>VZRZ01008462.1:566219-612969 GCA_013398175.1 Climacteris rufus | reverse complement strand
CCCCCCGCCTTTATTTTTTGTGTCAAAGTGTTAGAAGGATTCAATCAGTTCCTTGTTGGAAAGGTAAAATCTCATTTTTCTTGTTCAATAGAAACACAAGATGTTAAACCTTATGTTGTCACTAATGCTGGACGTTTTCCTATACCCATTATTTCCAGGTCAATATAAGAAAGAGGTGGTTGGGCTGGATGTTTGAGACTACTCAATAGTTTAAGATGGTGACCATCAAAATCCTGAGGGAGTGTTTTTGTATGCATGGGAAGTACCTGAAACGACATGCCCATCACTGACTCTGATCCACTGAATTACATTTCTGAACTGTTTTAGGATTTGTAATTCTTCGGTCTTGATTATTCTTGACCCTGGAACAGAATTGAGGAGGATGCAGCAAACTCCTTGAATCTCTTAGTAGCATCTTGCCAGCTGTATTTTAGAGGTGAGATATGTATGCCTGGAGAAATTGAATGGTGGGTTGGCGGAACAGACTGTTCAGAACTTCTCGTATTTGTACAGAGAAATGTTTTGACGGATACTCCCTGGTGAAGGACCACTTAGACTGATCCCCATGCTAATGAGTTACTCAGTGCTTAGATTTAAATAAGTTACTTGTACCATTATTTCCCCACATTCCCCTTTCAAAAATACTTTTAAAAGGTGCGATTCATCTGACCAAATGGAGACACCTACACGTGTGATCTCATCATCTCATCTACTTAGTAATCAATGGGAGAGTAATGGGCACTTCAGCTCATTCCAAAATAGGTACTGAAAATATGCCAGATGTGTCACAACTTAAAGATGAAGAGTACTCTTTCTACTCCCTGTAGAGTAGAAAGAGAGCCAGTGGGGAGTGTTTCAGATACAGATATTGATACTATGGATGTTTAAAGCTAGAGTAAGATCCTTGGACCTGTTCTGGCAATTTTCAGCAAGACCTTTGGAACTGAGATTTACTGCTAGTTTTCTTTTTATATTTTTTATTATATGGTCTGAAATTGTGGTCATGAACTTTTTATTAAGGGAGGCAAAAGAGTTTAAAACACTTTGAGCACAAAAGTTGCGTAATACTGCTATACTAATGACTATAATGGCTTATAATTAACCTCTCCACCATGCAGTCCCTATAATATCTGCTGTGTTCATTGCAGTGCTTGCAAACAGTGTCTGTAGACATCTTCTGTGTGATTCAGCGATATTCGCAAAACAACATTAGACATGGCAGATGACATTCTCCTCATAATTTGCTTGGTGCTGGTATTTACTAAGTAAGGGGTAACAAGAATGGAATTGAAAGAATTATGTCAATACAAAACTGCGTGTTCAAGATCAGAATTCGGCTTTTTAAATTTCTTCTGAACAGATAGGCCCCAAATTAGGCAAGTTCTTTTGCAGGAATACTGGTGGGAATAATATTGAGGACTGGTTAAATTACTCAGTAGCTTTCTTACCAGAACCCACATTCTTGGATCTACTGAAAGTAATGTTAATCAATTTACTCTTCTGCACTTATTGTAATAACCCTTTTATTAAAAAAAAAAAATCTTCGAAATGCCGGAAGATAATAATGCCCATGAGTGAACTATGTATTTGAAAACTGAAAGAACAGCTTCACAAGGCATCAAAGAAGACATGGGCCTTTGAATAAAATCCAAGTTTTCATTACAATCTAATGTTCTGTTTCTTATCTATAGCAGTGAGTGCTTGGAGATCTTTTGCAGACATCCAAACTGAAAAACAGAAGAGTGATTCAGACTTCAGAGGATGCACCATACAACAGCAAATACTGATACACTAATTGCTGTGCTGCTCTTGGGTTAATTGAAAAAAATCTGTCACTATTTATTCCCCTAAGACTAATATCTGGCTCACAGGCAAGCTCTATTAGTGGCTGCTTTAAAAATTAATTGACCATATCACATTCTTGAGAAAAAGCTTCACTCAAAAGAGTTGCATGAAATCTCTCATATTTCTCTGCAAAAGGGTAAGTCCAACAAGGGTAAGTCCCTAAAGGACTCTTAAGGCCTTTTCACACTTCAGTTGCATCCAAAATAGAAATACATAGGAATACAATACCATTTAATGCAGTGGCATGTTCATACAAATTCTTACTCTGCAAACAGCTACAGTATTTTATGATCATGAAAATCCTAATCAGATCAGGAACCAAAATATTGGATGATCTGAATATCCATAGAAAACCAGTGACTCCATCTGTAATCCTTAGCAGCCAGGCCTGACTTGGCCATGCCTTCCTTTGTAGAGGAAGAACTTCTGACTTGCTTGGGTGGATATTGCTTCTTCCATCACCTCTGTTCTTAAACAGCTGCTTCATTCATGGCTTGAAGGACCTCTTGTGCCCTGTGATCCAAAGGCTGAGTTAGTGAAGCCCAGCCCTTCTGTGCCTGCTGAGCCCTCTGTGATTCAGTGCAGCATCAGACTGCAAGGGCTTCAGGGGAAGTGTTATGCAAACCAGTAAATTCCATATTCTGGCAAAGATGTGAATGTAAGTGCTAACCTAGCTTTGCCTCTGGCTCTAGTGCCTAAGCATTGTGCTTTTTCAGAGATGAATGTGGATTCTCCTGGATTTCAGTAAGTGATGAATATGGGAAAGCAAGCAGACTCATGACAAAGCTCAGAGGACCACAACAGGAGAGTTATTAAAGCCATTGATGGCAGTTAGTATTCTGCCTCTTAGACATGCTGCTCTCTCAAATATGCAGCAAATAGATGACACCCCATTAATTTTGGGTTTACAGCAGCAAATATACCAACTTCTGAGAAATTTTCAAAAACAGTTATATGGGTCCCTCCACAAGTAAAAGTCAAGTGTTTGAATTTGTGTATATTTTATCTCTTGGAAAGTTTTCTATGCTGATTTTTCATGCTTAAGAAAGACTTCCATCCAGCAAACTCCTCAAAGATTTGCTCCCGCTCCCTCTGAGGTCCAAATAATATTAGCAACCTGCAAGTTAAAACTGGAATACTGATAGTTCAAGAAATATCAATTGTTATATCAAAAAGAAGTTAGCCATTTGTGTGGTTTCAGCTGTTAGTGTTTCTCTAATCTAAATTATAATTGCAATCCCCTAAGCAAATCAATACCATAACAAGCAAACCCAAATGCTTTCAGTTCTATCTTGTATATTACACTGATCCAGTTCAAAAGCAGTTATTCTCATTAACAAAAATAAAATTATTAATTTGAATGCTTTTGATCTCCTTGTGAAATATCCTTTCTGATATATCCCAGTCTTTGTCTGCAGGAAAGGAAAGAAGGAAAGATTGCTTTCCTAATTAAAGTAGCCTGGTCAGAACAGTCGATAGCAAAAGTCCAATTAATGGCAAGAGAGGCAATACTGAATTAAGACCCTTTGAGAGACCAATAGATTTGGCAGAAATTCAGGTCATGCTGCCCTCTCATTCCTACCAGTCTGTTTCAGAATTTTTAAGTAGTCGTTGTCATAGAATTCTGTTTGATATCCAATGAATGGAGGGAAATTGTCTATGTATTAAAGCAGTACTCATCCTGCTTTGGAGTCTCCAGGTGCCCTTTAGCTGTCCTTGCTCTGCTTCAGCTTTTCTGTCTTTACTATGGGCATAGTATTTAGTCACCTTTCAGGAGTGTTCTGCCTTCCAGCCGGGTGGCCCACAAGATGTACTGGTGCCTAGGACTATCCCACCCCAGGGACAGAACTTTCTGTTTCTTTTTGTTAAACTTCATGAAGTTCGTGTTGCCCCATTTTCCCAGCCTGTCAAGGTCCCTCTCTGAATTGCAGTGCAACTGCTGGTGTTATCAGCAACTCTTCCCACTTTATCATCTGCAAATTGCTCCGGGTGAAGCCTCTTCCACCATCCAGGTCATTAATGAAGATGTTAAACAGCGTTATCCCCGGTGTCCATCCCTGCAGTACACCACTAGCGACTGGTCTCCAGCTGGACATTGTGATGCTTGCCAGAACCATCTGAGCCCAGTTCAGCCATTTTTCAGCCCACCTCACTACCCATTTATCCAGCCTGTAGTTCATTGGTTTGCCTTTGAAGATGTTATGAGGTTTGAGATGTTATGCCTATGAAGATGTTATGTCATTGTTGAAAGTTTAACTAAAGCCAAGATTAAACAGTGTTAACTTCTTCATCCCATGCACCTAGATAGTATTTTCATCATATAAGTCTGTCAGATTTGTAAAGCGTGACTTCCTCTTCCTAAATCTGGGCTGACTACTCCTATGATCATATTTTCATTCATATGTATGTTTGGAAGTGGTTTCCAGAAATATGATGCATTTGTTACTATTCTGTCACAGTACATGCATGATGAATGTGAAGTTTTAATCTATAAATATTGGTTTATGCATACAAACATGTATATGCATATAAGGGGGAATCAGAGGACACAAACCTGCAAAGCCATAGGTGGTAAAAAATACTAAATAGTCATGGAAAGAGTTTGAAAATAGGAATTTGTAAGAGAAAAATTGCTGATGCACACATAGGGCTAGAAGGTCCTATATGTAGATACTCTCCTGTTTAAATTTACATGGCTCTATTTGTTCTGTCTTCTGTTGTGTTAGATAAACTCAAGGAGGAGCCTGAGAGTCGTCTCCTAACAACTGCTTTCAGTTCTCTGGAGAGGCCAACATCTAAAAATACCCTGCTCACATATCTTGACACTGAAGTATTTGTACTTAAAGGAAAGAATAATAGCTGCAAGGTCTGTCTTCTTGTCCTCAGCACAAGAAAGGATTCCTTCAGCAGTGTATTCTTTCCCCTTGTCTGATCAATGAACTCCCCTATCTGTTATCTGTGGTCTTTGCCCATTAATCTTTTATCCAGTAAAGCAGTTTGATTTCGACATTCTTTGTCTTTTGAACAAATCCTTCAGGGTCGAATCAGATTTTTTCTTTCTAATTCTGGAAATGAGTCAAATAGAAATGTTCTTTTAAGTTGTATGACAATTTTGGGACTGTCTGCATAGACCTTCTCTAATCTTTTGGACATAGGGGATTTTATTTCCATGTCTGTGGCATACTGCATAGCTCTACTTGATGCATGGGGCTGTCTGTTGCCCTCATACCTCCTACGTTCAGCTGAAACTCCAAGGAATGGAAATTCAATAATTTTCTCTCTGCTAAGACTGAAATTTGACAAACACTTTGGACTTAATAAGGTGGTAAATCAGCAGCATATCTCTTGGTGGATTAAAAATTTAAGTTCATTAGGGTCCAACTGCTTGATGGGATGGTAGTGTTACATTTAGGCACAAAAAGTACAGTATGTGATAGTGTTCCTGCAAAGCATGAAAAGAGCTTTTGATCTCTCAGTCTATTCCTACTACAGATTTCTGAGCTTCCATGCAAGCTGGAAGAACTCCTTCCCTCAGCCTGACCCCTGCATCATTGCTGGCAGACACTTGTGCTGCCACAAAACTTCAGTGGTGGAAGTTCAGCTCACTGGCTGTGTTTCTCTTACAGCCCATACTTCATGCATTGACACAAAAGAATGGGTGTCTTGGGGACATGAATGAGCAGTCAGGGTCAGACTGTGCAACAATACCGAGTTAAAAAATGTCCTGGGATTGTCTCATGAAGGCAATGAGAGGAAAAACAGGCATTCTGCAAAGCATGTGGGGTTTTAAATCTCACCAGGATGCAGCTTGAATGGATGCAGCTCCCCAAATAAGAAAATAATTTCCAAATAAACAAAATCAAACCAACCTACTTAGTGCAAGGCTGCACTTTAGAAAAATCAATTGGCTCCAGAAATTCACTGAGTCAGAAGAAACAGTGACCTTGTGAGCAAGGCGTGAAAGTTAAACATGTCAAATCCTGGTCTACTTATACAATATCACAAGTTACAACTTCAACTTCCATCTGTGAAAGGTGACCATCCTGTGTCCCAGCTTTTTAGATCTGAGTTCTCTGCAGATCATGGCATGATTATTACTTAGAGAAACTCACCTGGCAAGTAATATATGGCTAAACAAATCCCCAGATAGGTGGAGTCGTTCCCCACTGAAATTTGTGTTTAGAGAAATGCTTTTCTGGTTTTAAGTGAGTGTTATGTGTTGGTCTCCTCCTGTTTTGGTGCTATCCCAGCTGTGGCAGCTGGAGAGCAGCAGCACTTGCTCCCTGTCAGAGGGAAGTGGCAATGGTCCTGCTTACAGAAATCTTCCACAAATGGAGTCCACCTCTTTCCTTCACAAGAGGCATGATCAGTAAACCTTGCACCTTTTTTGAGACCACTTGTAACCAGTGTCACCTGTTCAGGTGTGAAGCTGCCCTGTCCCAAGTGCTGCTGTATGGCCGGAGCCCACCCATGGTAGTGATGTACTGAGCTGGAACATGTGAAGCCATGTGCACCAGGCTTTTTTTTTTGTTGGTCTCCTGTGATCTCTTCATTGACTGTTATGACCTTGCCCACGATGGCTTGGGCAAGGTTTTTGGAACACTCCCTGGGGGAGTTCTTGTCTGCTGACTCTTTGCTCCTAGTTTTTCTCAGCTATGTGTGCCTGTGTGCAACTGGAGAAACAATGGTGTCTCTACAAATTAATTCTCTCATATTTATTTTTCTAGAACAATATATTTATAGTTACCTGAGCTGCTGCTGCCCTTGCATGTAGCCGCGCTAGCTGGACGCGCTCTTGCCGAGGGCTGAGGACGGGCCCGAGGGCGCACGGCGTCCGGCACTGGCTATACGCCCTGGTGGTGCGGGGGCTGGCTGCCGATCTGCAGCACCTCTCCCTNCCTTGCAGGCAGTCAATCATTCACTGCCACCTTTCATCATACTGTTTTATCAGTGAATTGCTCCAAATGCACTTATCTTGCAAATTGCACAGCATGAACTCACTCTTCCTTAAGGGTCATTTTAAAAACAGTTTTCAAGAAGGCTTTTTTTCTAGTTCAAATTTCTTCTATTCTTTTTCAAATGTCTATAGTGGATGTGCACACATGAAAATCCTGGATTTAAACATGCTTGTATTTCAGGCTGTTTCAAGTCTGGATCCAAACTAACTGGCTAGAGCTTCTTTTACATTTTCCTTCACTCCCTTTAAGATTTATATGTTTTCCTGAGGTTTATTTATTGGCAGTGCGCAGAAGAAAAATGTACTGTCAGGCAAGGGAGGGAACCTTTTAGTGAGTAATTCATATTGGGAATAAGCCAGTTATAAGAATTCTTAAAAAAAAATAATGGATTCTGAGCTATCTTTTTGCACAGCCAGTGACTAACTTTGAAGAAATAGATAAACTTATGTAAATCATAAATCTGTTGCATTCTGCAACTGATGTGGAATGTCATATATTTAAGTACAAAACAAGTTAGTTCTTTCTTTACCCTTTGCCTGCCCTGTGTCAGAAAGACTAAGGTACTTGACCTCCAAACGTTCATACACCCTCTATTCCTGGAAGCCCTATGGCACAGGACACAGGGCTGGTAGGGTGGGACTTTTCTATCTATGGCTATCTCTGCTGGCACGGTCCAGTGAAGCAGTGTGCTTCAGAGGGGAACTGTTCTTTGGGTGCCTTTCAGGCCTGTAATATGAAATTCAGCAATTACAAGAAGTAAGGAGTGTTTTATCATTTGATCACAGCTACACTTGCTTCCTACCAGCTTGTCAAAGCTTAGTGACAGTAGAAGGATCCTGCCAGTCTTGCTGCCAGTTCCTCTTACAAGCAGCTCTAGATAAATTCTTCCTTATGTTTTCTCCAAAAGGGACCTGAAGCAGAACCCTGGATCTGAACACGTCCAAAGGCAATAAGAGAGGAGTGTTAGTGCAAATCAGAATTGAGTTCTGCTTGCTGCTGGGTTGGAAGTAGTGTCAAAATGTAGAGTGAACCTTCAAAGGACTTTGGGATGTCCAAAACCCAGAGCCTGGTCTGGATCTGCACAGTGTGCCTGAATTGTCACAAGGTACTGGGTGAGTGTCTTCCAAGATTTTGCTCATCAGATAAGCTGCAGAAAATATGTATTCTCAGACCATGTCTTCCAAGATTTTGCTCATCAGATAAGCTGCAGAAAATATGTATTCTCAGACCATTCTGAATGAGAAATAAATTCCATTAGCACAAACCCACTTTTATGTAAGAAAATATTTTTAGAGGGGTTGAAACAACCACTTCGTATTTTTTTAAGGGGCTGAGAGCCATCCATCAGTGTCTTGATTGCTTTTGCTTTGATGAGTGTTGCTTCTTGCACTTTGAGATAGGCTGTATTTGCAATGGCCATATATCAAATGGCACCACAGCTGACAACCCAACATTGTCTTCTACAGCCAGTTTGATGGCATATTTTGATAGTACAAACCCTGCACTTTGTAATTTCTTCTGGAAGAAAAATTCTTAAATATATCCCTAGAATCTGTTATTAGAAAAACATGACAACAATTGCTCAAGACCCTGATTTCCACCTGATCTTTTCATCCTGTACCCTATTTGGGTAAGATTTTTTTTTTCTTCTATTTTTATTTTATTATTTATTTTAACTTTTATTTCTGTTTAAATAATTTCTGTTTTTAAGTTCTAGCCTATTTTTAATTTAATGTAAGTGTGAGTATTGTGGCTGATAGTATATAAAAGTCCTGACGAGCTTTCTCTCCTGGGATTTTTAGCTTTAACTAATTTTGCTTTGTGCCACTAACAGCCTGTTCCTCAGATGTGCACCATAAATGTCATCAGACATTCCCTTGTTCCAGTTTATCATACTCTGGAGATAAATTTACCTGCTGAAGTCTGAGTCATCATTTCAACTACATCATATTGTGTACACACAGTCTTCTTCCTAACCCAACCATTCCAGTGTTCTCAGTTCTTCCTACGTGCCATTAAATATTTGCATTGCTTGTCCCCAGTTGCTCTGCTTTCCACTGCATTCTCTGCAACAGCAGAACTGGACAAGAACAGAGTGTCTCAGGTGAGGGTGTGCATCAGGTTATATAGAGGAATGTAAGGGAACTTATATATTTTTCTCCTTTTTTTTTTTTTCCCAGGCTGAATATTTGTTGGCTGTTTTTTTTTTTTTTTGACTACTGCAAGGCATTAGCAAAGCAACTGCAGTAATGATGTACTTTCAAGTGAAACTGGAAACACAACTAAGTAATAACCCAGCAGTACTCATTTGCTTATGAAGCCCCCAGCCTTTGTGAGCACTGCGCTTTGCCTGTTCTCAGCACTCCCTGTCTGTTGATGGATGAGAAGCTCAACATGACCCAGCAATGTGCACTTGCAGCCCATAAAGCCAACCCTGTCCTGGGCTGCATCCAAAGCAGCGTGAGCAGCAAGGAGAGGGAGGGGATTCTTGCCCTCTTTTCTGCTCTGATAAGACCCCACCTGGAGCACTGCATCCAGCTAGGGGGCCCTCAGAACAAGAAAGACATGGACTGCTGGAATAAGTCCAGAGGAGGGCCATAATGAGGTCTGGAGCACCTCTGCTATGAAGACAGGCTGACGGAGCTGATGCTGTTCAGCCTGGAGAAGAGAAGACTTCAGGGGGACCTCGCAGCGTCTTCCAGTACCTAAATGTGCTACAAGAGAGCCGGAGAGGGACTTGTCACAAGGTCATATAATGATGGGACAAAGGGTAACGGCCTGAAACTGAAAGAGTTTAAAGACATTAAGTTGGATATTGTCACGATCTTCTAACACAAGCGGGGGTCGTGATGGTTCGTTTAATGATCTCAAAATGCAAAAGGCACAAAGGGGATTTCAGCTTTAATCAAACAGTGCACCTTTACTGAGTGCCAACAACACAATTATGTGATAGAGGGGGGAGAGAAAGAGGAATAAAGAAACAAAATAGAGGAAGAGAGAGAGAGAGAAGGGGAGAGGGGAATAGCTACCAACGGATGAGATGAAGCCCTCGTGGTCCTGCCAATAGGCTCGCTGTTGTCCATGGGGAGATCTCAGTAGGGTTAATTGAGAAAGGTCTCTTATAGTCTTTTCGAAAGCGGGGGGCAACTGGCCAGGAGGTGAGGACATCTGCCACTATTGTTGGTGAGGCCCATTGACTGTGTTTAGGAGGGAGTGTTCAGGACTGATCATTCTTCTTGCTTCAGTGCAGTCCTCTCTGCCTAGGCAGAACCTGTTCCAGCGGGCATACCTTGCAGGTAACACTTGACAAACGTCCCACCTTAGCCAGGCCAGGATTTTTTAGTGCAAAAGTCCTCTTATAGGGTTTCAGTCTCTGTCGATGATCGTGACACAGATAAGGAATTTTCAGGCCGTCTCTTACAGATATTAGGAAGAAATTCTTGACTGTGAGGGTGATGAGCCAGTGGCACAGGTTGCCCAGAGAGGATTGCCAGTGAATGCCCATCCCTGGAATTGTTCAAGTCCAGATTGGAGGGGGCCCTGAGCAACCCGGTCTAGTGGAAGGTGTCCCTGCCTATGGCAGGGGGATTGGAACTAGATGAACTTTAAGATTCCTTCTGTTCTGTTCTGGTTTCCTTCCCAAACCATTCTGTGATTCTGTGATTCTGTGATTCTGTGATTCTGTGATTCTGTGATTCTGTGATTCTTTGCTCCTTGGCCTGCCAGTTCTGGTCCTGAAGCCTATCCCCCACATCTGGTACCAGTCCTTGTGCTCTCCCCTTTCTGCTGTATGAGCAGTTTGCTGACAGCCACCACCCTCCACAGGGTGGAAGAGCTTCATTTCATCCCATTGCAGGGTCACATCTACAAACCATATGGCCTTTTCTTATAGAAGACTGAAGGTGACCCATAACCACCTGACAGCACCTTCCAGGTTTTCACCTCATGACTATTGCATGACATTCCTCTCCAGTTACATGCAATTGTTCTATTAGATTCTCTTTTTTCTTGTAATGAGACTATAACATCAAGTTGCATTATCCTTTTACACAGAAGAAGAAGAAGATTCAGACTGTTTCAAAAGCAAACAATTTATAGCAGTAGGCAGGTGCTCACAGCATCTAATTTACATTTTGTTAACACCAGTAGGGCTTTACTGGGAGGTTATTTCACCTTCCACAGCTACTGCCTCTCTGACAATAATTATTAAAAAAAAGCTTGGTTAGAACAGTACAGTTTCCTTGCCAGAACAGAGAAGCTTTATATTTGAGGTTAATAAAATGTAACATTTCATTCCAGAGATCACAGCTTGTGTCTCATGTTGTAACACTCTTTGCTTAGAAAAATTTTCCTCTGGGGTGGAAAATGGCTAGGTGAAAGCATTAACACAGAAATGCTACTTTGGAGCTGTCCACGTCTATATCTGTTTTTGTGCAGAGCCGAAAAGGGGACTCCTAGACTTACTAAGCTGCAAAGCTTGAAGAATTACAATAAGCTAATACAACTTGACAAAAAATGGCAGAAAAATGCATCTATTTTTCAAAAAGTGGCCAAAGGAAGTTCTTTTGACTTTGAAAAAGTTTCTTCTAGTACAGACAGATTCTGATTTCAGTATAGAGACAGACGCTTTGTGGCATCTCCTCTGCTGTAGGCTTTAAACCTTTAACTGAAGGAGTCAGTTTGCTATCTGAGTCCTTACCCAAAAGACAAGGTGCTCCTTGGCTGCAGTTAGATGAACACAGAAAATATGGACATACATAGATCTTCTGCCCTACTTGGAGAGTGGGACTGATAGCAATAAAATGAGTTTTTTCTCCCAGCAGAGGACGAAAATAAGGGTCAATATGAGCAATGGAGGCAAGGACAGGCAGGTCAGAGGTAAAGATTGGAGATGGATATGAAAGAGTCAGCTACCCCTTTTTGGGATTATATACTGCTTTTAAAACGTGTAAGATACCTTCATTTAGAGAACAGAAGTATAATGGAAGGAACCAATATATAGAAAGAAAATAAGAATTTTTGGCACGAGATGTCTAAAAGTGTAGCATTAGGTGAAGACTCTGTGAGAAAGCAGCAGCCAAGGAATCAGCAGCAGCAACAGGAAATCCATTTTGTAGTGCTGAACTTCAGTACAGCTTCATTATCATCTTGTAGTCTCATCAGCTCACAGTTTAGCAGCTGATGTTCTCCCTGGTAACCACATACAAGAACAACGTCATACTTTGAGAAAAAAAATCCGAATGAACTCTGCCATTTCAGTTTATTTGAGGGATCATAAAATTTCTCCTACACACATTGTAAACAGGACAGTTCTTTATGATCTTGCTCAAAAAAATCACCTCTTTTTGATAAAACCCCATGACTTGCCCAGAGGACTTTGGAGAAGATTCATGCACACAATGGGGACCTGCTCTGGTTCTCATGTACAAGGTGAGATGAGGGGAACTCAGTGAAGAAAGTGAGACATCCCACAGTGATATTGCTTTTTTTCAATCTGATAACATCTTTTTCATCTCATTCTCCAAGATGCTCCATAAATCACAGAATCAGAATATTCTGAGTTGACAGGTGCCCCCAAGAATCATCAAGTCCAACTCTTAAGTGAATGGCCCATTCAAGGATTGAACCCACAGTCTTGGTGTTATTAGACAGATTATTTCTGCAAATCCCAGCTTTGCAAGCCAGCTGGATTCCTGCATGCCTCTTGAAAGCCATGCAGCTCAAAGTGATTCTTTTCCAAATGCTGGTTTAATGCCCTTAGTAGTTCATGGGAGGTTCCTATTGGAGGGAGAGGAAAGGAAAGGAAAGGAAAGGAAAGGAAAGGAAAGGAAAGGAAAGGAAAGGAAAGGAAAGGAAAGGAAAGGAAAGGAAAGGAAAGGAAAGGAAAGGAAAGGAAAGGAAAGGAAAGGAAAGGAAAGGAAAGGAAAGGAAAGGAAAGGAAAGGAAAGGAAAGGAAAGGAAAGGAAAGGAAAGGAAAGGAAAGGAAAGGAAAGGAAAGGAAAGGAAAGGAAAGGAAAGGAAAGGAAAGGAAAGGAAAGGAAAGGAAAGGAAAGGAAAGGAAAGGAAAGGAAAGGAAAGGAAAGGAAAGGAAAGGAAAGGAAAGGAAAGGAAAGGAAAGGAAAGGAAAGGAAAGGAAAGGAAAGGAAAGGAAAGGAAAGGAAAGGAAAGGAAAGGAAAGGAAAGGAAAGGAAAGGAAAGGAAAGGAAAGGAAAGGAAAGGAAAGGAAAGGAAAGGAAAGGAAAGGAAAGGAAAGGAAAGGAAAGGAAAGGAAAGGAAAGGAAAGGAAAGGAAAGGAAAGGAAAGGAAAGGAAAGGAAAGGAAAGGAAAGGAAAGGAAAGGAAAGGAAAGGAAAGGAAAGGAAAGGAAAGGAAAGGAAAGGAAAGGAAAGGAAAGGAAAGGAAAGGAAAGGAAAGGAAAGGAAAGGAAAGGAAAGGAAGTGTCTGTGGACTCTGTGGAGTCAGTGATAGAGAAGAGCTTTTCATGGTTGTCCTGTCAACCCCCTGGCTCCTCTGTCTGTCTTACTGTGAAGAATTGTGTATGAATGAAGGCACCTCAGCATTTCTCACCTAAGCTGAAAAATCACTGAATTGGGCATCTGATCATAATGTAACCTTGTACAATCACACCACTAGAGATCCAAGGCCAGATCTTTGGCAATTTCCTATTTGAAGGCAGTAATACTACTTTCTCTTCTCAGAAGGCTGGGGCTAGGGGCTAAGGGCATACATGGAGGCAACACCCTTTGTCATGCCTGTTAACTCCAGGTGCAGTCATAGGGCTGGATTAATGCTGAATGCAGTGAAAAGTTCAGGACAGCCTGTCAGATAGAGCTAGCCATGACTGTCACACTGGGTAAAAAGTGTAAGATTGACAGCAGAGCTTTGTTTCTGTGCAGGGGGTGTGATGCTTGTGTGGTTTAGAGTGATGGGTGCTCTGTAGTGCTCAGGTGTGATAATCCTCAGATCAGTGTAGATCTCCAGCAGACATCTGGGTGCCCTGGAAAGAACTGGTCATGACATGAGCTGTTGTGATCTTTTATGGCCCAGAGCAGTGGCAAATCACAGATATTGTAGTACAGAGTTCAGGACTCCAACCTTTTTTGACATACAGGCTGATGCTGCACTAAGACCCAAGGAAGGAAAATCTCTTGTCTGTATTTGGTTCATACCAGACTCTGAGTAATTTTTTTTCTCCCATTCTATTTTGCCAGCAGCTTATTTTACTCTGTCATGTTAAATATTTCCTAATCAAACTGATCAGATTTTTGTTTGTTATGCTCTTGCATTTTGGCAATGAGATGAGGCTATAGTTTTTGCTTTGCCATTGATCTGTGTGACACATATTCATAGTTGCATCCAAGAACTAAGACCTACAAAGGCATTTGGGATGATGTCCCTGAACTAGTAAGTGGTAAGAGCTCAGATCATGGGATGGGTGACACAGGGGCAGAAGCCACCTCAGAGTCATAGCTCATGGAAGGAGGCAGACTGCTGCTGCAGGCAAGGCTGGATACCTTAGTTGTGCATGTCAAGGATTGTCCCATGGGAAACGTCATCTTTGCTCCCTGCAGTTTGAAGCTGGTGCTGATGCTATCTCTGGAGTCATGGCACATCCATCTCTGTCCAGTGCCATGTAGGAATTGCTGTCTGGAAGACAGCTGTGTGGATAAGCACCTTTGTTGGAGCTTGTGGCTGGTGTGGGGTGTCCCTGAGCACAGAGTCTGTGCAGAAAATGCTCATGGAACAGTCAGCCTTGTGAAGCTCTCAGAAAGACCAGCAACTGAAAGACAGATTCACTTGCCCTTCAGTACTGTTTCGCAGCAGGAGCTTAGGTTAGTTCCAAGAGAAGTGCCCACCAAAGTCAGGTCTCCTCCTCCTCCTCTGCCATGGAGCAGGCAGGGTAATAGGGCCATATCCAGACTTGCAAGTTGGGGCAGGAGGAGACTGCGTGCCAGGGAAGTGGCCCATGGCAGAGCACAAGAGATACAGATGAGCTAGTTATTTGCCCCTGCAGGCTGTCAGTGCCAGGGAGCCCTCCCTGATGGGGTCTCACAAGCTGCCCTTGCAGGAAGGCTTCTCATTACTGTTGTTCCTGACCAGGAGTATGGTACAACGCTCCTTCTCCATAGCTTTCCTAGTAAGAATTGACATTGTTTTTACAAGGAGAGAAATTAAGTTTGGCCAAGCAAAGCTGCATTCAGCCTCACTGCTGAGGACTCCTTGAATCATGTCCTGCTCAAGGAAGTGGTGTTTTTCTCTTTCCCACCCCACTGCCCTCGATCCCATGGGATTGCTCCTTCAGTTCTTGATTGCATAACCTATCAAACCTGTAGTGCCTTTACATACATGGCTGTTGGCAGAGATCTGCCTGAATGGGATTCTGGACATCCCCTACTCAGTCCATAGACAGAAGTGCACAGGTGCCCCAGAGTTGGCAAGCCACGGGTTGCAGTGGTGGCACCATCCTCTGTGTCAGAGGACTGAACATTGTGCAGCTCTGAGGAGGAGCTTTGTGAGGGCTGTGGGGTGAGGATGTGGGGTATGGGCTGTGATCTGGCACTGTCTGTCTGTGTTGAGGGACTCAGCAGGGACTGGCCAGGTAAGAATGACCACTGTTGTTAGTTCCCTTGGTGGCCCAGCTGAAGCACATACAGGAAATGGGCACAGCTGGACCCAAGAACCAAGTGGTGAAAATGGCCAGGGAATTTAAGCTTGCAGTATTGCCATGGGAGTGACATCGGCACAACTTCAGATGGAGGCTCCATGTCTCTCCAGGTACTGAATGTACTGTGTGAGGTACTCCTGAGTGTTCAGTTATAGAAATAATCTTTCTTCGTGCTGTTTTGGTTTTTGCTTTTTTAGCCTCTGGGAAAAAAAAATCCCTATGTTAGAATCCAGAAATGAGTGTCTGTGTATATGCAGATAAATATAGTCCACTGTGAAATCTCAGTCAGGAAGAGCTGGTAACAGGAGAGATTTGCCCTCTGTTTAAGGTGGACAGAGATGTTATGAGCAGTTGAAGAGTTTCAGCCTAGGAGTGGGACCAAGGACCAAGGAAAACACTGGGTTAGCTGGGTGAGATTCTGGCTTGGAGTTTTAAGTCCTGCACAGAACGAGGATGAAGTCAGGCGTTTTCTTTAAAATATGGCTTAAATATCTTGTCCCATTTGCCAGAAGTTATTGACCAATCTTTGGTCTTTTTCATAAAATGATGAGTGTTGGGAGCTCACTGCTGTGCCCATGCTCCTGTCAACCTCTTTGAATTTCCTCTTTCTGGTAGAAAAATCACTCTCCTCTTCTGGGTGCTACAGGAGAGGGTTGGCTCCACCGCCCAAAACCCTACACAAGCTCTGATCTCCAGTAAAAGAGTGGGCAGTGGGGGCGGTAGAAGCAAACACTTATTTTTGTGGAGTACCACTCTAAGTGGTGTATTTCAGACAGATAAGGTCTGTTGCTCTGCCAAACGCAAACCTAAATGTACAGCCCCCACCTTGCAAAATGGTATTTGTATTTTTTTTCTTTAAAATTAACATAGTCTCCATCTGGTAGCATCCTGTAGAACTATGCTGTATTTGTGAGGATTTTGGGATCAGGACGCAGAGTACAGCCTCTTCTTGCACCTTCTGTTTTAGTTCTTGTTTTCTGTTTGTGCAGTAGAAGTAAATGAATTCATGCCATCTGCCCCCACTTCCAAACAAAACACATCTTTGTTAGACAGCAACAGAGGGATGTGCAGGGCTGGTGAGGTTTCTAGCACAGGCACAGCAGTGTCAGCCTGCTGCAACCCTGCACATCCTGAGGAGAATGGCCAGGGTGCTCTGTGCTTCCAAAGAGGTGCCAAATGATGGATATGGGAGCCATACTGTGGGTAGCAAGTTTGAAAAAAACCTTGCAGGAATCTTGGCACTCATCTCATAGCCTTGCCTGGATATAAACAGCAGTTTTTGTCAAAAATCTGCCTACAGATTCCCCCTCTTCATTTTCTCTCCTGACTGCATTTCCAGATGAGATCTCTGGTGCTTCACATTATTACAGGGGTTTTTTTCTGCCAGCAAGAGGTCTCCTTAACATATAGTGCATATATAAATAATTTATATGGCTTTGGAGTTTATAAAATTAGGTGGGTCATGCCTCCTTTCTTGTATAACAATTTTCTTCATAAAAAATTGCATGTGATTTTCTTTGAGAAGGTCTCCAGTCCTAGCAAAAGGAAGGGAGACCAGATTGCTGAATGCCTATACCACCAAGTCTCTTTTCAAGGCTTCCTGAAACACCAGCACTACAGTTGTTTTTCAGTTTTGCCTAAGAAAGAAGGAGAGCAAGTGCCACAGTGTGCAGTTTGAAATCTGGCACTGGAGCATTTCCTCTCTTCTTCAAGTCCATATTTGTCTTTCCTGCTCCCTGCTGCACTCAATGTATTTCTTCTGCTGTGATGATTTTTCACATAACCTCTTTGGCAGCCACAGGAGAAGTTCTTGCAGCTCAGACTGTTTTGGCACTTAGGCCCCTTGAAACATCAACTACTGCATCTGACTTAATTGAACAAAATGGGGGAAAGCTCTTTGCCAAAAATAGGTTTTTGCAAGTGGATCTAAGTTACATTTAAGCTGTCAGTGCCCAAGAGCACTCCCCTGCTTCAGGGTCTATTGTGGTCTCCCAACTGAAAGTCAGCTTAAGACCCAGGGATGCCATGTCTCTTTACTTTGGAAGAAAACCCCAGTGGAGGGAGAAAGTACGAGATGCTCTGGTCTGTCCTCAGTCTCGGGGGGGATGAGACATGTGGGTGTCCTGGTCCCATGGTTTTGTCAGAGACTTTGTGTCATCTTTAGGTCTAAGCCAGGTGCATTACAGGAAAAGGAAGGGAGCTATAGGGTAAAAAGAGAAGAGCAGTTCATGGATTAGTGCCTGGTGTGCTGATCTCAGGAGCCAGCTCATGTACGATTAGAGCTTAGGGCTGATCTCCAGCACACTTTCTTGTAGGGAAGATGGGAAGAAAATTGTTCTCTGCTTCCCATGTGCATTAAGAGATGCCCAAAGAGTGAAGAAATAGTACTATGTAAGTAGGTCAATGTGGTTTTGGGAAGCTCAGTGCAGAAAAAATAAAAATAAAGATAAGCATCATCTTTCCTTTGTGCACCTTAAAGCCCTGTAGAGGCTGAGGTCTGATTTATAAAAGAAACATCCATAAACCTAATAAAAGCATTTTTTTACTACAAATTAACTCGTTGAACAGAGGAACAGCTCACACTGATTTTAGTCAAATCCTTACTAATTCAAATTAAAATGATATAACCCATTGCTTAGCAAAAAATAAGAACACAAAATTGTTTTTAAATGGCTTTAATGTAAACCATTGCACTTCTCATGGGGGAGATAAACCTAAAGACCAGGATTTTCAGAGGAGTTGATCTCTAAGCAAGCCATTTTTGGAGTGGCAGCAAGACTTACTCAGTGCCTCTGAAATTTGTTCCTAATTACCCTCTTCTCACAGAAAAACACATCTGGACAAGACTTTTGCAACTGTTCTGATTCTATCACCAACAAGTAAATATGCATAGGCGATAGCCGAATAGATACACAGACATGCATCTCTAAATCACTGTCTTGTTTTGTGCTTTTGAGGACTATTTAACTGTAAAAAGCCACTTCCTTGGAGTGGTAAATGATTCAGTTGGATGCACATGAGAAGAAATGTTTGCACTAAAGGCAAAGAGAGGTTCTGGTTTTTAACCAGGAGCTACTTGTTTACTCAGTCTTTTTCATTTTTTTTTATATAATCCCTTTGCTATTACCAGAATTATTTGTGCATGGATTGTGCATAATATGGGGTTTGAGAAACTACTTATCAATGCTGTCAAAATTGAAAACTGGAGTCATGTCTTGTAAAAATACAGGTAGAAAATGGGCATGACAAACCAAAATCTGTAAAAGGCAAAATATTTGTATCCAGTCTGATTATCCTGCCAGATGTCTTGGTTTTTATTAAAAAAATGTGTAGATGTGGTGCTTAGGAACAGGGTTCAGTGGTGGACCTGTCAGTGCTGCGTTAGTGGTTGGATTTGGCAATCCCAGTGGTCTTCCAAACTCAACAATTCTTTGATTCTATGACTCTGTTCAACACTTATTGTTACATTATTGTATGGCAGGGAGAAGAGGCTAACAACTTCAAGACAGTTCATCATCTGTGGGCAGTTTCTAGACTTGGTGTAGAACAGAGACCAAGATTTATAGTTTCCTGGGAAGATTAAGAGGTGAGACAAAGGCTGAGAGGTGTGGGGTCCCAGAAAAAAAGTGAGTATCATCATCAAAGTATCTTGTTCATCTCCATTTTAATTTTTCTTTCTCAGATCCCATACTCCCCTCTGATGAAATTCACCTGCTAATTTTTTCCAGGTTAGTCCTTCCAGTTATCCTGAAATGAAAAAGGGGCTCAGTGGTTCCAGGGATACTGGTGACCATCTGTCAGCAGCACCCAGTTCTGGCCTGAGGTTTTCACCATTTAGAATCCAGGGCCTTTGTATGGATACACCTTGCAAATTTGTTTTCTCTAGATGGGCAAGACACTGTACTGGTGGTTTGCAACCAACACTGTTGTAATCTGCTCTCTGTGCCCACCAAACGTAGTTCAAACACATAAGGAACCTAGTGTCCCCTATTGAAAAGGTGTGAGGAAAGGGGAAGGAAAGACGCTCCATGCAGAGGCAAAATTAGGCCACTGAAGTGGCTTTCACTCTCTCCATGAGTGCTCTTAGAAGAGGAAAAGCTTGTCCTGGAGCAAAGTAAGGCAGTGGAGAAAGCCTCATGGATACCAGCTGTTGGAGCTTGGATGTAAACATCTTAATTTTTACAGGTATCAGGTGGCCAAGCTGCTTCTTTGGGAGGGATTTAAGTAGGCGAGGTGTGTGGGGGGGTAGACAAGAAGGCTTGGGAGGTGATTCCAAGCCACTGATGCAGCAGATAGGTAGGTGAAGCAATGATGGGGAGAGGATGAAATGAGCCAGTGGGGAGGATAATGTCATTGTCAGGGCTGAGGGAAAAGGCAGTGATAGAAGGCTTAACAAATTAGAGTATTTACTCTTGCAGGTTTGGGCGACTGAACGCATTTGGTGCAGAAAATTTGCCTGTCACTCAAGAACTGTATTTGTGACATTTAATAAAAGTGGAGGTGAGACTGGCTGAGATTATTCTGAATTCCACAAGCATCATTCCACACTGCTCATAATTTGGGTGACCATCAAGGATTTTTGAAAGACCATGTCTCTGCCCTTGACTGTCCATATGGTATGTGCATATGGAAAAATACACATTGCCTAGAGAATTCGCAAATCAGATAAAAGAGAAGAAAAACTGTTGTTGGTTTTTTTTTTCTTCTTTCACAGAGCTGATTACTGTGGTATCCAAGTGCCTATTTGTTAGGCCTGAATAAATCAGGGTTTTTGTAACAGCCTCCTGTGGGAAGTTTTGTCTAATTTATTGGGACTCTCACAGAGTAAGACTGGGCGTGCAGGAGTGGGCTGGCAGGCAGGTGATGTCCTCTGGTAGTTCCTGCCACCCTCTGGAGCACCCCAGCCCAGCGTAGGGCTGCAAAGGAGGAGGTGTGAGTGCGGATGAGGTGAGTGAGGGATGAGTGCCTCCGTATGTGTTATCCTGGCCTGCAGTGAGGAGAGCTGAGAAACGCTGCCTGCTCCGTCCTCCCCTCTGGGCTGTGGAACTTTGTAGCCCAAGGTTTGGGGGAAATGTAGCACAGTGGGACCAGTGTAGTGCCCATCTCCTGCACAAAGCTCTGTGGACATGAGTGGTGATGAGCATCGTGATAGCGGTGCAAAGGGAGGAAAGGGCATGATGGGGAGATGAGGAATGGTCCCTGTGAATGCATGGCACAAGCCTTTAGTCCTACCTGAAGGAAACATGACACTGACTAGTGGCAAGCATAGCTAGAAACCGCATTCTTTATCCTCATGTGAAACCACAAGACTAATTTTCCTTTGCTGACTTGACACCTTACTTTAGCCAGACCCTTTCTCTTGAGTAGGTATGGCTTATTTTCCTTCTTGTGTCTTCATTTGTTTGCCTCTTGCAATCTCTCTGCCAGAGATATTGATGGAAATGCCTTGTTCTGTTCATGCTTGCTCTACTTTTAGATGATTTTCTGAAGGCTGGGAGCAAAATTGTGCTATGTACAGGACTATGTACAAAGTGTCCAGGTGTCAAGGGATTTAGGGATTTGAAAATATATGGGCTACCTCAGAGGTAATCCTTTGAATATTAAAAGCAGAAGACCTTCCAGGCCACTTTGCATAACATGCTATATTATCTGTGAAGCAGTTCCAAGGTGCCTGTTACCATGGCACCCCTTGGAAAAGCTTAGCAATATTAGCAGAGAAACAGACGTGGTGGATTCAGCAAGAATTGCAGCTCTGGGCTCGGGCACACAGTGGCTGTACCTCAGCCATGCTAAAGTGTACATGGCTGTGATTGTTTTCTTACTCCATCACAAATACATGTTAAAACCTGTCATCTTTAACCTCTTGCACTGAGACTTTAGTCTGAACTTGCCTCATAACTAATGCCCAGCCCAGCTGTGCTGCTTGACCGAGGTCAGTGGTCCATCAAACCTTGGTGACTTGTCTGTGTCTCTGCAGTGGACTTGAATTCATGTTGGACCTTCATTTGTAGCCTGGGTCACTCCTGAGAGCTGGGATTTAGCTGTCTGACTGTAAATGTCTGCTTCTGAGCTGGCCTCCTTCTATTTATTAAGAATGAAAAGAAATTAGGTTCCCTGGGTACAGTGTATCTCATTGTAAAGTAAATCCCTAAAATAGGCCAACTGAAATATATCCTAAGCCCCAATTTTCCTCCTGATTGTGAATGAAACCTTGAATCATTAGCTTAGTAAGTATAGGCAACCCTATTACAGAACTTTCCATGTCTTAGTTAACTAGATGGAGACTTTTAGTGTAAATTGAGATACTCTAGGGACCTGAGACATCTGCACAGGGTTGGCAGGCATGACATGAGGCTGGGAGGAGACACAGGCCTTTCAAGAGTGGCAGCTGGAAGCCAGATTGCAGAGAGTGTCTCAAATGGCACAAATTGCTGATTGCTGAAAACCCAATGGGGCCCTTTGGGTGGGGTGCAGCTCCAACCTAAGCCACTTCAGAGTCTTCAGGTAAATGCATGTGGACTTGGTCTCTAAGCACTGAGGGTGAATCATTACTGTATTCAGCTCTGGGTTCCCTACCGTAAGGACATGGACCTATTGGAGTGTGTCCAGAGGAGGGTTACAAAGATGATGAGAGAGCCAGTGCAACTGTCCTGTGAAGACAGGTTGAGAGAGCTGGGGTTGTTCAGCCTGGAGAAGAGAAGATCCCAGGGCAACCTTATAGCAACCTTCCATCACCTAAAGTGAGCTACAAGACAGCTGGGAGAGGGATTTTCACAGGAGCAGGTAGTGAAAGGGTAATAGCTTAAAATTGGAAGAAGGTAGAGTAGATATTGAAAGAAATTCTTCACTAAGAGGGTGGAGAGGCCCTGGAACAGGTTTCCCAGAGAAGTGTATGCTCCATCCTTGAAAGTGTTAATGGCCAGGTTAAAAAGCCTTTAAAAGATTTTGAGCAACCTGGTCTAGCAGAAGGTGTTCTTGTCCGTGGCAGGGGAGGCTGGAACTAAATGACCTTTAAGGTCCCTTCCAGCCCAAACTTCTCTGTGATTCTGTGATAAGAGCTCATTGCATACATAAGTATGCAGTACCACTTGAGATGTCCCATTGGTTCCCACCTGGTCTCTGGCTGCTGTGTAAATGCTGCATCATATCACTTCATGTCTCAGACACCCCAGAGTGTAACAGAGGACATTCTGATGAATCGAACCCTGGCACAGTTAACACAGTCAGTGGATCCTAGAGAGGAATCATCTCACCTCAAAGCAGATAGTTGGTGTCTGGTCATCTGAATCATTCTTCAGGGGCTGTTGACTGTAAGGAATCACTGTACATTGACTGCCAGGGAATTTAAAGATCTTAGTTCAGTTGCCAGCTGTAGATACTGCTGATCTCTGAGGGGCTCTAGGGTATCTGAGACATCTGCATAGAGTTGGATAATATGACACAGAGCATATGGAAGAGCTGTGCCCTTCTGACCCAGCAGCTGAAGGTAGCCAGCAGGTAAGGTACCGTAATTGACTCTGAAGTGACTCTAGACACTTATCTGTGAGCAATGGTAAAAGTATAGCCACCTAAATGGAGATGGTTGAGTGTCTAATTAAATCCTTCTCTTGATGACAGATGCAACAAATCTCACTCTTCTTTCCTTACTTCTGCTGGGCTTTCTTTATATGATACTTAGCACAGTGACAGACTTGTTCCTCACTGAGGCCTTTCAGCCTCATCATATCAATGATGGCAAGAGAAAGGTAATACCACAGTGGCAGCAGTCTGCTTTGACGGCTATCTGCCAAATTCTGTGCCATGCTTCTTAGTGTGGAGACTGCCTTTCCAAAAGGGCTTAGGCCTGCTGGGGCTCCTCAGCCTCCACTAAGAAAGACTCAACTTCAGATCCCAGTGCAGTTACACTCAGAGATGCACAGCATTTTTATCTGAGCAATGGATAAGCATGGATTAATTTGATACAGGAACTTTCAGACACACAGTTGTTTCTACAACTCAGAAAAAAAAAAAAGCACACTATTTTTATTTTAAACACTTTAGACCTATGGAAAAACTGTGCCTCAACTGCTAGAGCCCCAGCCTCCTCATGTACTTGTCTTTCATTCCAAGAGAGAAAACTTTCTGTGTATCCTCAGGGTTGCAGTAAAAGCACTATTATTTCCACAGAGTGAGATTCATCTTAGCTGACTTTTGCTGTCTAAAACCCACCCAGAGCCTGTTTAAATTCCCTTACAACCACTGTAGCTGGAAAACATTGATTGTCCTGCTCTCAGCCCTAGTTATTCCCTTGTGGAATGAAAGCAGAAATGTTTTCTCTGTGGCTTGTTCTGTGGTTTAAGCCAATAAAGTTTGTAAAAATAAATATGACCAATATATTGTTGTGATGGTTCATGAGAGAAGTTGGAAAGATTTAGGTCTTGCCAACTCATTTATAATTTTTTTATATGGTTAGTAACACGAGTCTTGATAAAATGTACAAAGACAACACCCTTGAGTCTATCAGAGGTGGAGACAATACAGCAAACAGCTGCTTGGATGGGGGTAGAGATCATTGTCTGTGCAATGATCTCCTGTGGCTATTTGTGGTTATTGCCCAGTCTTGATTTGTTCCCAATCTGCCAACTTTCTCCCTTCTTTCAGAGTCATTCAATTTTACTTCATCACCTTCCAAGGAAAAGTCTTTGATCACATTTTGGATATTGAAGAAGGAAGTGGTTGTCTCAGTCTCCCCTCTGTCACATTAGCTTTGTAATATTCCACATACTCATGGTGTCTCATCCTCTGGTGCAGTAATTTTGGTGAAAAATCTACACCTGGTTATAATGTACATTACTTGCAACAGGCTGCTGTAGTGAAATAGTTAGTTAATGAGTTGTGTTCGAATATGTGTAGCATTTTGACTTGATTTTGTTTGGTTTGGTCCCTCAGAAAATCCCAGCTTTAACATTTTAGCCAATTCACTTGATTATGAATTGAAAATGCAAATAATTTGATTTTTTTATTTGAAATTTGGTTATTGATACAAATATTTGACTATTTAACATTTGCTTTCACCAGTTTTCAACAGATGGAGACTTTCCATGGGAGAAAAGGTGGTTGTAGGGAGTTTTGATTCTGCTAGATCCATGTCCTGGGATGTGCTATCATGCTCCAGCATGAGCTGAGACATTGCTGAATTATGAATGCTCTAATCGAGCCCACAGGGTAAATCCACTGTGTCTTTTAAGAGATACTGCAGCAGCTCAGGCAGTCAAAGATTTTAAAATTTATTCAACATTAATGGTCCCAGTGAGAAAAGAAAATCTCACCAAAAACTTAGATTATACAAAAACTGATTTTTTTCTTCATAAATATTTTGATGTAAATTCCATACTGCTCTCCTGAGGAGAAGAGTTACCATGGTGTGGAAACTGCACATAATGTTGACATACCAGTGATGTGATTCAGGACCAGTGTTGATTTCATTGTAGATGTTGCCATTCTGGAACATTTTTAGTACCTTTAGTACATGGCAGAGAGTTTTTGTGACATTTTGTGGTCTTCTGTTAATGGGTAATCCTAAATTTTGCTGTAAGTAGTTGATTTAAATGTCACCTTTTTTTTTTTTTTTTTTCCAACTGAGCATTTAAACTTCTGCCTCATCTGTCTCACCTCTTTAGGCAATCTAGATTCATCTCAAAGTCTTGCACAGCCCAGATTTCTCAGAGGCAAAAGCGTGATAAGAGTGTGTGTGTAAATCTCCTCTTCCCAGAGGAGGTCAAAGACAGATTCCAACTCTAATTTTGTTGCACAAGTTGCTGAGACATTGAATTTCAAATTTTGTTTTAATTATAAATGCATTTTAGGACACAGAAAAACAGAGGACTTCTAAATCATTATGTAGCAGTGGGGAATATCTGCTAGATATGTTGGACATCAGCAGAAATTTATTCATGGAAATGGTTGTTAAACATTGGAGCAGACTGTCCAAGGAGGTGGTGGAGTCACCATCCCTGAAGGTGTTGAAGAAATGACGGGATGTGGCATTTAGTGCCATGGTCTAGTTGACAAGGTGGTGATCAGTCAAAGGCTGGACTTGGTGATCTCAGGGGTCTTTTCCAACCTTAATTATTCTGTGATTCTGTGATCTGATGGCAGACACACTCACAACATATGGAGTCTGGAAAGGAGCACTGAATGAAAATCTATTTTTATGCAGAATGGAAAGACACTGCAATATGCAATAATTCCTAATGAATCACATAATTGGCAGTTTGTAAGCAAATTGAAAGGTGTGTGATTTTGTTAACAATGTGTAGGAACTAGTTTTTACTTTCATAATACAGCAACCTAATAAATGTCATGGCAAAATGTTTCATTAGTAGACAAAGAAAACTTCCTTTGCTGCCAGTCAGATTTCTTTTGCTTCTGAATGACACAGGTGATTGCAATGCTTTGCTGTGTTCTGCCTGCAAACATCTCTGAAATATCTCTTTACAAGAGGTAAGATGAATTTTTGCAATATCAGAGCAGAATGAGGGCCTTTTCCTTAAGAGGAGACATCAGGCCTGTCTTTCCTTGTAGGACTGTCTTCTTTTCTTAATGTTTCTTATGTATCAGTACAGAAAAATTCTTGCATCACATAACAGCAGTATATGCTGATGAATGGGAGAATACATTTGACATCCTTTACTAGTTCATCAAACGTAGCAGTAGATGATGCTTCTAAACACTGGAAAATTCCCTTACCGTGTCAGCTGTGCAATGATGAGTGGGAAGAGGATTTTTCCTGATTCCAGGACATATAGCCTGAAAGAAGAGATTTGACTGTCTTTATCTTACTACATGTTAAACATTACTGGTTAGAAAGTTCCGCAACTCTTTAAAAAATCTGTTTGTGGAAGCAAGCATAAGATAGGGCTGGAACATTTTTCAGAATTGATTCCTGACCATTATGAATTGAATCTTCTCTTTGTCAGAAGCTGATAAGCAGCTGGGTTTTCCATGTTATCAAGGAGGAGAGTAGTATGTGACAATATTCAGAACCTCCTCTGTTCCCTGGAAAACCAGAGGCAAAATTTTTACTAATTTCAGATGGAACAGTGGAAGGGTGTTGGCATCAATAATTTTGCTGTTGCCCAGCCCAGTCCTAAAGCCTTAATGTGCTATTAAAGGTCTTATAATTATATAATTTTTAAATCAATATGATTTACTTATTAATCAGAAATATTCTGTAGTAAAATTTTACCACAGCTGTCTGAGTTATTAGTGCTAGTAAGTTATACAATTCCCCACATCTGCAGAACTGCTCTTGCTGGAAAAGACACTGGGGAATGCCCCGACCCATCCTAAGGGCTTCCTGAAAGAAGCTGCCAGTAACAGATTTCTCCTTATCCAGATGAATTTTTCATAACAAGACAGTGAAGCAAAGAAGTGTTTTCATTAATAATTTTCACAGTTAATAGGTACAAATTTTCTCATTCTCTTAATTTAGTATTCTGATTGATAACGAACAGTTGCATTTGTGTTTATAAAAGGACCTGTTTTCTTCAGCATACCTTTGACTTGTAGGACGTTCAAACCCCATCAGTGATCCTTGTCCTTCTGCTGCTATGGGAGACCTCCTTTGGCCAAAGCTGTTTAGGTGCACCAAGAGTTCTTTGGATGTACCAAATTGATGAAGGACCTCACCAGCTCACTTCTTTCTCTGCGATGCTGCAGAGTTCACGTGGGAGGTTCCCAATTAGCTGAGTAGGCATATTTAGGTGCTTAATGAGCGCTGCATTTACACCACGGTGCCATTAGATTTTTTATTTTTATGTGCTGTACAAGTTTAGAGGACTCTGGACAGGCATTAGTTTAAGAGGTGCTCTTGGTTTTAGGCAATACATTCCACCTAAATCTTGGAAGTCAATGTAGATAGTCTGAATACCATTCAGTGTTCCCAGTCCTCACTTGGATGCCAGAAAAATAAAAGCAATATAATGGATGGGGATCCAGGTCCATCCCTTAGCTGATACTGTTGCCCATTGATTAGGAACCAGTCTTACTAAAGTTTCACTCTGGAGCTGATGGCCTTGTTCTGGGCAATCTAGGGCTATAAAAGTCACAACAGGTAGCTGTGCTGGCTCCTGGAGTTGGGCTGGGTGATTCAGGTCCTCCTCTGCTGCCAAACAGAGAGGACTGAATCTTGTCTGGCAGACTTTGTACATTGAGATTGTAGACCCATTTGCATACTGCATATTACAGAGAACTTACTTTGGCTCTTCTTTGTTATCTTTATTGAAAATAGGAGTAATTCAGGTTGGAAATGTATTTTCCCAGACTTTACACAGTAATACAGAATAGAACTGTCCTAAGATGATGCACATAAATAACTAGTAGCACTCCAATAGCGATTAAGTAGGTGCTTCCACATTTCCTTGTAAAAGGTAGCTACAAAATTTAAATGTTGAGTTGCAAAACATGAAACTGAACCTCATGTTGCAGTGTTGTAAGAAAAAGTATAAATTGAATCCATAGCTTCAATGTATGTTACTTTTAGAATCACAGGATCATGGAATAATTTAGATGGGAAGGGAGCTCTGGAGGTCATACGGTTTGACCTCCTACTCAGAATGGGTCCCTGAAGAGCAGGTAGCTCTTGTCAAATCCAGTCTTATTTGTGTCCCGGTTCCAGTGTTTGACCACCTTTGTGCTGAAAAAAGTCACATATCTAACTGGAGATTCCTGTGATGCAACTGGTGTGCATAGCATTTTTACATATCTTTGTGCACCTATTGGAAGAATCCATCTTCATCTTCTCTGTGATCTTCTATTAGGTAGCAGGAGATGGCACCCGTAAGGTCTGTAAGAACAGAATTACTTCTACTTGCTAAATCAAAAAAATATTGCACTTTTCTGCCCTCAAGGCGTTTTCCTTACAGCTTTAGTGATATTCAAGAGCATCTTCAAACAAAAGTTTTCTGCTTTCTGAGGAGCCTTTTATTTCTGAAAAGAAATCTTATTTAAGGAAACGTCCTTGTACAGTGGGTTGACAGGCAATTCTGCTTATTTTCACCTACTTTTCACTTCTCATCCACAAACTGAAGGTCGAGAACTGTAGTTGTCATTGTGAGCTCATGATAGGAGCAGGAACTTCCTTTACCCACCCACATGTGGGAAGCACTGCAGAGCTGCCAGTGTGAAATCTTTGCCATACTCCATGACTGTAAGAGGACAAACTCTAATTTACAGGATTTCATTTCAGAGAGAAGTGAAAACTTACAGCCTGCCCCTTTTAACTTCTCCCTTCTCTGGTACCTAAAGGGAACTAAGGCTTGCTTTGGATTAGGTGCCTTCTTCACTTCAGCTCACCAGTTGCAAGTTCTTTGGTTTCATTACTGCGAACCTAAGCAACATGCCCAAGCTGAGTTAGGCTTTACTTAGGTGAATGAGGTCTCATTTCCTCAGTACAGTAAAGACATGGACCTGTTAGAGTGGGTCCAGAGCAGGGATACAAAAGTGATCAGAGGGATGGAACACCTCTTCTGTGTGGAAAGGCTGAGAGGTCTGTGACTGTTCAGCATGGAGAATAGGAGGCTCTGAGAAGGCCTTATAGCATCTTCCAGTACCTAAAAGGGGGCTTGAAAGAGAGGTGGGAACAGACTGTTTGGTAGGACCTGTTGCATAGGACAAGGGGCAATGATTTTAAACTAAAAGAGGGTGGATTCAGACTAGATATAAGAAACATTGTTTATTATAAATATGATGAGACACTGCCACAGGTTACCCAAAGAAGCTGTGGATGACCCATTCCTGGAAACATTCAAGGCCAGGTTGGATGGGGATCTGAGCAACCTGATCTAGTTGAAGGTGTTCCTATCCACAGTAGGAGGGTTGGACAAGATGGCCTTTAAAGATCCAAATCAAACTATTCTAGGATTCTGTGACCCAACCATCCCCTTCCTCCTGGGGAACAGGGAGCTTGCTTGACCCTTGTGCTTCTCTGGAGCTACTACTTGAGTGGGGTTGTCACCATACATGCAAAGTCATCAAAGTCACCTCACTGGTCTTCAGGTTAATTTGCACAGCATTAGGTCTGCTTTGGAAACCTTTGTTCCTCCTGCTCATGTTGAACAGCTTATCCTCAAACTCTGAAAAGTTGACTTGATTCCTGTCATCAGACAGTGTAGAAAAACAAACTTTTTTTTTAAATAGAGTCCAGGTTGTACTCCCCTCATGGGTTTTATGTATATTGCCAAGTGTGAGCAATGATATAAAAAAATGGCATATGCATTCTGAGCAGGCAAAATAAGTGTTCCAAACATATTACCTTTGTTTCTGAGTCATTTTAGTTATGCTGGACTTAAATCAGGAATAACTGCATGTCAGCCAGGGAAATCAGAACTAGGTAAATGTGCTAGACGAGGCCAGCAGATCAAATCTTATTATTGTTCGTGTCACTCTCAGAAACTCTTTTTTTTTTTTTTCCCAGGTTGCTCAATAGGAAGCTTTTGTTGTTAGACTAAAAATACATTTCACTGCTGCTCACACATTTTTCATTCTTAGTCCTCATCTGAAGAAGTGTAGCAATAGTGCCCTACTTAGATAGATAAGAAGATAAGAAAGTGAACAGAAAGAGTCAGAGTTCAAGCAAGCTTCATTGTTCCTCTAGTCTATCCTTCAGGAACAGAATTCTTTTCTGATACACTTTTCACTACTTCATCACTTCATCACTCTTTAAATAAATCAAGCAATTGATCTACAACATTAGCCTGGAAACTGAATCACACTCAGAGTAACTCACTATACTACTGAAATTTCCTCTGTTGCTTCCCTGCTATCACCAATTTCCCTGCTTCATAGGAACATAGCAGCATGGGTTTAATCAGAGATGGACTGGTGGGAATTGCTTTGAGATGAGCAGGTTCCCTACAAAGCCTTTAGGAATGACAAATGTTGAGGAGATAAGCATAAATGCAGATCTGAGGTTAACAAGTCAACTCAATTTACCAGTTGTTTCTGCCTGGTTATGTTCCATTGCCACTGCATTTATACAAAGCATAGAGGTCCTGCTGCAACATGCAAAGAAAGCAACAATAATGTAGCCAGTTTTCATAAGCCTTTTCTCTCTCAGTCAGAGATAACTCCCACAGGCAGTGCATTAACATTATCATTTCTATACCAGCGGTGTCTCCTGGCCCCAGCAGAGATCACGGCCACAGATGCTTGGAGCTACAAAAACATGTGCTAAAGGTCTATCTCTGTTTCACAGTGTTTGTGCACTTACATAAGACAACCAGAGTTATGAGGAAAGTTAGTATTGCTGTCATAATTTCATGCAGAGGAGGGGGAGGAAATAAAACACAGGCAATCTTACCAAGTGTCCTAAAGCCCCCTAAACTCCATCTTGGAAATAAAATGAAACCATACTGGTGGCCATACATTGGTAGGTAGTGACAAAGAGCAGGGCCCAAGGGAAGATGTGTGAGTCATTATTAGCTTCAAAAATAAGATCAGTTCCATGCAATTAAATGCACAAAATTTTACCTGTGTAAGAAAGGCTTTAAAAGTCAGTAAGAACAATCTGAAATTACAGAAATCACATTTTAAAGCAAAAATTTCACATTACCTGACTTCTAGCATTTTGAACTTTCACATGTATAGTAAACTAGATGTTGAAATGCGAGGTACAAACATTGAAAGTATTTCTGTAAAGGATCAGCATCTCTGGGATGTGCAGCAGAATTACAGCTAGATAACCCAGCTTACAGAACCCCCCATTTTCCTTTCATGACTGTTTGCTCATCTTCTGGCTTGCCTTCCACTAATGGGGTAACAATCAATAGACATTACAGCACCTAGAAGCACTACATAGAAGATTAATATCGGAAAATAGTTGTAACCTTCCTATCAAATACTGCTGGCAAGCATTGATTGCTACTGATTATACTTGTGTACCTGAGTGATAATCCTGCAAGATTCACATCGGCACCTGACAAAGCAAATTGTATCACAAAGGTGCTTGACAGCAATAATAAACTTGCAGTGAGACTGTTACTGCTACCTCAGGATGTTGTGGGTTAAAAAATCTTAACCCAATCCTTCTCTGATAGCTGTAAATGGCTTCTGGGATAGCAAGAAGCTATCCTCATTGCCTTGTCATCCCTGACTGTGTCTGGGTTCAAGGTGTCATTACCATCCTCCTCCTCCTCATCATCTCATCACCAAATGGTTTGGAAAGGACTTTAAAGGGTCCGTCTCATTCTCAGAGAGACAGTGGCAGTTTGTGGCACTGCCTGCCTTAGGCCAGCAGAAGTGGAGCCCAGATATGACCAGGTAACTCCTGCTTCTCACTCCAGTCTTTGCAGTGCTCTGGACAATGGAAATGAAATTGATTCCTAACAATGGGAAGATAGCATTTTTGGAGGGAGTCTGTTCCTCTTACCGTTGTTTCCTTGTCCCATGTCCCATCATTCCAGTACTGTAGGCTGCAGCACACTGTGCGTACTGGGTATGCTTCTCCAGCATGTTTCCAAACCTGGACAAATGTGTAGCCTTACGGGGAATCTCCAACAGGCTATGAAAACTGAGTACAGAAAAGGCCTTGGCCACCTCATCCTGGACCCTCAAGAGCACCCTGGGAGGAGATGCTGGGAGGCTGCAGAAACCTCTGCATTGCCCACCCTGCTCATCAGCCAACAGGAAGAGCAATAACCATTGCTTTTCCATTGGACTTTCATACACAATGTATTCCTGGCTTCCCTTAACACAATGCAGCAAGTGAAAATGAACATGAGAGCCAAAGTGTACAACTAGCATGAGCACCCAACTAGTTAAACAGCGTAAGAAACCTGAATCATCTTCAGTCTAAATGTGCATGGCTCTCATGAACTTTTCGGTAAGGACTTTGGCAAATAAAGAAAAATTCACAGCAGTTCTTCAGTGGCAGGGCTATATTACACCCTCCCACCTTTTTTCCTATTGTTCCCCTATGTGTATTTTCCTTGGGAAAGAATATATATTTCTGAGAGAAAGCTGCAGGAAATTTCCAGCTGACTCAGATCTTGAGAATTTCCCCCAAGATCTCACTTCTTTTTGTTCTGCTCTGCAGCCCAAAGTATACAGACTGTGTATCTGCTCAGTGTGTGTATCTGCTCAGTGTGTGTATCTCTGCAAGTTCATTGTTATGAGTGTTGTTTAATAATTTGTCTTCAATTGCAATGACTATTTGGCTGTTCAGATCAGATTTTTGTTTTCTAAAGCTACTCTACCCATTTGCTGAGGTGATCCCTTCTGCTCATACTGATCAGAAAAGTTACCATTAATTGGATCATCTTGCACATGCTTTTGCTCATATTTGTTGATATTTCAAGGGCAGAATATTTCAAGGACAGAATTTTCTTATCTTTTTGGATGATGCTGAGATGAAAGCAAAATTACATCTGGTGAGAGCTCATTTTATTTCAAATCTGTTGCTATTGAGTTGGCATGGCCAACAAATACTAAATAGAACATGCTCAGTGTTTGAAGACTGAGACTGTGGAAGTTAGTTTTGTAAGTTAAAGGCTCCATGGAGGGATAACAAAAAAAGCTTTTGACAGCAAGAAATCCTCTGCTCTGTGCTATATAAAAACCTGAATAGTACTGAGACCAAATGGAACTTAGGTTTAGATTCATTCAAGGGCATTTTACTGGGACATGTGGTCTGGCACACAGAGCAAGAGGAGGTAAGAAATCACTGTTTCTCCTTATTCAGCATAATCTTACACAACCGTGAATTTGAAACTCATGCAAAATCCTGAAATAATTTTGGGTTTGCTTTTGTCTATCTCAATCTCAATTTACTATCATCTCTTAAGCATGAACTTCCTGTAACAGAAAGGGTAGTTTTACCCTTCTCATGTTCCAGATTGGGAACCTGAGACATGGAAAGAAGCCAGAATGCAATAAAGATTTTCTGAGTTTCAATATATCATCTGCCCAAGGAGACTGAAGATTTAGCTCCTCTTAGCCTTCAGCATTACAGGGAGGAGGCAGGCAGGCCAGGCAGAGGGCTTTTTCAATAGCAAGAGACCTCCATTCTGGAAACAACATTTGTTCATTGGTGTCCAGAGGCGAGAGACAAGAAGTGGTTCCCAAAACACCCAAGAAGAGATGCATCATTCTCTGGGTGCCAGGTAAAACAAACAAACAAAAGCAACAATCTGAACATTTCTGAATACCAGAAGCATTATGTTATTCAAATTTTGAAATTATCGCTATAAACCTAAGAAATCCTGTGCTTTCTGACCATACTGCTTAGCAGTAGACTAATAAATCCTACCTTGACACATTCTTGAGCACAGTCATGGGTTAAGGTTGCCAATATAAGATCTCTTCCATCCTCAGTCTGCCTGTTAGTTTTGTGGTGATACAGTGATGACAGATAAATGCACAGCCAGGGTGGGGCAGGCCAGACCAGTGCTCACCTCCTCCTTGACCTTAGACACCTCTGTTGATTTAATATTAAATGTGGTTTGGTCATCTGCAGATCAAGTCTGCTTCCAGAGAGGTCAATGAGAAGATGCCTATGATTTTTCAATGGCCAGGACCTGTGTGAATTAAGAAATAGCAATCACAATGGCTGAGAAAATTAGTATGTGATTGTCTTTATGAAGTTAAGATAATTCTAAAGCAGTGGTACTCGTGAAGACCCCTGCAGTCCTCTTCATTTTCCTGAATGCCCGTGCTTTGCATTTTGAGTTACCCCTACCAAGATGATACGTGATGTATTTCCTGCAGGACACAATTACATCTTTGCTGCAAAGATGGCTTGAAGCAGCACCTGGACTGCAAAGACAACTAGTCCTTGATATGCTACAGGCTGTTGAGACCACTGGGAAATAAGTTACTGAACATGTGGTCTTGATCTTGTGAAAACACCCAGTAAGAGATACCCTGTAAGATGAAGAACCCCTCTGGCCCTAGGAAAACGAGCGACCAGGGATGTCTGTTGGCTTGCATGAATGTAAGGATCTAAAGTTACAGGAATGCTTGTATCAGTATAAAAGCTGCATTAAAGTGTCTTTCCGGATCAGGTTATATATACATATTGTGACTTATTCTTTAATTTTAAGTTATTTTGCTCCCTGTGAGGTATTAGGTATTAGGTTTTTAGAGACTTTCAAAGCAGGCAGCCTTGGCAAGTATAATGTCATTCAGTGAGATTTGTGAAGTTAGAAGGAATATTGAAAATGCATGCAAAACATCAGCAAGTTTCTCTGGATAAGCTATTTTGTGATTGCTGTTGATTTACATATATGTATAATGTCTTTTCCTCATTCTGACTAGATGCTTCTTCTTCTCCCATAATCCTGTGTCCTACAAGTTTAAAAACTTGTGGATGGCAGATTTTTCACTTCTCTCTTAGCACAGGCAGGAAAACACAGGCCTAATGAGTGCTTCTAATTTTCTGAAGGAAATGAAGGGAAAACATATTTATGAGAGGTCAGGTCAACATCCTTTATCCTTAAATCTTGGAGAAGGGATGTCTTTTCTGGCCGAACTGCAAGATCAGGTACAGCAGATGGGACTCAATGCCCAACTCAACCCCAAAGAGGATCTTTTGTTAGTCATCTGTAGATGAATTGATTTTCCTGGGGTTGAAGCATAGATAGGCATCAAAGGTAAGTCCTCATACTTTTTGGACCACAATAGCACATAAGGTGCTTTTGGTGAAATCCACAAAGTTCTGAGCAGATGTTTTGTTTCTGCAAAAAAATTGCTTTTGGTGTGTGTCTGGGTCCCATGAAAAGGAATGAGTCATAAATGTTGGTTCCTCAAATTCATTGGGATATCTAAGTGTGGAGATAGAACTTCTTGCCACTTGTATGTGTCTGAAGAACATATTGTCTACCTCAGCTTCTTCTCACGGTGTGAATCATTCTAGAGAGCCCTCTCATGTAAAAAATGTCATGAAATGACATTTTCTATGCAGAAAACAAAGGGGCCGAGAGATGGAATTACTGTTGAAAGGACAGTCCCAGGGGTTTGGTGATCTTCACTGTTAGGTTGGTGTTTTGAGGAGGCTCACACACACAAAAAAACCACAGCTATTTTTTATGAATAACCTTTTAGAATCAAATGGTAATGAGTAATAGCAGATCATTAATTCACACAGTGTACTCACCCATGTAGTTATTAGACCCTCACTCATAGGTGAGTGGTTGTAGCAAGGTCTGGAAGTCCCAAGCCCAGCTGTGTGCTCAGAAGCGTGGGGTCAAACTGGCTCGTGTGGCTGCCTGGTAAAGTACCTGCAGAATCCCTCTGAGTATATTCTGGTTTATCAGGGGAGTGTGTATTTCTGTGTTTAGCAACCATCACACTCCTGGATAAAGTCGGAACCATGCAGCCTTTCATTGCTGCCAGGGGTTCCAGGAGACTCCTGTTCACTGAGTTTATTGATTCTTCTGACTACACAGCACTGACAGTGACTTGAGCAAATAAATTCTTGGAAGAGTTTTAGGTACTACCTTCTTAGTGCATACCTTCCCTCTCTTGTTTTCTGGTGACAGCATCACCTGGCTGGTCTTTTGTGACTTTTCATTAGAAGTGGATGTTTTTAAGAGCAAGCAAAGAGAAACATCAACAGAATTACCTTGAATTGTCCAGCCAGGATCAGTACATGAAGGATGGCTGGAAGGGTTATTTCCTTCTGCCCACTGAGCTTAGGCATCACATATCAAACTGGAGCATTTGTATTTTTTGAAGTGGTATTGCATTTAAACTAATGAATTCTTTAATTAGGAAAAAAAAATTGGTTTTCTGAGTTTTTAGCCTGCAACTGGAAATCCAACCATTTTTAGTCTTAAGCCTCACTGGTGAACTTAAATGAACTTGAAATATGCCCACAGCTCTGGCACTAATATGTCACCAATGGGGAGCAGTAACTGACAAAAGACATAACCTGAATGCAGTCAGGACCATGTTTCCTCAGCTAAAAATATGATTGACACTTTTTATTAGCAGTTGAAAAATTCCACATCTTAAAAATATGTGATAGGTAAACAGCAGTCTTTTGTTGCATTCCCAAGCTGAAAAAGCAGCTTGCCAGGCAATTTTTGGCAGAAAACAACAAAAGCTTACTATTACACTTACAAACCAAGTGAGAAACAGTAAAAGTGTACTGGTGTAAGAAAAACACATTCAGACTAAGCTTCACTTGATCTCTGATGAAAAATGGCACCTTATATTTCAACAGATATTTATTTTACTAGATTTTTATGCCTGTCACCTTCAATTTCTTCTTTTTCAAAACATCTTGTTGACATCTTTTGAGAGTTTTTTTCAAGCCTCTGAAATCTCATCAGCATCTCTCACACTGTCGTAGTCTACAGGGCCTGACTGACAGTATCACTGTAATGTTGTCTTTTACATTCTTTTACTAGCCTTTATGTCTGAAAAATGATGAAGTCAAAATTTATGGTGTTGCCTTTTGATGACCTCAGATGAAAAATTTGAAATAAGATTTTTAGGGTATCTTCTCAATCATTTTTTCTTATTCATTATAACTGTAATACAAAAGAAAAAACAGCCAAGAAAACATGCCCAGATTTGGTGTGGGAAGGGAAATTTGCTCGCGTTAGAACTATTATGCAAATGTGAACCATTTTGCAGTGTACTCTTCAATTATGGGATTTTAAGTCAGAGAGGGCAGATTCCAAGGGTAATCTTTGCTGAGTAGGGAGAAACATCTCTCATATGTAAGAAGTACAGCTTACTGCTAAATTCAGAGGCAATGATGGATGAGGGAATGTGCACTGAGTTCTCTTCCCCAACAAATGGAATTTGTATTAAAGACTCTTGAGATGAGTTGTTGGGTCAGAATCCTTCATAGAGTCACCACTACCTAGGCCTGTGCCGTGGGATAGGGCAGAGACTGGACCTGTGTCATTTGCTTTGGCTATGTACAAAAAATGAATCCCTTGATTTAGCTATCTGTGGCTAATGCTTAATGCTAATGGCCATTGTCAGTGATTGAAGTGGTAGGGGTGAATATTTCAAATACAGATTGTGATCTATTGTGCAGCCCCTTTACCCATTTTGGAAGAAATTTTAGCTGTAGACTGGATATGCAAATAGTGAATGTTAAATAGCAGGATTAGTAAGAGCCCAGAGGCTCAGCTGGGAAGAGGCAGAGGCAAAACAATGAGATTTGGCTGCTGTAGGTATCTCCGAGTGGGTCAGACTGTGGTATCTGTAGCAAGATAATTAGGCATACTGCCTGTTGGATTAGGCCTGTGGGAAGGTTTGTTGGATTCCTGAACAGAAAAAAATGGGAATAGAAATTCATAGCTCTGAAACCATTTTTGTACTGTTTACTGGGCAGCAAGGCAGTCATGTGTCCTGTGAAGGTTTTGAAGGCACTGATTGTGTTCATGGCATACTGTAGATGAAGAGTGCCAGTCCTCTCAACCCATCAAGCTTTTGGTTGTCTTTTCTTAGGAGTTATACTTCAAACAGACCCATTTCTAGGCAGAGAAGTGGGCCTACTCTACCCCTATCCTTTCTTCTTTTGACTGTACTGGTTTCTAACAAATTAACCTCTAGTCCTATTTTACAGATTTTGTTTTACTGTTAATGTCCCCTTAATCTGACTGCTATTTGCTGTCTCATAATTCATTCTGCATGTCTTACATGGGCCAACACCATCGATGGCTGGTTTTTATCAGTCCCTCTCTTTCATCACCTTAAATCTGTTTTCCTGCAACTTGAAACATCTCCAAACAGTTTTATCTGAGCTATCTTAATTTCTAGTTCTGTAGGATTTATTGTTTTCTGGTATAAATATAGATTCTTTGAAAATATACGATTAAAAATACTGTCATTTAGTAGAAAAAACCTTCAATAGCTGTTTGATTTTGGGGTGCTTGGTATTTCTCAGATATACTTTGTTCCAGATCACTTGTCTAGTAAATGTTATGATTGTAGTGGTCAAAGTCTATATTCCTGGCTATATAACACGTTTTTCATTTATCTCCTTCTGTCACTGTTGGATGGGAAAAGACCTTTTTAAGTGTATGATATGGTCTCTTACTAATGGCTTACAAATCTCCCTCTCTGTCAAGTGAGTGCCCATATCATACAATAGAATTAATTTCCTCTGTGGAAACCTCTCAAGGGTCTGAGCAAAGCTGGTCACACTGTGTGGAACAAATTTTTTTTTTCTCCTTAGATGCTGGTTTATCTCAGAGAATCTCAGCTGGACCAAAAGACAGATGTTTTAAAAGTTGTTTTTATACTTAAAAAAAGTAACCACCAGCTAGTATGGGTTTTCTGTGGTCTGTTAGTCTGAAATGATCTGTTCTGAGTCCTGAATGTCAAAATACATGACATTTTTGAACTGACATTTTGGGGGCATTATTTCTTCATGGAAAGTTCAAATACATTCAATATCCATCTCTTTTTGGCATACAGCCAAACCCCTGAAAATTCAAACTGAGCAGAAAATGTTTATTTTTCTTGTTGTTGCTGTTGTCTTTACCAGCTTCCTCCTATTTAATTGTGGCTGTGTAATTTAGTTCTTACACGTGTCCCAGGACCAGCAATAACAGTAGTCAGTAAAAATACAATTCTGTAAGTTATGGGAAAGGTAAGGATTTAGGAATAAGTCTCATTGAAGCCTTGATGCTCTTGTCAAGTCAACTTTTCATAGCCCCACCAACCCTTCAACTTTCTATGCTACCTTCCCCCTTCTGCTCTCATCCCCACTGATCAGAACAACTTTATTGCAGCAAGTAGTTTAATGTAACAGTGACCCCACAGTGCCACTGTAACCTATGGAAACAGCACGAAATGCCAAGGAGTACCTGTTGGTGAAGAAGGTAAGTCTTTTGACACAGTTAGAAGGAGTAGATGAAAGAGCTTAGCACACTGGCTCGGCCAAATTCCGGCCTGGCTGTAATTTAATATGTTAATGTGGTATCTATAAAGCTTTACTCATGTGAATAGAGGCTAAATTATTTTCAGAGAACTTTCAGTGTTCCAGCTCAAGAATGCTAGGATAGGCCAAAATTGGGCAAGATGTGTTGTCTCTCTTTCTCTTCTCTTTTCCTCCAGTTTCCATAACATTGTCTGTTGTTTGGATATATAAAGGACTCAGTGCTGTCCAGCTATTCATTATCACCCTTCCATTCCTGGTGGCAAATGTTGCTGTCACCGTGGTTGGGTCACTGGCTGTCCAACTATTAAACCCAGCACCACCATGTTCACTTGATGACCTTTTCAGTGAAGAATTTTTTTCTAATATCTAATCTAAACCTCCCCTGGTGCAACTTGGGGCCATTTCCTCTTGTCCTGTTACTTGCTACCTGGGAGAAGAGATCAAAGCCCACCTCACTACAACCTCTTGATACCAGTATGGATTGTTGGCTTCACAACCCCCTTCCTCCTTCTTTGTTTATGGCCAAGCCCTTCCCCTGTCACCTGCTTCTTTGTTTTCTCTTCTTACATCTTTTCTACCCCTGCTTAAACTAAGGGATTTCTTATGGCCTTTGCAGTTAAACTTCACTTTTCTTTTTTTTGTTTTTGTTCTCTGCCTGCACTTCTTGCACCATTGGCTAAAAACTATAAATAAAGGTGCTGTAGTTTAAATTACTTCTTGCCTACATGGTCTCCCACAGCAGAAATCGTGCAGATAGTGTGTTATTGTGTGGTGGCATTATTACTTTCCTGCACCATGGGCACACATCATACAGAGAATTCCCTAATCATATACCAAATGGGGAGAAAGTGTCACTGAAGGCAAATATCAATCTTTGTCTGTGTTTCTATGGGAAGTCTGGGGAGACTTAGCTGCTTTAAAGAGAATTAATTCCTAATAACCTGTACCTCCAGCACTTCAATGATGCTGCTCCAGCCACGGTGGCAAACCCTCCATGAGATAGTACTGCCTGTGTGTGTGTATGCTCCCCTTTCCACCCTAAAGCTTTCCAGCCAGGCTGGGAAATTCAGCAGGCCTCTAGCTTCATCTCACTGAATCTCAAGACAGCTGTATAGAAAATCTATTGTATGCACTCATTGCCCTAGGCTGGGCTGTGATGACTGCATACTGTCCAAATACCTGTCTGAGGGACCTTGAAGGGCTGCCCTGTAAAAGTTTACTGTCTGGTGGCATCAGGGTCCAAATGTTGCAGCGTTTCTGGGCTCTGTACAGGGATTTGTAGGTGGGAATGCTGTGCTTGCAGTCCAGGGAGAGACAAACAGCACTGCTGCCTCAGTGCTTGGCAGAGCAGCCCTCTGATGCTGAGACAGTCAGACTGCCCAGGTCAGTGATTTGTGTCCCTGGATGCTCTGTCTGTGCACACGTGTCTGTGCACGTAGGAAGAACAAGTCTGCAGCTCTTCTGCAGAGTCAGTGGGGCTGGCTTAAGGCGATGGTTGGGACACGTGTGGAGGGGCCCTTCAGAAAGCATTTGTGGGCACTGAGATGATGTCTTGGCTGTTTGGGTCTCTCTCAGGTGCTCACTGGTCTGTGGTGCCTCAATTCTTGCTTAAGGGAAGGTAGTTGCTATATTTATGGCAGAAATTTGTGATCACTGGGGATTTGTCTTCATGAGCAAAGGCTCAATTAACAACTGGTTTCTTCTACAGGACTATGAATTACCGCTTTCTTGGTCCCTAGTGTTTTACTTCAGGTTCTTTAATGCATTGAAATTGGTATTTGTCCTATCTAACTTTATGCTCAGAGACCTGTTAGCCTCCATCTGTAATGCTGCTGGTTAATGGAGTGAAGCAGGCACTACACAATGTGAGACCTTCCCCATCCCACACCTCTCCATTAGCTCTGTCTGGGGCCCATGGCCTCACTTACCTGACAAGATGACCATCCCTTTTCCACTCCAAATCCAGCCAGCTGAATAAGGCATTATCCACTTGCCTTTCATCTATACACTGTACCCATTTCCCAAATCCAGTTACCACATGGACTAAGCTCAGGCAAATATTTAAGATCATTTAATTGGAAATGGGCCTTCTGTCAATTCCCTTGGAGTTGAGGATCAGCAGGGCTTTTCCCTGTTTAGCAGACACAGTCTCAGAATAGTGTTTTTCTTGTCATTTCGTATCTCTAAAACAGGATGATGTGGTGTCCGTTGAGAAAAGAGGCTCTGCATATGCTGTCTATGAGATTCCATTGTAAGCTGATGAGCATACTTACCTACAGCAAATGTCAGTGCAATTAAAGAAGGATTATATACAGATGAGGAGTTAATAGCTTAGAAAATATTTGCCTAGTATTTTACCAATATTGTATTGCCATTAAAGAGCAACTGACTCCCAGCAAATCACATCCAGGCAAGCAGAGTACAGCCAATAAATATACCACCAGATGAGGAAAAAGGGCACTTTGGCAACTCCTGCATCCTACAATGCCTGTCCAAAATCTCTATTTCCTGTGACAGGAGGATATGACAAGCATTTGCCCTCAGACCCTTTAGATTTGTTGTGTGAGTCATCAGGCTGACAGTGTTCAAGACATTTTCTGTTAAAATATAGAGAAAGAAATGAGTGTTTGACATAGGTTTGACACTTATGGTACTTATACATGGTGATGACTGTCATAATTTTGCCCTGTGCTTTGATTCGAATCTAATGAATAGTCCCTGATCAACTTTACCTGCAGATGGTACAGTGGCAACATCCTTTCTTAGGAAAAATGGAGAAGGCAGCAAGGAGACCTTAAAGAAAATGTTTCCTTGGAGTCTGGCATTAATTTTGCTCAGAACAGTCTGCTGGACCAGGTAGGTTGGGCAGACATCAGACTGGGTTTGGTGGTGCCACTGATGAGTTTCTGCTGCAGACTGGGACTTTATGTGAGCTGTTAGGGATGGATTTTACTCCAGATTCCCAGCATCTTTATACTTCTCTTACATGTTTAAAGCCCATCCCACAGTTTTGCAGCTTAAAGACATCTTCAAATTACCATTTATAGCTGATGCCCGATTGCATTTTTGTATTCTATTGCAAGGAAAAGTCTTGGCAGTGTCAGGGAGTCCCTGTTGGAAGGGAGACTGGAAGAGGCTGCACTGGAAGCTCTTTATCCTCATATTCCAGAGCAAGTCCTCAGGCTGTTTGCTTGCCCTGAGACATTGGTTAATCAGTTGGTGTGATGTAGGGGCCAGCTGTGTATTGGCCTCTACTGACCCTGTAACAGCCCTATTTCTGTTACACTTATAGTATGTTAAACCTAATTAATTTTCCCTGGTTGCCACCACCTGCTTCTGCTTAGATCAAGCACTAATGAGTAGTTGTCAGTAGTTAATGAGCTTCTGCACCAAGCAATTCAATTTCTTTACTGACTAAAATTACTTATTTCTTCTGGGCACCGTGCTCTGCCTCCCTGGGATATCTGGCACGATAGCCTGCCATTGTGACAGGCAGGATCCATCTCCGTCAGAAAGAGACTGTGGCAGTGGGTGCTGTTCAGAACTGCCCTCCTCCACTGGGCAGGGGAGCTGTGCTTTTGTCCACAGCTTTCCACATTGGTCTACAGACCAGTTCAGCTGTGTCTCTTTTACTGGTGACATGCCCAGCCAGCCAATGCAAGCAGTCCATGCTCTGCAGCTGTAGTGTCACCTTCTTTGCAGCAATGGGCTTTGCAGTGGTGCTTTTGGCGAGTCCTGCTGTGGTAGGGCTATTATGGCAGTTCTTCCTGTGTTGTTCAAGGTCATAAAATCTTGGAATGATTTGGAATGGAATGGACTTTAAAGATCACCTAATCTAACCTCCCTGCCGTGGGCAGAGACACCTTCCACTAGACCAGGTTGTTCGGAACCCATCCAACCTGGTCTTGAACACTTCCAGGGATGGGATTTTTGATAGTAATGTTTGCTGTATGGATTGCTCGTAGGGAAGAGGATGTGCTATGTGCCCAGATATTTAGGAACTGTATCATCCTTTTCCTGCTGTTCCACAGGTGCTTTAGGTGTCATTGTCTTTCTTTGTGCCAACTGTAAAGTGCTCTGATTATAGTGAAATGAACAACTTGCTTATGCCAGATAGGCACCTAAATTCTTCTGAAAATCAATCTGAAATTACTTCCTTAAGATAGATTAGGCACTTGGAGGTATCTGTGCAACAGAAGTACTGCTCGCCTACCCTGCAGCTCTGGTTCCAAATAATTTTCCAAACTGGGATATAGTGTCTTTCAAGCCACAGGTTGCGAATACACAACTGAGTCCAGATATTGGGCTGTCTGTGTGAAGGGACCATTAAACGGCAACGGGACAAATGTGACCATTAGGGACATACTCTATGCCTGGCCAAGGCAAAGGCTGGGAAGGTTTGCCACCACTGCCTGAATTGATTGTCACAGCATGCCTAGCTTCCTGAAATTTTAAGTACTTTCTGTCTCCAATGCATTTTATAAAGACTGTTTTCTAAGTTTCTCTTGCTTCTGCAGAATATAGTCTGGGGAATTGGCTCAGGCTGGCCTGGAGATAGGATGAAGAAGAAAGTACTTTAATAAGAGACCCTGCTCAATGTCAACTGTTTGGATTCTCTGCTGCTTCTGAATCTAGTGGAGAAATCTAAAGCATCACAATGAATGTTTAGACATTTAACCATCCTTGTGATTATGCATGTGAAACGCTGTGGACAGAGTTTTTCCCCCTGCAGTCTCAGTTGTGGCTCCCAGAGCCATATGGAGGCTCCGTGGCCCTCTGCAGACTGCATTTAGCACTGTCTGGGTGTCCAAAGCAGTGTCCATGTCATGTTACTGCCTCTGCTGGGGACTAACAATGTTCACATGGCCTCCCTGGAGCCCACAAGACATCTGTAAAGACATTTCTGGAATGGCCAAACCCCAAGATTCTTGAGCTGTTTGGATCCCATAGCAAAACTGAGTTTATGCTCGATTAAACTGCTCACAATCATGTAATTGTTACAGTCCTTACCCCCAAGGCTGTGCAGTGATGTCATAAATGGAACAATTATTTAATTATTAAAAATATTCTGATAATTATTCACCAAAATGCTGATGATATCCAATGCACAGTAGAACTGTGGGAAGGAGAAAGTGGCTGTACTTCACCAGAATGAACCTTTTTGGTGGCAACTTCCATATCAATATGAAGTCAAAAAGAAAAAAAGTGCAAGAAGGAGAAAAGTTTCTGTATCCTGAGTCATTTTTGAAACCATCATCCTAATTCCAGACTTGTATCTGTCTTGTGTGATCGATGTAGTAGTGTCTCAAGACATAATAAAAGCATAATATTTCTCTTTTACTATTCTGCTCAAAGGAAAAAAGACAAATTATGCCTTGTGAAGAAGCCATTTGCTATAAAGTGTAAAAATGCTTTAATATTAATATTTTATAATAAAATTCATGACATATTTATAAACACTCTATCAAGCATTTACAACTGAACCACAGCTGAGAGCTTGGACCGGAATAAATAAGCAAGGACACAGCTAGTATGAAATATACAGCTTAATTTTTATAATTGTGTGTGCTTTATTCTTTACACAAATGGAATGGATGCGCAGAGTATTTACACATAACAGGAGTGTAAGCTGGACAGGGTGTTTTGTAAACTCCAGTTCAGATTCTGAGTATCCCACACTACAGCTGGACTGAAAAACATCCCGCTAAAGAGGCGCGCGCCGGACATTGTGCTGGAGGGAGCAGCTTGGTGTGTACAGGCTGCTGCACTCAGAAATTCAAACTGGCCAATTCAAATTTAGGAGCACAAATCCAGAAATTAAAAGGTTGCTATCCCACTAAGAGCCAACAGTGTGTCTTTTTTTTTTTTTTTTTTACTTTTTTGCTTTTTTTAATGTTTTTTCCCCACCCCTGAAGATCTTGCCTAGGATGCTGGCTCCTGCCCATCCCCAGAAATGCTGTTTTACATCAGGGTAAGTTGCCTGTGCTGTAGGGCCATAAGGTGTAAACTGCTAATGCAGTGTGAGAGATGATGGATTGCCTCTCGTGCTCTTCACCTTAAAGACAGATTCTCAAAAGGACCAGTGAGGTGGTGGTTCCTATAGCTCTTGGCGAGGCATCAGTGGTGCTGAAGCCTTTTGCAAATCCATTTGGCCCTTGGGGTGTCTTTTTGTTTAGCAATTTCACAGCACTGACTTCAAAAGGATCTTGGTCCATGACCTGGCCCTCTGGGTGCTACAGTAAAATAAGCAATAAATAATGATGGAAAGTGCTGAGCTGCTGTTCAATCAGGTGGCCTTGGTGTTTTACAGTCATGCAAAAAAAAAAATCAGTGTAATGAGGAGGATGGATGTTTGACTTCAGGAGGTATAAATGAGATGGACTCCACTGAAATCAGAGGAGTGACCATGATTTACCAGATAGGGATCTAGGCTAGTTACATGCTGTTTAGATGTTATCTGTTGTTAGCTTTGATGCTGATTTGTGCCCTAGAATGGGAAGCTTTTTTTTTAGCGTAAATATGACCTCATTCTTATTTCTGAACCAATTGACAAAATGTCTGATTTTTAATGAAAAAGGAAAGAAAGTTTATTCCACCAAGGAATGGGCTTGAGCACTTCAATGCAGATGCACAGTGAATCACATGCATAACATGGCAGGCAAAATGTTCAAGAGGGAAAATATTGAGATTAAAAGCTGGGAAGGATAAAAGACCACTTTCTGTGAACACAGCAGATATGGCTTCAAATCTGCAGCTGAAAAAGAAGATTGATACTTTTTTCATAAACACTGTTTTTTCTACAAATATCCTCATGTGTTTTCACTCACTGAATCCTCTGGTCAGGGATACAATTTGAAAACCAAAAAATAACATATATGAAAACCAAAACAAAAAATACAATTTGACTGAGTGCTGACGAACAAGTAACAGTGAAGCTGCAACACCAATGATTTCTCCATAGAAAATGAATGTAAATAGGTCGGTGGATGTTGTATACCTAGGACACTGTCAGTGGCTCGTAGTGGTTATTAGCTCAGGTTCTACACTGCTCTCCAGGATGAGGATTTGTAATTTCAGTGCAACGGAGAGATTTCTTATCCTTGACTTTCACAGAGTGGTTCCTAGGACCCTATCCACACTGGAGCATCAAACCATGCTAGCTACAAACACAATTACATCACAGAATATTGATCTAGAAACAGCCTTTACTACCAAAGAAATTACAAAGCGCTAGCATGGACAGGGTACCTCTGTAGGAAGGGGGTCAAGCAAGAAAGAGGCTCTTTCACTGGTTGATGGTCAGACCATAGGACCAGTGAAGAAGTGCCGTTCCACTGAGCCCTGTTAGCAAGCTCTCAATGAGTCAGTGCATGGAAGATTTGTTGGTTTTTTTTTTTTT
>VZRZ01008462.1:509147-559631 GCA_013398175.1 Climacteris rufus | reverse complement strand
AAGGAAGGAAGGAAGGAAGGAAGGAAGGAAGGAAGGAAGGAAAGTGATGGAGCAGTCTGTTTACAGCAATGGTCATGTGTTCTGATTGCTTTTACATCCAATAGGCCCTTACAATCTTCCATTGCTGTGTTAGTAGGGTATTTCCAGAAAACCTGCAATAACCAAGTTTCAAGTGCATGTGCAGACTTGATATATGCTCCCTTCACTCTTCTTAACTCCACTGTCAGATGGGTGCAAATACACATGAATAAGAGACTACAACTTTATGTACTAATTTTGCCAAAAGATAAGTCTTTTGTCTTTGTTTCTCTGCCTCTTGTGATTAGCAATTTCTTAACTCTTATAATTTGACTTTGCTATTACAGTAACTTTCAACTCATTTGCATGAACAGAAATAACAGTTATGGCAGATAAACCTATAATTTTTTTTATGTTGAAGAGTTATATAGATAGAAAAGACTGAATCACAAAATCATTTAGGTTGGAAAAGACCTACAAGATCATCAAGTCCATCCTTTGACTGATGACCTTGTTAACTAGATCATAGCAGTAAGTGCCATATCCAGGAATTTCTTGAACAGTGCACTTGTTTTATTGCCCTAAGTGAAATATTAGCATTTCTTTGGTTCAATAACAGTATGATTGTCATAATATTTTGCATCTTCATAACACCATTCAGTCAGTGTATTCAAGGATTTGCTGTTCTAATATCAAATCAATGAAGCCTTTATATTATTGCCACTTTTCTGGTTCTGCCTGATGTATTTTTCAGAGTAAGGCCCAATTTTATTTACTTATTTTTTAATCAGTCCAGAGGCAATTCCAGCATTAAAAAAATATTGGAAATGTTTTATGAATGGGAAAACTGGACATGAAGATCTCTGTTAAAACAATCAATTCAGAAGGTAGGCATCAGGCTATCCTTCCCCTTTTATACAGCATCAAAATCAGAATATAATTGAATTGTAGGGCTGAAAGGTCAGGCAGTCATCCAACCCAAGATGGCTTTGCTCAGGATGGTGCTGTGCAAGTACCATTTATTGTGCATCATTCCCTGTAATGTGGCTGGACATACAACAATATTATTGCCAAAAGGCAGGGCCCAGGCGAACGCACATTCCCAGGATGGGTCATGTTGGCATTCTCTGGCTGCGACCAATGGCTGCAGGCACGGTGTTACCATCACCAGACACTCACAGTAGAGGGAGTGCCTACATTTTATGTGTGAAACCCATACCTATGTCACTACCTGGCTTTTGCAGAGCCTTGAGGGAAGACAGAGTTCAAAATTTCACCCCTATCACAGGAAATTAAGCTGACAGCTCTTGCTTTACTGTCAGTGTACATGGAAAACATCTTGATAACCATGTATTTTATCCTGAGATTTAACCAGTATGAAGATCAATTCCATATTTGCTCCTCAGCCTTCTCTCTGTGACACTAGGTAATGCCCATTCCTCCTCCACCAACAGGATGGAACCCAGAACTTGGCCAGTACTCCAGCTGAGGCCTCATCCATACCCAGTAAAAGAAAATAGCTGTCTATTGTGTCCTTACACAACACTGATATAAATACAGCCCACAGTGGCAGTTTCCTTTTTTGCAACCACATTACCCATTCATTCATATTCCTGTGTGATCCACCCCAACTGCCAGATGCTTTTCTGCAGTGCTAAAGCTTAATTATTCCCTGCTTGTAGTCATGCATTTCATTTTCTCTCCTTTGTCTGTGCTGAATTTCATCTTACTGACCTTACACTGAGTTTTGATCTTATTCTCCAAAGTTCGTGCCACCTCGGTCAGCCTTGGCAGCATGAAGCTGGTGCATTCTCTTTCATTCTTTTAAGTGTTATATTTGCCTCTCTCCAGTCCCAGGCTCCTTGTCTATTCTCTTACAGACCTTCAGGTAAATGAAGGGCTGATGAAGAGGCATACATCTCAAATCTGACACAGGTTTAACCCTCTGGTTTGTGCCCTGGACCAGACTAAATTCCAAGATGGGACAAGCCAAGCTGCGTGACTGAGTCCCTGGTGAATTTGCTGCACAGCTTGGAGCAAGTACACCAAACACAGGCAGGGAATCCTTCATAATCCCACATGTCCCAGTCTGAAAGGTTCAAAGGCAGCTCTGGCTTGCTCCTTGAGTTGCCAGGATACAGTGGATGACAGGCTGTGAGGGCAGTGTTCCTACTTCCTCTCATTATTACTAATTTTAGAGAACGAGTAAAATGTAGACTCAGGACCTGTGTGGTACTGAGACTATACCTGAAAAAATAAAATGCTTGAAGAAGTTTATACTCACATCAGAGGCTCCCATGATTTAGGCTTAATGAAGATAGCAATGGGATAGAGTTGTGCAACTTGTAGTCGTTTGATAGCATTTCCTGACACATCAAGTATACAGTGCTTTCCCTGTTGGAAACAGATGAGGATGTGTTTATTTTTGCCGAGTTTGCTGCAGATCAGTCAAAAGATAGGAAGCAAATCTGTGAAGAAGTGCCCTGGAAAGGGGCCACTACTGGCACAGGAGGGAAGAGGGAACCCAGGGCATGCGCTACTCTGTGTTTGTTCCTTTGCTTTGGTGCCAGTACAAATATACACTGGTGATAAGGGAACAAACTTAGGTTAGGTTTATTTTTTACTGGAACGAAATTTGCAGGGGCAGGAAGATTTTCTTGAGATGAAGAAAACCAGTTCATAAAAGTATTAGGATGTCCACATTCTTACTGATTAGTTAAGTTCTTGTTTACATCAAAAACTCCCTGTGTCACCAGAGGCAAAGAATTTAATCTTTCTGTAGTTCATTCTTTTGCCTCTGTGAAACTGAGATAAGTTTATCTACCTGTCTTACAGATAGAAGAGTAGAGCCTGTTTTGAGGTGTACTTGAGGTGCTGTGTTAGAACCCTGAAGCCATGGCACATCCAAGCCAATACATCCAAGTACAGAAAGTGCCAAGGATTATGTCATTCAAAGTCAGAGATTCCACTTGTGGAGTCATTATAGAGCCTACACATATTAGAATGCTGTTTTGCAGTTATTTTATTTTTTTTGGCAGAGAATTCTGTCTGAGACACAATGTGGAAACAAAGCAGATCATGTTGCACTGGCAATAAAACTAGTGTCAACTTACCCTTTCTGCCACAAATCTCACTGACTGGACACTAGTTCCATATAAATTATCATTGTACTGCCCAGCTTCTATAAATTTGTGCTCTTGGATATCTTTTTCCATTTGTTCTCTTGAAATCACGAAATGATAATCTCTCCCATCTACTTCATAGTCACGCTTTGGCCGTGTGGTATCTGCATGAAACAAAAGACAGAAGATCAAAAGAAGTCTGCAAAAACATTTAATGCAAGAAATGCAGCAATGGTTTGCTGAGAGGGCAGTGCTGGGTCTGCTCTAAGTGAAGGCAATCCACATCTGAGAGCAGATCTTTGGCTACTACATATTGTTTTCAGTGGAGTTATGACAATAAAAATATCTTTTTGTAGTAATATCTTCTGATGTTTACCTGCAATCAATACAGGTTGAAATAAAATTAAGGTTTACTAGAATTCCACTTTTTTCAGCAGAATCAAACACAAACCTCAAATACAAAATGCCTTTCAGATTTTAAATTTAATGGTGTTGCAATGATAGAATGAACTGTGATCCCCTCAACGCAATCTAGCCTTATTTATAAGCCTGGTTCTGTTCTCATCACTAGTAGTTTTAAGTTAGTGTATTGCCAGAGACAACAGTTTAAAATTAAGTACAACTGCAATCAGGGCCTGAAATAAACAGCAAGCTTTAATGATCCAAGATATAGCCTTTTCAATTCAGAGTCCAACATTTTTTCAGATTCGACAGTCTATGTCTCACACAAATCATCAATTATTCTGTATTTTTATTGGTGGATGTTGTGCAATTGAATGGAAACATTTAATATTTTACCAGTGTTTCAAACTTTGATCTTATTTTAAAAAACATAGATTAATTGATTACTAAACTGAGTTAGTGATTAAAAGGTTCCTTGTTTAAAGAAGTCCTTTTGAGCTTTTGAGATAATTCGTTTGAGATTTTTTTCCAGATCTTCACAATGTTTCTTTTAAATTTATTTGTTCCTTTCCCCTTTTCTGTCTGATGAAAAAATGACTTTTGAGAAAACTCAACTACATAGGTGTTGCTTTCACAGAAATTTACTTAATGTGTGGCACCAAGGGATACAGTTCACTTAGCTGCAGAACTAGGAGTGAAATCATACTTACGTGGTACACATGACCCAAACTTATCAGGAAATTCAGATATCAAATCATCGTTGATCCGATCTTTCATAGGACCGAGAATAATAACCGGCCTGGTGTAATTAACTGAAAAACAAAAAGAAAGCCACATTTTCATGATCTTACCAGCAATAATAAATAAATGTACCCAAATATGCACTAACCAGAGTTGCTGTCTTTGTGTATGAAGTGAAAACTTAGGTACACATTTTATTGATGAGTATTTTTTTTATTGACATGAAAAAGAGCATAGAATGAGTACCACTGCAGAGCTCTGTGATGGTCCGTGTACAAGTCAAATGACTATATAAAGGCATATATACATATATTTGCTATTGCTCAACAAGGCCACTCCCAAATGCTTGCAGATGGACTCTTCCATGAGGCATGGAAAGGCTATTGTAGCATTTCTTTTGTCTCAAGTTATATGAGTGCATCCCCCATTAAATGAGATGGATTTACTCTCATTTTCAGTTGCCTTTCCATAGATTCATCTACCCTGGACAGTGGCACATATCACATGAGAATTAAAATAATAAAGGCTTTCTGTGTAAATATTTTCCAGTAAATTTATAAAATCTACATCAATATTTTTTAGACTGATTAATGTACTGTATTGGTAAAGCCCATGAGAATGTACTGGGGAGAGCCCTGGGGATGTTAGGAAGTGGGCACTAATACCATTACATCATTTTTATTGTATGCAATAGACTGAGTATCCAAGAAAAAGAAGACACAGAGAATCAGGGAGTGGCACAGGAAGGCTTACTGCTCTGCTGGTCCCCAAATTCTGAAATGAAAAATATAAGGAACAGTGATAGAAAAGAAGATGAAACTTACTTTCCTGTCTCGTGACAGGTTCATAAGAAAGGATGCAGTCTTCTTGGCCTCCTGATGAGAGAAGAAAGAGAAGATATTGAAGCTGACAAGCAATATATCAAGTACTTAAGTTTGATAAAATGCTTCACACAGAGACAGACCAGGTTCAACACGTCTCTCTGATAAGCCTCTCACTTGAACCATTCCAAAGTCCATTATAACTTCCAGGTATGGAGACCGTTTTTTTCCTTCCCCACCCTCCCCACCATGTGTTTAAATTGTATTTACTGAAAATAGACTTTTTTATTGATGGACAACAAGGCTTTATTTATTGATTTGGTGGCAAGGCTGTTTACAAGGATAGTGCAGCAATTTAAGATGCAATTCTTTTTCTTTTCCTATTATTAAGGTCCTAACATGTTGCTGCAGACTAAATCAACTGGCTACCGAGACGGAACAATTTTTATCCACAAAATACATGTATATTTTGGTTGATTGTTCCTCTGTGCATAGCCTTCATAGTCTAGTGCATTCACAGCCTAACATCTAGCTACGAGATATTTTTTGATCCTTTTCTTTTCCCTGAACACAAATCACAGACTCACAGGTTGGGGTTGAAAGGGACTTTCAGTTTCTGGAGATCACCTAGTCCAATACCCGCTGCTAAAGCAGGTTCACTTAGAACAGGCTGTACAGGATCATGTCTAGGCTGATTTTGAATATCTTCAGCAAAGGTCTCACAGCTCTTATTTTACACACTTGTCCTCCCTCTGCCCCTGTTAGGACAGTGCTGTTTCCCCATGGTGACATTCAGGGAACTAAAGCAGAGAAATTTACCATTAGAAACAAGTGGCACTATTTGGACCATGACTTGTGTGCGGGTGTGCAGTCCCAATGCATTGCTGTCCTCCCATCCAAGAGAGTGCAGGAGGAGAGGGAGGAGCATTCTTCATCTAATGCATGAATAATTCCTGCTCATTTCTCTTTTTGGGTCACTGTCACAAAGTTGGTACTACATGAGGGCTCTGGCAGGTTCTAAATACAACTTAGCAAACTTTAAAATGATGATTTTATTTTTACTCAGTTTAGGGTCTGTCTCTGAGAATATCCACAGATGGGATTTTGCAGCTAATTTAGATACTACAGAAGAAAGTGTATCATATGACCTACCAGTGCTTTATAAAATAAAAATAGGGTTAAAATAAAATAGAGTTGCCTTCATTTCGTCTGCTTGATGCACATGAGCCTGTGTTGCATTTTTATGGTTGGCTCCTGCCAAACCAAAGTGTGCACATACAGGCAGAGAGTGCTACCTGATGTCTGATGGAAACACACGTAGGATTTAGAGGGGGGTAAACCTCACCCTGAAGCAGTCTGACTGCTGCCAGAGTCCCCCTTAAGGCTCCATTACATATATTAACAAGTTTTGTGTTGGATGCAATGTCTAGCTTCCAAGAAAGTACAAAAATTTTTGTGGTTTAATCTTAAACTGAATCCCAGCCCATGCATCTAATATGGTGATAGATTTTTTTTTTTGTGTGATAGATTATCTAGGCAGTTGTGACAAATATGTAAGAAAGCTTTGCAAGTAAAAATAATGTTGTAATTAATGACAATGACAGAAACAGCAAATAAAATACTCTACTGATGTGTCAGGAGAGAGGGAGAACTGACAGAACAATTCCAGCCTAGCAATGGTGCAGAAGCAGTAAAAAGGAGAGAACATAATTTTTAATAAGGGAATAGACAGCATTTGAGGAAAAAGCCACATAACATATGAGGAGTGTGGACAATGGATTTTCTTTTCTGTTTGAAAATGTTTGGTATTGTAATCTTTGGCTTTTTACAAAGTTAGAAACCTAGAATTATTGTACACTAGGTTTCATGCATCAGATGCATTGTTTTCCCATAAGTTTCCTAGTAAATTTTAGGGGTGATGTAAAAGGATGATCCCCTGGAGATGAAACAATTCACTCTCCAGGCTGAACGAGGGTGCTCCTGCACTGCCTGCCCTCTATCCCACAGGAGTCAAGGCTATATTTTTCAACAGCCTGAGAAAGTCAATGTTGGGCTGGGTGATGAAGCCATCATATACCAACCACTTGGAGGGGAGCCTGTTTGTACAAATACAATCTCAAACTTGAAAATATTTGTTTAAATGCAAACAGATCCACAGCAGGGGTCTAATTTCAGCTAATTTCAGAAAACTGAGGCGTGAGAGCTTATGTCTCTCAGCTAGTCCCTAGGTACCCTTTGGAGCCAATGGCTGCCTACAAATAGGCAAGTGCTTATTCTAAGACATGAGTCATCTGACCTATTTTACATGTCTACTTTGTGATGGGAGACAAAATCAGAAGAGTGAGTTTGTCTCCATTGTCCCATAACAGCATGTAAACATCAAGGTCAGAGGCAGACATCTGCACTTCAACAGCAGAATCTCATGGGAGTGACAGTGTCAATAAAAACGGAAAAAAACCCAGATAATAACTCTGACACTATTGTTCAATTATTTTTTTTTCTTCTTCCTGTGGATTAATATTTGGCTTTGGCACAGATTTATAACTAGCACTGATAAGCCAGCACAGATTTTACTTTCTTTTTTTCCAGTCTCTGGCAGACATGTCCCCATGCCAAAGCTGCCAGTACATCCACACTATCAGTAGGGTATGATCAGTGAAGAAAAATGAACCTATTTAACAGAAGTCTTGTGAAACTGTGGCCAGGTTGAAGGCAAAGAAAAATTCTCAAGCCCACTCAAATTGTGCTGAAGTTTAAGCCATTGGAAAGGGTTGCAGTAAGTAAGGAGAAACTTTGAGGGTGACTGTGACAGATATGGACTTAGATATCTTCCTGAGGCAAGGATCTTCAACCCTCAGTTCCAGACTCAACACAGAGTGCGAATGTCAGGGAAAGCTGCACCATTTCCACTATTTTTCTTTTCTGGAAAAATGACTCAGAAAGTTCTGATTTCTAAGTGAATAAAATCCTGGCAAGTACTGTCCAGACAAAATCCTGTAGGTCCTCAGAGGCTGCTCTGCCTGTGAACTATACCAGATGGCACTCTTTAATGATCTTCACTCAGTAATGATCTCTCAGTACTGCATGGTTTTGAAGTAGTCCATACTTAAAGTATGAAGTACAATGAAGAGCTCTAGAGTCAATCAAAAACCAGATTGCTATAACCTTGCGATGACTTTGAGGTATGAGACCCAGTGTGAAATCCAGCAGGACACAGGCTCTTATTTATCATTTGCCCAAGCCTCATTTACCACCTACATTAATGGTTTAATTAGCACAGGTTAGCTGTATTGATCTGGAAAATCTTTGTGACATTTTACAGACAAAAAGAGCAAAAAGACCTTTCTGTAGGACTTTAGTATGTTCTCCTTCAGTAAAATTCCATCAAGTCAAAAAGAGAAAAAGATAAATAAGAAAAGAGAAGAAAGAAAAAGGAAACTTCCCTAAATGTAATATACTTATGAGTAAAATTACTGGAGAGCTTTCACTTTCTCAGGACCATTCCCTGCTTTGTTCTTTGTTTGCCTGTTGGTGTTTTGTCAGGTTTGGGAAGAAAAGAATAACCTGGAGTCTGTTATAACTCTTAATCTCTATAAACTGAGCAGAGAGGTCCTGCACAGCCAGGGAAGTTTCATGAGGACTACTAATTTCATCTTTCTAAGGGATTTTATAGGGTCTCAGATGGATAGCCTTGAAACGGATTTAGTGTGATGCCTCTGTTTTTCCTTTCTGATTAGATGGCATAGAGCCTTTGAAAAACTCAAAACCAGTTTCAGTGTAGACCTGACAAATATCAGGCATTTTTAATGTAACCCATAGAAAGGTCCCATTTCCTACTGCCTTGCCAGAGCATCCTGGGCTTCCAGAGTGGTGGTGTGGCTGCACCCATCATGTGGATAATGTGGCAGTAGAGCTGCTGTGAGCTGCCATGGTGCAGCCACCATGTAAACAAACACCCTCCCTCATCCAGCAACCCATGCAGTGGAAATCCATGGACTTCGGCATCGTATTAATGTCTGTGAATGAAAAAATCTGAAAAGGCATCTAAGGAGGTGAATAACAAAAAATCAGTGCTAGTGAAGACAGCTAAAAATTATTTATGATTTTAAAAAGTCAAAGACAATTTTTGGGTTCATTAAAATTTCTGGACTAATGGTGGTGGTTACCATCAATACACGTGAAATTCTTGTAGATGAGCCAAATTAATTTAATTTTTGAGCTCTTGCCTGAATCTTTTGCTCGGCTGGATCTAAAATCAAAGGAGGCTTATTTTTCTTTCACCATCTATTTGGGTTTTGGGCTAACATATGATTTACCTGAGCTGCACTTGCAAGATCCTGGACAAATCAATTTCTTGCTTTGTTTCATCTGCACAGACTGCACTGGACAGTCAATATCCCAGCCTCTATTTGGTTCAAATTCCCTTTGTTGGACCTCTATTTATGTGAACGAACACATGATTTTTGGAAATATGTTGATAGCTATGAAAGGCTGGAAATACGATATGTATAAAGATCATCAGTAGTCTGAGAATGAACTTATGACTGAAAAGTTGTCTATGGGTACTGTATGTTTAAGATCAATATAGATGTGTGGGTATAAAATGAGACTTCAATACTTGTGCCAATTTGAGTATACTTGAATTATATAGTAATTCTGGGGAGCCAATATCCTTATTAGTCAGTAGCCTAATGTCATAATCAGGACTACTTTAACCTTCTTCCGAATCTTCAAATCTCATTAGAAGAGTGGCTTGCTGATTTGCTGACAGAGGGTAAAAAATTTTGTTTCTAACACTTTTTCTCATTTTTAGTTTTTGGTTATGTATCACCTCTCTAGGTAATTGGAGCAATCACAACCAGTTATGCAATTAGGCTAAAAAGATGTGGCAATGTGTGTATAATTTTGATGACAACTGTAAAAACCTTTACTGAACTATGTGTAAGAGTGTTACAACACATATGCAGGAGGGAGACTTGAAATTCATGCCCATTAAGAAAGTCCTGTCTCGCAAAATAAAAACTGATGAGTCCATGGTAAAAAATTTGCCTGTACAAGCTCAGTTTGAAAAAGAAATCAGAACATTTTAAGTTACAGAGCTCAAAATAACCTTTCAATCATGGTTTGGTTAACTGGTCCATGATGAGTCTGAATTGGCTGTACGTATCCTTGTCACAAAACGAACAACTTTCTGCTAGACCAGAATTTTAGATACCACTCTGCAAACCTGGTTTGACTGCTGAGAACAGGAACAAATAAACCAAGATAGGCTTCATAATGGTCGTGTGATTCAGCAGCAGCTGTGTAGCAACTCAGCTGCTTGATCAAGCCAGCATTTGCTCCTGGCTGAAAAATACTTTTTTATTTGTAAAGGGTTAGATTCTACTCTCAGATCTGTCTGTGGTTCCCCCTGAAATTAATGGAGCTGAAGGTTATCTGCTGGGATAAAGAAAATCCTATTGTTGGCTCCAGCTATATTGTTCATAACAAGTCAAACGTTGAGGGCACTGACTGAAGAAATCTGGTTTACTTTCTGCAACTTATTGTTGCTTAGAAGTGGTCAAAGAATTTTCTCTTGAGATCACACACTAGGACTTTCAATTATATTTTCAGAATAAAAAGTATCGGACTTCCATCAAAAAGCTGATTTTTTTAACCCTGGAGATATAAGCAATACTTTAGCCAAATACTCAAATTTTAAAATTTTAAATTGTTTTTCTAAAAATATATGAATGCATCAGAATATCTCCTAGAAAAAGCCCAGTTGATTTGTAATGCCTCTATTACTCACTGTCCGGGTCACAACCTGGACATTTCTCAGAAACCTTCAACATTTCTGGTTTGGAATGGTTCTAGGAATGATCAAGTAATACAGGTTCTGATACTAGCTGCTTTTCACTAAATGCTCATCATGAGAAGTAAAAGTTAGAGAAATGTGTTAAAACAATTGCCAGAGACCCACTAGAAAAAATGCAGAACACCTTGCTCTGGACTCCAACTGGCCTGTTTTAATAGGGACATATAAGAAGGTCTGCAGGAGAACACCCTGCACTTGCCAGTCACTTCTTACCCACACACTTTTTCTTTGTGCTGGCCAAGGTGTGAATTGCTCATTTTATAGAATCATAGAAGCATAGAATAATTTAGGTTGGAAAAGACAAATCCAACTCTGCCAAATCCTGAGCACATCTTTTAAATCCCTCTAGGGACGGTCACTTAACCATGTCCATGGGCAGCCTGCTTCAATACTCAATAACCCTTTCAGTGAAGAAATTTTGTCTACTGTCTAATCTAAATTTGCCCTGGTGCAACTTGAGGCCATTTCATCTTCCTCTTGCTTGTTACTTGAGAGAAGAGACTGACCCCAACTCACTACAACCTCTTTTCATCTGCACCTCCTAAGATTTGTGCTCCAGACCTGTCCCCAGCTTTGTAGCCCTTCTCTGGATGTGCTCCAGCACCTCAATGTCTTTCTTGTAGTGAGGGACCCAAAACTGAACACAGGATTCGAGGTGTGGCCTCATGAGTGCTGAGTACAGGGGGACAATAACTACCCTCGTCCTGCTGGCCACACTATTGCTGATACAGGCCAGGATGCCATTGGCCTTCTTGGCCCCCTGGGCACTCTGCTGGCTCACATTCAGCTCCTGTCAACCAGCACCCCCAGGTCCTTTTCTGCCAGGCAGCTTTCCAGCCATTCTGCCCCAACTTCCCACAATTCAGAATGCAATGGGGTAGGCAACCCTTCTTTATGCTAATTTGCTGGGGAAACAGAAAAGAGGCACAGGGACAGGGTCACAACCCCGTGCAAACCCCTTGATTCCTCCAGCAGTTTTTTATTTGCTCACCATGAATTTTCCAGCTTCACTTCTTTCTCCTCTCAGCGTGATCCATGTCACCAGTGCACAGATTGAGGGCTAGATGAGTTTTCAAGTCAACACACATGCTGCCCTTGTAAAATAACTTGTGGTGCCTCACCTTGAACATACAGGTTCTCCTCAAAGTGGCACTACATCACACCGAAGAACAACTTTGCAACATGACTGGGTCCAAATGGAATTAATACAAACTTGGTTCTGTGGCAGTGGCTGGTGCTAGGCCCCATTCCCAGCTACCCAGATGCAAACAAGAATAGCAGAAATAGTAACTGGATGCTGTTGCATTCTGCCAGGAATGTTACCCCGAGCAATCATTACTTTTTTCCCCTTTCATTAGGAATAAATAAATCAGGAGGCAATGAGGAATACTTTAGGAAATATTCTAGGACTCTGTCTGGTAATTACTCTTCCCACATCAGAGATATCAATAGAATTTTACAGTGCAGTGTCCTTTCTCAACAGTCCCACAAAGTGAGAACTGCTGTGAAATAAGAGCACTTCCTTTGACAGTTCTTATCTCTCTTATCTCCATCCCTGACAATTTATTGACTTCACTCTCTGACTACCTGCTTCTAACTCTCATCTGATTCTTTGTTGCTGACAGATAATTTTTCTAGGGGAGTTTTGCCATGATAGGCTGTGCAATGGCTGTTGACACAGCAGATCTCAGATCTCTTTGCTTGAAGATTCAAGGACTAATAATCTGGACTCGGGAGGGCTTTAAGTCTCCATACGACATATGCTGATATACCATGGCCAGGTAGTAATTGAACACAGTCTGGTTAAACTTCACGTGCTTTCGTGGCCATCTGAAACAGTAATTCTAGCTGGTAACCAAAGCTGCTAATTCCTCAAGGTCATACCTTCAAATGTCATGTTAGTGCACAACAATGAATCCTGAGCAAATGAAATCAAGCCCTTTGGGCACCAAGTTCTGTATTTTAAAGCCACTTTCATTTGGCATAATCTAAGATGGTCTTCCTCTGCTTCTGAATGGCATAGCTGTCCTGTGGGCAGAGAAGGAATCCCTGGCATTATCTTCTCCACCAGGCAACAGTTGGACATACCAGAAACATGTTGGGAGATCCAGCCAACAGAATGTAGACTGGGGGTGCTACTGGGGTGAGACCAGAGCTTGCCTGGATGGAAACCACTTTAGAAGAAGCATGACTGCCATGGGCAGTAGTTACTCCAACACTACTTTCCCTTCCAAGTATCTATGTCCCAGATAACTTCCCCAAATCATTTCTATTTCCTTTCTTGAACATCAAAACACACACTTTGTTTTAAGCTATTACACAGACAACGAAGAACTGGCTATCTGGCCTGTCTTATGATCAAGTGCCCCAAATGTTTGGCTGCAGCTGGGCACTCCTACTAAGTCTGCTGTTTGGGACAGCATCAGCCTAGATTCTCCTCTGAACTTTTATCCTGAGCTCAACCTGAAATATACAGACCTGGATGAGATCTGACTCATGCAAACTTTTGAAAATTTAACCTTTTGATTCATTCCTGATTGTAAAATCAGTCTGGTTAAAGAGTATCTTATATTTCAAACATAAAATCTTTCTCTCCTCCTAAGTAGAGGACACATTAAAAATAAAACAGTTCAGAATTGGATCTTGGCAATTCAAAAGTGCCTACTGTTTTCTTGTGACTCTGGCAATTGCTTTCCAAGGAAACCTTTGCAATACAAGAGAATACAAACTAATTTACCATTTCTGAATAGGATAAGGTTAGTTATTTTACTGAAACAAACCAGTGTTTATCAACAGAGCTCAACTGCTATGCCTTATATCAGGACTAGTAAATATGATGTATGATACCATTGATTACCTGAATGTATGTGGATGCTTAGCACAAGTGCTGAGTGACTGGTGGAAAACCTGATTTGTTAAGCAAATGGCTTGAATAAATGAAACAACTGGATGAATTAGCAAACAACCTGTCTTTTTAGTTAGCTTTTATTACATTTCTAGTCATATATTTAATGCCTTCTACTTTTCAGAAATTCCAGAAAAATGGTTATATTAGTTAAATTTATGGGCATTACTAAGAATTACTCAGAACACACAATCTGATTCTTGGTTTTGTGATCACATGGGGCGTGTAAATCCAACCAACAGGTTGCAGGGTTGTGACTTCCACCTACATGGCATCAATGACATTCAGTAGTAGTGCCTAAGCAGTGAAGGTCTATCTAACCTTTTTATAAGAATACAATATGAATTAGGAAATCTGTACTGTCAAAACTAAGGGCTCAACAACATTTCTGGGGCTATTTTTTATCTCTCCACGCATGCAGAAATGCAAGTAAGAATGGTGACTTTGTAAAAAGGATGCCTCTTGCAGATTCAACTATGGCTGTGGAGTAACTTTACTCTTAAAAGATCATCAAGAAACTTCCCCCCACCTCCACTGAAATAGACATTTGTCAGTAAACCAAATAATCCTGACTTGCATAGGCTACCCAAAGCCAGGTTTAATTTTATGTCCCTAATATATTATAAACAACAACCTTTCTCCCTCTCTTATAAAGTTTGCCAGTTTTCTTTTATAGCTTCATACTCAAGATGGGGTCATAAATTTGAATTCCAAGCCATTTGCTCCAACCGTCTTTTTAACATTAACAAAAGAGTAGCAAGGAGAGAAACAAAATAAAAGAAACAAACAGAACAAGCAATGCAAAGTAAAAGGACTCTAATGAAAGCAGTAACTTACTGTAGCTACTTTCACTATCGCTGGCATTAGAAGAAACATGTTCTGCAAGAACAGTACAGCAAATTAAAAGAACATAACCAAGCACCACAGAGCTGCAGAAACTTAAAAGAACTGCCACAGTCATGCAAAGGTAGTTACGCAGGGAGGAAATAAAAACTGTGCAGTGACATCACCTGAAAACACTCAGATAATTTACAGAGGTAAAAAGAAAGCTTTCTCTCTTGTGGCATTTCAGAAAGAGACTGTATGTATTAGCTAGTGATATGTGTCATGGGAAGGCCATGTCTTTTTGTCATGAGACAGTAAATGACATCTCAGATAACTTCATTTCAATGTATATTATGGTCAACTTGCATCTTACTCAATGTCTTGAGTGATTGCATGAAATCTGAATGTCTGCTCATATTCTGCACTGTCAGTGGTGTGCATCATTAATGCACTGGAATTGTTCCTGCTCAACTTCTAACCTGTGTCTGTCTTTAATCATCATGCACTATCCTAAAGGGATAACAAATTAACATGAAAATTGTTTTGATATCCAATAATGTATCTATTTTACACTCTCCAAAAGGCAAAAAACCCCCCCAAAAAACAAAGCCAATGAAAAAGGCAAGAAAAAAAAAGAAAGAAGGATTCTTTTTCCAGACATTGTCTAGCCTCAGGATTTGAGCTGGACTATGAAAGTCCATGGACTATGGACTACTTTACCAGACCAGTCTGCATGGGTGAACAGGAATAGATAAACTATCATGATGGGTCAGTCTTGTGGTTTGTCAAGTCAGGTACCCTGTTTCTATGATATATAAAATATATACGTTATATATAATATTCTGCATTATGTATATATATATAATATTATGTATATATATATATAATATTCTGCATTATGTATATATATATATCTATATACTTGAAAAGAAGGTACAATCTATATCATATAATGTTGCTGTTCCAAAATTGTAGTCAACAGATTATTTATGGACAATAATATCATGCTACATGATCTCCAGGAGGTCTGCAGGACCATTTTAAACAGTGGTTTCTCTGGTAGAAATCTTGATTTCTTTGCACCTGAAAGATAATTTGGCAGTTGAAACTTTTCAGCTGGTCTAGGACATTTAGAAGCCAATGGCATAATGGCTGTTCAGTTGGGAGCATCCTGGGTTAATCAGAAAGACAGGAACTGTGCCAAGACCACCTATTCTCTGCAAAGTGCTGCGTTTCCCCCAAGTACCAATTTAATGGCTTAGGGTTCATCATTTGGGAATGATGGGGCTACTGGAGCAGCAGAAATGAGAGGGCATGATATCTGATAAAACAGTAATGGAAAACCTTGATCCTGGGCTTAGGAAGAAGCTTTAAAAAATTCAACTTACATTTTGACTTTCAGACATTTTATAGCAAGTTAACAAGGGTTATCTCAAGATAATGTGCTAACCAGGACCCTCAATAATTTTGTTTAAAAAGAACAAGTATCCTTCATAGTAAGAACTGTCATTAAAAAGCCTGTCTGAGTTGAAAATTAACAAAATTTGGATGGGTGGGAATGTCTAGAGGTGTGCCAGTAATTTAAAACTAGATGCATATTAATAGAGTCACTACAGCCTATATAATACCTCTGTGCTACTTTGTTCCATATAAATTTGCAGAATTCAGTTACCTTTCAAATGGCTGGATGTTATGGACAGCTGTCTTTGTAAGGACACTGATATTCAGAAGGGTTATCAGATCTGAAGTATTGTGTTTTCTCTAGCAGGGAAAACATTTGTTGCTAATGGGCTACTATGACACTCAAATGATTACAGAATGGTTAAAATTCAGCTGGCAGTCACATTTGCTGTCTATCACTGACAAAACCGGTCTTACAGAACTGTTCTTCCTTGTACAAGAGATAAAGCTTTCATCTTTAAATTGTGAGCCACTGCATGGCTTAATGTTAAACCATTAAAATATCCCTTCAACAAATCATTCAGAAGCAGAATGATCTCCAAAACTGTGTGCATGGATGTGCATTCCTGCAATTAAAAAGCACATACAAAACAGTAGGCAATGCAACATTAACATTAACACACATTTTGCTCCAATAACTTGGTGCTTAAGAAAAAGAATCAGAACTGAGGAAGAAATAGCCAAAGGCATGCAAGTGGCATTTTGTTTAAATTATTTAGCTATGGATACAGAATTGAATGTAGCTATATATGTAGAAATCAACAACAAATATTTCATTCTATACAGTTTTTCTGGTCTAAATTTTGAGGAAGAAAGATTGTTTCTGAGCAACGACCTGACACATTACACATTCTGCAATGCCAAGTCTTAAGACAGGATTGCTGCATCAGAAAAAGAAATTGATTAAGGTTGTGTGACAGAGAATAGGATGCTAATGGTGAAATCAGTCCAAAATTAGCTTTGGAGAATGCATGGTCTTCTCTAGCCTGCAAATGACTTATTCCATTAATAACAAATATTAATCTAAAATCCGGCAAAGTAACAAACACTCCCATGCAAAAAGCTGAAGATGCAGAAGCAGCAGCATAAACTAATTTTCTATTGATCTCCTCAGGATGTGATAATGTTAAAATGTTGAACTTTCCCTTTAGATGGAGAGGGAGGGATTGTTGCTGAAAAGAACAGTCTAGGCAGCAAAAGGCGTTCTAGGTATGCTACTCTACAGAACTGCCATGATGGGAACAATAACATACTGTCAGAAACAAAAGGTGTTATTACAAAAGAAGTGAAAGTGTCTGCTTGATACACTGTATGTTATTTAATACTGTCATGCAGAACAGAACGATTGAAACATTTGTAATGCATTCACAGCTGGGTAACAAATAAAACTCTATCTTGTGCATGCTAGGAGTGGAGGGTCCTCAGAGAAGGAACAGAAGCCAAAACAAAACAAAACAAAAAAGGGTTTACAGTGACCATTCCTGGGAACTTACTCAGAGTCTTTGTTCCATAACCGTCGTCACCTAATCCGGGGATGTCCTGCACGGAAGTCCCCAGAGAGAGCAATGAGAAAGGAAGAACAGCCGCAGAAGAGGAAGGAAGAAGTCAGTGGAGTTGAAATGGATACTACCATGACTGACCATGTTGATTGAGCAATCTGGATCCCTGCCTTTTCATTCTGAAACGAATTTAGACCCATATTCTATGGGAATTCAGCCAAAGAGAGAGACAGTGACTGTAACGTGTGCCTTTTGGAGCTGTGAGGAAGAAGGAACAACCAGATAAATAAAGTTCCAGAAACTATCCTCACTGGATAAATTTAGGAGAGAATTATTAAGAAAAAAAAGTGAATATTTGGGCTTGGAAATAGCATATAATTTTAATAATGCTGGTTCCCTATATAATTTAAGCCAGCAATAAATGCTTGTGGCAGTACCCATTGCAAAATCTGATTTAATTCTTTAAGCTGTTGGCATGGTTGCTTCATTTAATCGTTAAATTTTCAGTGAAGCTGCCCATGGAAATCAGCTTGGAGAAAATCAAAGGCAAAAAAGAGAGTAGAACAGATCTTTTAAAAAGTCATAGTTTAGTTTAGTATTGTGAAAGAAATCATGTTTGCCTTATTTTGAGCCAATTCTGATCTGGGAATATTTCCGAGAGACAAGTTTGGATTCATGACAGGTGTCACAACAACTTTGAGGAGCCACATTTGCGCTTCCAAAAGTTTAGGTCACTGTTTTATTCTTCTGAAAATAGTATTTTCAGAGTTAGAAGGAGAAGCTGGATCCAAACTGCAGTCATACATTGGTCACAGTAGTAATACCTCTCCTGCCTGCCTACAACAGATATTTGCCTAGATGTGTGGGATACTGGTATCATGCGTGTCACCCATTTTTTGTGCTGCTGCATGTGACATTGTCTCCAAGAGGTTACTTACGTTCTGGATCACTTGTTTCCTGCTCACTCTGCTCCTTGCTCTTGTAGAATGGGAATTTTCGTGAAAAGATGAAGTTCTTTTTACGCTTGTCATTGAATGACTGTGAAGGAGAAAAGGCATGGGGCAAAAACAGGGACGTCTAATTGTTGTCACACTCATGCTGACAAAACAACTAGTTTGTAAAAGTGGAGAGAACTGTAGTGACTCAAATCAGCACAAAACAAGTGGCTGCAAAGAATCAGAGGTAGCTGTGGTGAGGTCTGTAGGTTGAAGGCAAAGTTCCCAGAGACTGGATCGATTTGACTCCAGAGGTCTTAAGTCACAATGTTCCGCTCCTAACTTGGAAACTATTGTGTTTGGCTTGTTTGGATGAAGGGCTACAGATGGTTCAGCATGCTTTGAGATCAAGCCATCCATCTTTAATCATAGCAGACTGTGCACAGAATTAATTAACTGTCTGAAAAGAATAGGCTGTAAAGTGGAAAGCAGAAGCCTTTGATTTGCTGGTAGTACGTGGATTCAGCCCTATGTCAATTAAAATAAAAAATTCTTTACTGGTAGCTGCTGTTGATTTCATAATTTTTTTATTTGGCCTCTTAATTGACAACTTCTTAAGTGTGTTTAAATGCCTTTTTTAGGGCATAATTAAAAATGCTTTGTTTTATTTTATAGATTTATATTTATTCATTAGGTTTACTGTTAGTTTTATTTGATTTAGAGATGGAATTCTGCTGGTAAGCAGTATTTCATTGCATGTTGACCAACATACATTGCTTTAAATCTTCAAATTTGAAATTAATATGGAAAAAATTGGGTTTTTTACATGCTAAAACCTTTGACTTCATAGAAAGTCGCAAGGACTCATAGCATTATACTGTGCAAAACCAGGATATGCCTATTTGGGACATTTATTTCAGGTATTAAATAAGGAAATAGGGTCCCTATTCAGTCAATTGAGAAAAAGCTGGCATTTCTAGAGGGCATCTATGCAGAGCTGCAGACAGTGTGTGTCTGAAGTGATCTGTGCTGTCCATCAGACAATGTCCTACACCGTCTCTTATACTGAACATATACAATGCCCAGACACAGGACTCTGCAAGTGATGACCTCCAAGACAGCAGAGACCTTCTTAAATCATTTAAAGGACCAATCTCATGTGTTTGTCATTGCCCAAATTGAATATAATCAGTATTTGGCTCCAGTTCTACAATGGAATATATATAGAGTCTCAGAACATAATTTATTTTCTTACATTTTGAAAGCATGGTATAAAATGTGGTTTGGAATATATATTTCTGAAATATGCATACTGAAAATCTCTCTTGAAATAGTTGTATACTCGTGTCACAAAAGTTTCATGCCACTTTTACATTTCAAGCATATTTAAAGTTTAGTAATGGAAAACAAAGAAAAAAAATGTACATGTAGAATAAATGATCCATGAAAATCTTTCAGAGTATGTAAACATTCAACATGAAATTAATGTGGAGGTCATGCACAAATAATCCAGACAGCATGCAATTTCAAAACAAAGCAAGTATGTAAGAAAGCCAGAGCGGGGGGAAAAAAAAAAGCACATGAAGGATTAAAGTAATCTGTGGATGAAAGGAGGACTGACGTGCACATTACATCACTTTAATGACCTAATGGATATAATTAAATTAAAATGTGGTTTTTGTGATAATTTTTTTTACTTTTCCAAATAGAGGAAGGTAGCATGTTAACATTTCTAACATTTCTGTTTGTGAAAATGTTGTTTGTCATGATTCATCTGAATTTGACATAGTAATACTATTGGCATTACACTTTTAAAGAGAAAAAAATATATAAACAATAACACCTCATAAACCAAAGGGGTTTTAAAACTGTGATCACTTCATTACAGAATTCCATTCCATTTTGGAATTCAAGAGAATGTTATCAAATTGATAAATAAATATGCTGTGTTTCACAGAAATTACATGAGAAATAACACTTATTATTATCTTTTTTAATTTTTTCCCCCAACAGTCTAGAGAAAAAATTTCAGAAAGTACATTTTCACCAGAAAAGCATATATTTCTTTCATGCTTATGCATGATCTTACAGTATACACCAAATTAGACAGATATACTAGAGTGTTATATAAACTTTTTTCCTTTTACAGTTTCAAGTACTGGGTTGCTTTTTAAATGAAATATTGTTCTACTTCAATTTGGATGATCAAAATCTGGCAATTTATTTAGCAGATGACTATCATGTGAAAACTATTTCACTGCATTTACACCAGTAAAAAGCATTGTTGCTAAAATAAAGCTGGTCTAGTTATATTAATATCCATAACTGAATATGTTTATGCATGTGATAACATTTCTATAGATTAATCAATGTGTATACTCATGTTAACGACCAGATATACTATCATAGTGTAGGCACAGGGGTTATACTTAAAATAACAAAGAAACTGTAAAATATGAAACACTAAAATGAGTCTGAGTCTGCAAGCTTATAGAAATAATTATTCCTTGGTGTTAACTGAATGGGTTTACCAAGCATTTATTTTCTTAAACATTAAGTGCACGTTTCTTCACAAGAAATCAAAGACAGGAGTCTTGATTTTTGTTTTGTATCCAATATAAATGGGATTAAACTCAGGCTGTGGCCTCCACCTTAAGGATCTGAAATCCTGCAGACACTCAGAAAATGGTTCTTACAGATATCATGATTTATATCTCTAATGTATAGAGACAAGGGGCTTGGCAAAGAGAGAAGAGGGAGACTAACACAGAATAAAACCATGTTCCTATTGCACACGCCATGTTAATTCCAGATTTTGCTCCATTGGTGGAAGGATGGAGACCAACACTGGGTGTGTATTTTCATTTTGAAGAAAGGATCATGCATATGAGGAATTGTGGCAAGGTTAAACTGCAAAACTCAGATGTATATTTGAGAAATTTTATTTCCATACAACGTAAACTTGGGACCTGTCCCTATTCTTCTGGAAAGCTGTGAAATAGATGTAGGATAAATAAGACAGAGATATTTGCCTACATCTCTCTGCCTGAGGCAAAAGTTGCATGCAACCGGAATTGCAATTGTGATAGCAAGTTTGGCTTGATTCAACAGCATTTATGCAAGCAGAGTTTCTGAAAGTTAGTGAAAAAATGCCTGAAGATGGATTCTTTATAAGTCATGAGTTTTCTGCCATGCTTAATGTAAAAACCTGTAATGGCAAATAACTCGGGCATTTTGGTTGCAGTGAAAACCTGTACAATAGATGACCTCCTACGTCACTACGTCCTACGCCATCACTTCACACAGATTACCACTAACCTAGGAAATGGCATTAGTAGGCACTTTACACGCACAAGTGCCTGAGACTAAAGAGCAAATGAATTTTTCAAGTGCTGTTTGATAACAGAACATTGACATCATTCACATAATTTGATCTGTGATGAAAAAGAGTCTCTTCTCAGAAAAGAAAAGTGGAGGAAAGCTTTCACCAGTGCCCTGCCTTGAATCCTTGTTTGATACTACTTAAGCATAAGACTCTGTTTTGAAGAAGCCAAGAAAAATAATTGTGATGTGCACTGTAGGCTCTTGCTTGACCAAGTATCCTCAGATGTCCCCAGTTATGTAAGCCTGGGTTACACATACCAACCTTCCCTGGTTGTGACAGACATTAAACCACTGTGTGTTTCTTCTCAAGAATTCACTTTGGTACTTTGTTTTGTCAACATCAGTTTTGTACTCTAAATGCCTTTCCTTAGGTGCAGCAGCTATATATATATATGTTACTCATCAGCTAATAGGATAGTGGTTTTAAAAGGAATTTTTCATGTAACATTAAATAAACAATCCAATTTCAAAATTTGCTTTATAGCGGTAAACATCACAAAAAACTAGTGTCTCAGTAATGTGATAGTTGTACCATACTGCAATAGGAAACTGTATTGTTTACTCTGAACTTCTTCCCAATTTTTTTTTCACAGTGCAGCTGATCCAGCTCATACTATTTACTGCAGATCTGCTTTTGACAGAGGTTGCCCTCTTTATGTTTTGCAGAAGATCGTAACAGGTTGGGGAAAGATTTTTTATGGTGCTCTAATAGCTCTATCTTCTCAAAGCCAATAAACTCCCAGCTGCTTTGGAAATGCTTTCTTTTGCTATTTCATTTAACCAATGTTAATCCTCATTATCCTAGTCATGAGTTCAGAACCAATGAACAGGGATCACCTAAGAGAAAGCTGTTTCAGAGCACTGGTTGTGAAATTATTTTTTACAGGGTGTAGAAGAATTTTATACACTACCTAATTTTAGGCGGTTTTTAGCTATGCTTTAACCTAGTTTTGACTTCATATGACTATGTATGTCGGTTTTGTTCTCAGAGTGGTCTAGCAGTGTATATGAGAAATTGCATTTACTGCTTCTCATCTGCCATGTGGTTTTCTTATTCTTCTCCTTTAATACCCGGGTTTGGCCTAAGTTAACTGAAAAGCCCTTACACAGCACTTCACAAAAATCTACAAAATTTATTATCAACATTGTGTCTCCGCATTCCTTTTCTCTATATTTACTTGACACTTTTTGTATTAGGGAGATCCATTTACTCATTTGAACACTGATTTATTAAAGGTTTGGGCACTTAAACACTTTTAAATTCCTATATTTAAATATTTTAATTTTATAAATCCTGTTATTATATATTTTAAATCTCTCCCATCACACCAAAAATTTGCACTGACACCAGAGAGAAAACTTTTGGACTGTAACATATACTCAGTGTTATATCTCCTTTCAAGCATATCTATCACCTCACTGCTTTTGTGATGGGCTTTTTTATCTGCCAGTCCCAAGCCCATGATGAATTTGAAGTCTCCAGGTTAAATGACTTAATAAGGTCTAGAGGATTGCCAGTGCTACTGAGCCATTCTTGCTTTCCTGGTGAAACCACAAACTTGGCCATGGCCTGGCTCAAACACACACAGAAAACACTTCATGATGTCCATGCAGACATGCAGAAGATAAGCTGATGAGTTGTTAGTGGCAACTGTAAGCCTGGTTGTACAGTGATCACAGAGTAAATTCTTTAAGATGTATATCTTTCATTCTCAGTCTGAACACACAGCTATATTCTAGCAAATACCACTTGCCAACTTCTCTATGACTTTTTATGAGATGCAAGGGGAAGGATGTCCCTATTCTGTTAAGTTCAGCCTTTATTTTTTCTTAGATACTTCAAATGTTTGGGAAAAAAAAGAAGAGAATGCTTGAGCTACAGTCATTCCTTATTGAATTTTTGCACCATAATCTGTTTTGATAAGTGAGAGCCAACTGGTTGAGAGGAAGCTTAGATGAAAATAACTCTGTTTCCTTAGTTTTCCTATGAAATTGTAGGAAGATTTGGGTATTGGAAACACAAACTGAAAAAGTACAAGCCTGATTAAAACTCCATGCTGTCTAGCTTCTCTCAGACAGTGGTAATGTGGCTTAGTATAAGTATGAAATTTTAATAATCTTTTTTTTTAAGACTGACCTATTGTCACTTGTCAGCCAGCAACTCAATTTTAATTCCTAACAAAACCAGAGTTAAAACCAACACAAACTACCAGGGGAAAAGAGAGACTAATAGGCTTACAAGAAAGTATGCAAAAACAGTGTTTCCTGTTCTGCAAACATGTATTTAACTTGGTGCAAGGTATGAAGGGAGTAGTTATCTGTGCCAATTTGCTTGGCATCGTTGTTGGCAGGATAAAATGCCAACATAAAAACTTGTTTACATGGCAGCCAAAGTGATTTACACATATCTGAAGGTTGTACACAAAGATGGTGGGAAGGAATTGTTCTAACAGCAGCTCTGGAACTATTAGTGTGAAAATAAGAAAGCTCCTTGACAGTGAAATCAATTTGGATGCAGAATAATCTGCCCCAGGGGAAGTGGAAAAGCCTAGATAATTTTTTCACATTTAAAACAAATCTGCTAATCTTAAGTACTGTGGGGAATAACACTACAATGCCTGGAGAGAAGGGGGTGGTGAAGGGAAAAGAGCTAAACAAGTTTCTCCCAGCTTTAACATCTGTGTTTCTGTGTTAAGATGCTCACAGACCCTGCACCTCAGAGTTGTGCTGTGGTCCAGCGTGGGCTAGTCCAGCTCACTGCAGATGTATGGGCAGTGTGAAGGTATTTCTGTCCTTCCTAGAGTCTCTAATGGAATCAGAAAATGTATTTGATATTTGGTAATGTTGTCCTAAATGTTCTTCTACTCTGTTCAATACTTTTTTTCCCAAAAAAGAACTTTATCTCTTAGAGTTGATGTTTGTCATCACTGATCCCACTGATAAATCTTTGTGTACATGAAGCTGTCTCAGCATCCTTTGTGCAACAACGATGTTGAAAGAGCCAAAAGGTAGCATTGGTGTTTACTTGGCAAAGTTTTGGGATTACTTGATCACCCAGACCCACAGGTTTTCCTACAGTATACTCTAGGAGTTTTAGCCACTTGATCTTCATTCCTCAGTTACGATCAGGTATTTTTAAAAATCTTTTTCAGAACTCTGATTTCCAGTTTACTGCTGGTGCTTCTTTAGGTTTTAAAATGAAATTGAGGGTTTTAGTCTCTATGTACTCTTTTGAATTAATTTCACTATAAAGCCACAGAAGGTGTTAGTTATCTGTGCTATTAAAAACCACCAACTTACTCTTTTATAACTACTTTCTGTGGAAACATTTATATGATCAAGTCCTATGCACTTGTGCAAGTGCAAACTTTTGCATTAAGTGGACCCTTGCATAAAAATAAGTTGTATAAAGATCTTTATTACTCTTATTTTGTGAAGTAGTAGTGGAGAAAGATTCACAGTACCTACATTCCTTCAAACTACTTACAGAAAGATAGTTGGGAAAAAACAATCTTTTGAACTTCCCTTTTGAGTTAAAGGAAGAGTGCTTGCACTCACAGGTGACCGATGTAGCAGTCTGAATTATGTCAAAGGTCTGGCTCAGGAGACATCAACCATACCAGGATCATGGCTTTGATATAAAACATTATTTAGGCCTTACAGTTAAAGTTATAATAAATAAAGGCATGGGCAAACAAAACCAAAGTCAATCTCTAAGAGATGGGTTTGAGACTTGTGTAGGAGGTGAAGCTCCTACATCTTTCAGTAATGCATCTCACATGACCAGTCTCACAGGCAGGATATCACATGGAACATGGACTTTGGTTTTGACCCAGGTTGGCAGTTCCTGTGTCCTTATAACCTTCTAAACGTGGCCTGTGAGTCACTAAGTCAGTCATCACTGAGGTGCTTAAATTTAACTGAGTCAGAAATAAAGATGTGAAATATCTCTTCTGAATGAGTGTTAAGGCTTAACTCCACATTTCTGGAACTTTGTGTGATATCTTACTGGAAGAAAACTTTGTTCTCTTTCTAATTCTTTGACAATATCTACTTCCAATACTATAACATTTTTGTTTTCAACAAATATTTTAGAAGAAAAGCCAAGTAACTGTGGCATTATCTATACATACATACACACTTTCTGCTATTTAATTCAGGATTTTAGACAGCAAGTTGTAAAAATAGCCCACCCATGAAGTTCAACTCAGCACAAATTTCTGCTGGAACAGCTTAGAAGAAAAGCAATTAACTCTCAGCTGTAAACTTTGGTATTTTACCTGTGCTAGCAATTTTTTATTGTGTTATATTTAATCTGTGACTGATTTAAACATTGCACTACATATCTTCTGTCAGTGACTCTCCTAAAAATTTTTCTTACCAAAGCAGGGCTGGTGCAAACTTCTTGTAGGATAGAAGGTACAGACACTATACTCCCTAACATTATGGTCACCTAAGAAACAATATTATCCTATAAATAAAACTCCACACGCTTATCAGGATGAAAAAAACCTGTAAAATATATAAAATACATGTGTTTATATTGCCCATTAACTGAAACAATGACTCTTTTTAGTATTTTCATTGACTGATAAGATGCCAATAGGCAGAAATATTTTTCATCATCTGGAGAAATTCAACCACAAACCCTTTATTTCTCAAATTTTCTACTCTATTCCATTATGCTTACAAATTGCTGATATTTAGAATTTGTACTTCTCAATAAAATGAAAAATGGAAAACAGACCCAAAGATTTTTTACTTTAATATTTTCTTTCAGCTTGAAAGAAACTATTTGAAATACTCTGCTTCTACTGGATTTTTCAAAGCTACAGAAACATATTTCTTCACTTCAGCTGAGTAAAAGCCTCAAATTTGACCTGACAGTACTCTTCACAATTTCTAGAACTGATTCACCTTCTTAAAAACTCAGATTCTTCAAGGCACACCAGTTCTCTGCCAGAGTCAACACTGCTACCATGATATAAATTAAAACTGAAAACTCAGTTGTTTTCCTTTATTTTTGACCATGATCTGGACCCAATAGGCATTATTACTAAATTACTGGATGTGGAGTGCTTCAAGATACCCTGGAGCAATGAGAAACTATACAGTTAAATTTTTCCGGCTATGTGCTGTTTTATCATTTGAATTTCATTTGATTACTTCAGCAGATGAGTGAAGCAGATGCTGATGACAGCAGTATGTCTAATGTATCTTGGAGAAAAGCTGAGCAAAAAGTGTTCAGCTCAAGGGGAATGGTTAGGGCAGCCCAATATTGCAGGCTCAGGTCAATCCAAAAATGCAGCCAGCATCCACTGCCTGGCACCAGCTCCAGCTATCATGAAATGTGAAGACAGAACTGTGGAAGATGTGAAAACTCATGAAAGAGCAAGGACAGTTGGACAAATGAGATTCAGCTTTTCCTTCATGTCCTGGTTACAGAGGTGGGGGTGGAGTTTAATGCTGTGTGCATGTGACCAAATTGTTTTTCTATACTACTCAGATCCTCGCTGGAGGGTGTGAATTCAGCAGGAAAAGCTGGGCACCCTTTACTGGAAGTTGGCCAGTGGGAGCTTATTTAGAGTTTAATTTTCTGCTGTTAGAACCATCACACTCCGATGGGGGAAAGAGTCATCTCCTGCCAGAAACAAGTTGTTCCACAAACAGGAATAATGCTGAGTTCTGATTCTTCCATGACACCCTATGTTACCCCATTTTGGAGGTCTTACAGCCATTGTACTTACATTCAACAGAGAGAAGGCCATAGAATCATAGAATATCTTGAGTTGGAAGGGACCCACAAGGATCATCGACTCCAAACCCTGGCCCTGCACAGCACCATCCTCAAGAGTCACTCCATGTGCCCAAGAGTATTGTCCAAACACTTCTTGAACTTTGTCAGGCTTGATGCTGTGACCACTTCCCTGGGGACCCTGTTCCAGTGCCCAATCACTCTCTGAGTGAAGAGCCTTTACCTGATATCCAAACTTAACCTCCCCTGACACAATTTCAGGCCATTCCCTCAGGTTCTGTCACTGGTCACCACACAGAAGAGATCAGTGCCTGTCCATCTGCTTCCCCTCATGATGCAGCTGTAGCCTGCAATGAGTTCCCTCCTTTGCCTCTCTCAGAATGATGACCCTGGAAACTACAGGCTGTGTGTTACCAGGCTCTCCAAATCAGCAGCTTTTAAAATGTACTCAGATTGTGGATTTTCCTCTACTTCTACTTTTGCCCCAGTACCAATCACTTTAGGAAATCCATTCATTGTGTCAAATATTTTTAGAAAAGAAGTGCAAAGAAAGGTTAGGCAAAATCCACTGCATATGTGCAAAACTTTCAGATTATGGACTGCAAAACTGTTTCTCTTTAAAAGTGGTGAAGCTTTACACTTAGAAAACTTAAGCCTAAGTAGAGCACTGATTTTAGAAAAAATCTTAATTGGACAGCCTAATACACTGTTATACTTTTTCTCTAGGGATCAGGGATTCAATTGAGATAATTGTCTTTTTCTCTGCATTGATACACCCATATCTGCCATGGTGGACCACTAGCACAGATGCTGTACCTGAAACCAGGGCAGGTGTATTGCAGGTTCTGCTTAGTGATGATGAGGATAAATATTTCAATCTCCATACACACTCAGAGAAGAAGAAACAAAACCAGGCTTAAACTGCAGCAGTTCAGCCATTTCTAATGATGAGGAGAGTGAAGCATGGAAGTGGGTTGTTTGGGAAGAATATGAAATATCTGTTGTGACAGTTCTTTGAGCAGAAATTAGACAAATCTGGGAGATAGGAGGAAGTTACAGATGACACCCTCAGGGCAGAGGTGACCATCTGAGGTCCCTAAAGACTAGTTTGCTTTGATTTGATGACTAGAGCTGAAAATTTAATGATTTTCTAGAGCATAAATGGTTTGGAAATATTTGTTTTGCTTTCCCCCCTGCCCCCCTTCAAATACTTAATAAACTGTCAAAAGGTGTCCTGTGTATCAAGTCCTGTCTGTCACTGGATTTTGATACTTGAAGAAGAGGTGCATTAAGTATGCAGAGGGTTTTGTTTACCCCACAATACAGAATTTGCTATCTCAGTCAGGCTTCACTTTTTCCTTTCATGCCTCGGTGCAGTGTTGCTAAAGTGACAATAAAGCAAGAGGATGACCTTACATTTCAGACAGGGCTGTGGGATCTGTAAACAGAATCTGAACATAAGAAATATTATTAAATGCTATCAAGCTTCTGACTGTTGCATTAAATTCATTTGGAGGCAATTGAAGAGGCCAGCCGAGTGTGATGTAGGTGATCTGACTGGAATCTGAAAGAACTGCAGATGACAAGCTAAGTGAAGAGAAAAAAACCTAATGGGTAGTGATGGAGCAGTATGGTGTGGGTCACAGCCCAGGACCTGCACTGCTGATGAGCAGCAGAGCTGGGAGGGATTTTGGAGGGATGGGGCAGTCCCTTTCCTTGGCAGGCACGTCATCCCTGTTCAGCACCCTGCTGAGCAGCCTTCCTAGGGCACGCACCCATCTGGAAATGCTTCCCAGTAAACATGGGCTGAATATTCCCCCACACCCTGACACACACATTAACAATGGAGATGGTAAGAGACATCACTTTCATTTCTTTGGGAAATGAAACAGGGTATTTGTCCGTAAGACAATATTCTGGAGTCACTGGCCAGATAAGGTATAAAATGAAATGGCATATGGTATAAAAAATAAGTTCTCTGTATAAAATTTTTTTTCTATATGTTTCTTGATATTCCAACATATCTCTGAAAACAGTCAACATACATAAATTTTAGTTAATCTGAGATGTTGTTAAAAGACTTTCCAGGAGCTATGGTTTCAACTGTAAAATATTTTCAAGAGACAGTCAAGGAAGTATATGTGATCTGACAGGGAGAAAACCAAAAGGTGCTATTTTTGTCTCCCGAAAGACCTGTTGTAATTACAGCAGTTAAGAAAAAGCAGATTACTGGTTAATCTCTTCCCCCCTGCAATATTTTCATCAGTTGACACTATTTTTGATTCAGTAAAACATATGAAAAGCCCTCAACAACTGTGGGTTTTACGATTAGAAAAGAAAAGGTTATTTTTGTTCAGCCTGAATCCTGTTGTAGGGGGAGTGCTTAGGCAGATATATAAACCTGCTCACAGCTACTCACATGCTCTCCTCGTTTTGGTGCAAAGGTGAGCATCAGAAGATACCTGGGATATGATCTTGAGTTCAACATAGCAGGAAACATACTTTTTAATGAAATTTGCGCTTATGTAACTTCATTGGCTTCCTCCAGCGTTGCTATCAGACCTTTGGGCTGCTCTATTTTCCATTGATCATCCATAGACCAGTGACCCCCAAAGACTGAGAAAGAAAATGCTTAGGAAATCATAATTGTGTTATCTTATCTTCATTTATCTTCCCCCCTGCCCCCCGTGCCCCGTGTCCTTTGATGCAGCAGGATAGAGGGGCCATGGGGAACCAGAGTGAGGGACTGTGGATTTGATATGCCAGCCACCTTCAGTAACAACTAGAAAAGCTCCTAAAATTATCTACAACAGTTATATGAATAAAACTAAAGGCTGAACTTGGTCAACACAATAGCAGCACAATCTTTGCTTGGTGAAATGAAACTGTTTATACCAGTATTTGTTTTCTTTTCCTTACTTCATAGATGTTAACACCTCTAACTGGTTTGATATCTTTAAAAATGTTAATAGGGCCTGGATTCTGATGATGTCTCAAATTGAACAAATAAGCTTCTTTGGGTCAGAATAAACAGAACACAAACAAAAGTAGCCCTACTGGGTTAAGCCAGAATCCAGTTAGCCCAGTAGCTCTTTCTGACATCCAATAACAGATGTTTAAAAGGAAATGTAGAAGTACTATGATCCTTCCCCTTTAATAACATCTCTTCTTTAAATCAATGATTAATATGTTCTAAGTTACATGACAAAAGTGTTAAAAGTTGTCATTGGTTTCATTGCTTGCTGACTTATCTAATTCATTTTTAACTTATTTTTTATGCAATATCCCTTAATAATGAGATGGGAATTTAATTATGCATTATATGGAAAGGTACTATCTGTTGCGATATTTAAACTTGAGACCAGAAGGTTTCCCTGGAGCTCCCTAACTGTGATTTACATTGCCTGTTTTTGTATTCAACCTGATTTTGCAGACTAATTTCTCAAGTCATGGATTGGAGTAGTCCAATGAAACAAATCTAAAGTCATATTAATATTCTAAATCACATTTTTAAGAAGTGCTGAACTAATTTTCCAGATGAAGTAACACACACAAGTTTGGCTTGAAAAAGAGGAACTTTGGAAAGATTATCCTTTAGCTCTCCCTGCAAACAGGTTTGTCAACTGCATTGCTGAGCACAATTCTGAAACACCTTTTCAGTAAGACACAAGGAGCTGATCAATTACACGTCACCCCATTTGTAATACTTCCTTTGTATCTTATCTCTGGATTTGAGATTAAAAATGAGGTATAAACAGATGAAAATGCATAAGACTTTATAAACCTATAGAGTAACTAGAGAGTTTCTACTTTAAAATCATAGTTATCTCAAAGAAACTTTGGTATTATCTCAGGAAACTTTTGCTGTGGGTTATTAGCTCTTGAACATTGCTTCTACAAGGGAAGAAAGGAGTCAGGGCTATTGAGATGTTTCAGGTAAAACTGCAGTAGGGTAGGCCTTTAAGTGTTCAAAACCCCCAAGGATTCTCTGTATTCAGTTAAGTTTTTTTCTTCTAATTATTTTTTTAAAAATGTTTCTATGCACATCTCCTGGCCAAATTTAGAAATATTCCATGAAAAGATTTCTCTCTGTTTCATCTTTAGAGCAAACTAAGACCATTTCACTTGCCCACATGGTCATGCATGTATGACCCAGAGGTGCCACAGACACAGATAAGCTCATTCCTATCTGAATTTTAGCTTGATTTTGAAACAAAAGAGTTCTCCTGGGCCCATTGCAACCCTGTTTACTTGTGCTAAATTTCTTCCAGAGTTGAAAGAAAAAAGTGAAAAAAGGAAAGCATGGACTCTTAAGAGCGCTTACACCACTTCTTTTTGGACACTGAAAGACCAAATGGAAATTCTGATCCTTAAAATCCATACATATATGTGTATTCAAATATTTAATTTCATGTGAAAAGTTTGGTCCCCAAAGGGTGCAGTGGTCTTGGTCTGTAATTGCACAATTTCCTAAACACTGAATCAAACAGTGATGTTGAGTGGCTGGAAGATGAATGTTACACTGATGACAAAAATGGAAAAACAATTTGGGGAATCAAGAGGTAATTAAATTCTTGACAGAATCACTTGAAAAGGGAACATTAGTTATATGAATGAATTATTCCCCTGGGGCTTTGATTATATATGGGAAATAGACATTTAACGAGTGATTTCATTGACAATATAAAACTTATTATCTCTCAAAATAAGTGGCACATTAATTTACAGAGTTGCAGAGAGTGGTCATTTCAAACGAAAAAATGGAATTCTGACTTCTGAAGAAATGCAGTGAGATAAAACAGTCTTTTCATAGTGCATTTTGTTATATATTTTATATTGTTATCTGCATGTGCAAATAATGTGCATTTCCATGTGCTTTATAAATCTGGAAAACTTGTTTCAGTCAGTACAATTATTCTGCACTTGCACTGAATTCAGAAATTATTCTGTACAGCAGTAACAGAAAAGTATTTGCAAATATGAAATATTATTTTTCTGGCATGTAGAGACTTGGGAACCCCTGTGCTAGGAACTGTATGTTCATAGCAAGAGGAAATTCTTACTCTGCTAATCTGTCTGAAAGGATGGAATAAACATGGATAAAGGTATTATTATTATCATTACAGAGTGAAACTGAAGCAAGAAGAGACTGAGAATTTCAAACTAGGATACCACAGGAAAGCAGGTCTGGAAGGGACCTGATGAAGCACTTGGTTCTTTCCCTTGCTAGCACCTACCTATGACCGTGTCCGCTCACCACACAGTTTTGGTCCCACCCTGTGTTTTCTGCAGCCAAACAGGACTTTTCCCTGATGGTTGCTGAATCTCTGTGTCATAGTTTGCTCACTATGTGGTATCTTATCTTCATTTATCTTTTTTTTTTTTTTTTTTCCCCCAGTGTCCTGGAAACCCTATCCTTTGATGCAGGACAGAGGGGCCATGGGGAACCAGAGTGAGGGACTGGTGGGTGCAGCCCTCAGTTGTAAATCCCATAGATGCCAACTGGACTGGTTTCAAAAATAAATTCCTGCAAATGTCAAGTATTCACTACTGCTACAACTGCAAGCTACACTTCTGCAGAAAAATACACCTTAACAGCCAGGACTGTGGGCATTTCTCATGCTATAATACTTGCCAGCCAGATGGCAACCTACAGGAGAGTAGCCATCAGGCTAATGAGAACTGCTGACTTGGGCACAATAAAGCAGTTCTGTGGAGCAGTAACAGCAGGAACACTCTTCTGTCCAGGTAGCGCTGGTGGAAGGGAACTTGCATGTTTTGTGTTGTTGGCCATTGTGCCTGGTGTGAAACATACCTGTGTTCAATGTCTGTCACAACTGTCAAAGTAGGAAACCCAAAATATAAATTTTTCTATCCGGGACTCCTTCATTTTCAACCTTTGGTTTGTGATTTAACAGCTTTTGAGGTCAGGGAATTTATGCTTCTGGCCCTATTTCATTAAACTGCTATTCATCTGCATTCATTTGTAAAGTCTTTTTTTCTCTATCCGTCATTTAACTAAAACCACAGCTATCACAGAATGCTCTTTATTTTCTTAGTATCTTCCCCTTAGGAGACACTGTCATACAGTATTATTATAAAAATAGTATTTAAATATTTCAAAGATGATATAATTATCTCTGATGTATAGTTCACTGTACTGCAGGTGTTGCTTGCAACAACCTAAATATTCCTTATGTTGCTGAAATTTTCTCTACTCTAAAACTTACAAAAGAATTTTAAGGTGCATTTTCAAAAAGTTTCACTATTTTACGTACCCCTTTTGCATCAATTACACCAGGTTTTGCATTGAATTTCACCGTCTTCAAACGTGCACGCTCCTTTCTTTCAACTCTGGGGAAAAAAAAACAAAACAAAGAAACACATGTCCATTATAGCAGCATTTTGTATGAAATGTTTGATATCTGCTCTCCCTAGACCATTGGCCGCTTACTGTACCTAAAGCTGGCATTTAAAGCAAATTTCATACATTGAAGAGGGAGGTCACTTCCTCAGCCAAGCAGCAGTTTTCTGGCAAATGCAGGTCTGGGTTTGAGGAGTCTTGGCTGCCCTACACCAGCAGAACAGCACTGCCTCCCAACAGACATGGGAGTGTTGGAAAAGCATGCCAGGGGCAGATTTACCCTCTCTGATTTAAGCTGTTAAAAAATCAGGCAACATTTAGAGTTCTCTGGTCAGAGGAATGAAACAAGGACACGTCCTTACTCACCTTGATTAATACGCACATTACTGTATAAGTGATGTTTTCTACCTTTGCAAAATCGTCTGCAGAATCTGTCATCAACTGGCTCAAGTAAAAAAGTCTGATAAACTACTGGTTCAAGTGAAAAAACCTGATTATCTACCTGAAATTGAAACACTAACCCTATTTGTCTAAGCCTGGGAATTGCTCTGGGAAATCTATGTTGAATCTTGCAAAACTAGCTTATAAGAGACATTAGAATACATTCCTGCAAATCTTTTGCTTCCTAAGCCAGGGTAGTAAGAATACCTAGTTTCTGATAATTATTTTTCAAATACAAACTCTAGTGTTTTGATAGAATGATAATTAGCACAACATATTTCCTTCTGTCTGAGTAGGCTTACATATGTCCTCCTGAAACACAGTGAATGTTGGTTACTATAGCTACAGTTTAAATTTAGATTAAATGCATTTCTCTGTAAGTGTGGAATATTCACATGGAAACAGCTTGAGTGCATCTTTCAAACTAAATCTATGTTATTAAAAACACATGAACAGTCTGAAACTTAAACTAGTAGATGAAGTCCCTTGGTAGTACCGGTAAGAAATGAAGACTTGAGGCTGTATAATTACCTAAATAGGATTGAGGCTGTGTAATTGCCTAAATAGGATGGATGTCTTCTGAGGAAATAATTAGCACAAATGAACACAATATTCTACTTATTAATCTGTGTTAACATTTAAACTCATTCCAGCCCTGCCTAACTTCCTAAAACATCTGCTTTTAACTTAATTTCTTATTCACAACATAAAGAAATTTGGAAATTAACCCTGAAGAGTGAATCTTATTTATGAAGTTTGTCATAATTGTGTTAGCAGCCATGGAGGCATCGCTGCTTTCTAGAGGCATAGCAGACAGATGAGGAGCTGCAGAACATTCTGCAGTGCTTTGAGAAGTATTTAAATAATGCCATTAAGTGCCATTAATCCTTCAGGCAAACATAACAACAATGTTCATATACGCTCAGCATGCCTACTGAATATTCGAAACATTTCATCTTCTGGCATTATATTAAGGCTAGCACGCAATGTTGCCTCCCATTAAAATTTTCCTGACACCTTCCACAATAAAATTGTTCTCAGATGCTTATAATTTAGCTGAACTGTGAACTTGCAAGCTGAAATTTTCTGTGTCCCAGCTGATTACATTACTGTTGCTGCCTGAACTGTAAATGAAATGGGTTAGCTGTTAGAAAAAGGCTAGGACAAAATAAATGAGTTTGTCAAATTTATAAAATAATCTTAAAGTGCTTCAGCTCACGTGCTCTATTGCCTTCATGTCTTTGGTCTGGAACTTGCATTGTGGCAGTGGGTTGCTCTGGTGTTAGGAATTTATCTCTCTCTTTCCTGAAGGAATCAACATAAATTTCTGAAAAGCTTTAGTTTTGCTTGCTCTGGAAAACTCTGTTGGAATTTAGCTTTGATTCTCCAAAGATTTAGTCTTTGCTGAAATGGTCAAGTTGCAAGACTTCAGTGATCTAAGATATTCTCAGAATTTCTTATCTGATCTACCATGACACTTTTGTCATAATCAGAGCTCAAAAGGGAACAAAAATGATGAAATACAAAGTTTTGAATCTCAGTTCTTTTAGATTTGTTGATCCAGCTCTTAGAAAATGCACTTTTTAAAGGAACACTAATTCAAACACTTTCTGCACTTTTTTTTGCAGGTTTGTAATTGTTGTATTTAAGGAAAAATAAACTTGACTGCCTTTTTTTCTCCCAAGACGAAAAGTGCCCAAAGGGTTATTTGCAGCAGCTGACACTGTGATTGTCCAAATAGCATATGAGTGTAAATTCCTTACACTGGATTAGTTGACAGCAAATCTGCCATCAGTTGAACAACATTTTGATCCATCAGCTGAAAAAATTGCTTTTAAAGAAAGAATTGTTTCACTTAACATGGTAACCATTTTTTGATCACCACTGCTCACAAAGGAGGATTAGGGGAGTTTGTTGTTTTGTTTGTTTGGTTTTTGTTTTTGTTTTTGTTTTTGTTTTTCTTTGTTTGTGCAAAGACACAAAGCAAAGTGGGAGGTCTCCTATCTGCCAGATTTGCAGAGGCCCAGACTTGCAGCTCCAACTTGCCTGATGTACACATTGCTGCTATGACCTTTTCTAATTATATATTTGTTCTATAGGGCTATGCCTTAGGGATAAGGAAAGCATGGATATGATTTCCAAAACAACTTCATGGCTCAAGTTCCATTTTCAAAAGTGCCTGAGGGGTCACTGAAACTCAAAGAGATTTCAAGAAATGTTCAAAGAAACCTACATCCAGCATTCAAACACGACTGGAGCCAAAAAGCTCTGAGTCCCTTGTGGAGACAGTATCACCTAGCACAATTGAGATCGATTTCACCTCCATCTTCCCCCACACTCTCCAAGTACAGCTGCCTGCAGAAACACTCCTGTGCACAGGGAAATTATCTAAGACCATCTGAGATTTGGGACAGTTGGAGTATACTCTGTATCTTCACTTTCTCTTGAAAATGTTCCCGGTAGAAGATATCTCTTGGCCCATTTTCTCGGCAATGGTCAGGATTTACTCACTTCTTCCGATGTAAAGTGAAAGAAGTGGAGCAGTACATTGAAAACCTCCCCCAGCTGTCAGTGTTCCCTCACTGGGAAGTTTGAGACTTCAGTTCTTTATGATACTGCTCTCTTCCTACTCTTCTGAGGAACTTACTGGGATGCAACACTTACTGCACTGCAATATCTGCCTGGTTTTGTGTTTCTGGGCACATGTAGCTGTTGAAAATGGGCCTGGGGGATTTTTAAAAATGAGACTTGCAATTCTTCATATGTGCTGCAAACAAGAAAAAACGAAGTATAACTCAACAAGACATGAAATGTGATCACTCACAGCTGGAGGTTAATGGACCACTGGGAGTTTTGTCACTGTCTTTCTAAAAGCACTAATCAGTCTTCACAGTGGAGATGTAGAATATCAAGTGAGAAATGCTTTAATCTTCATTAACAGTGTTCATCACTGATGTAGAATACAGATGCAAATTGCAAACTGGTTTCCAGAACGAACTAAAATCGTAACAGTAGCCTAATTTGCACAGATTTGGCATTGCAGTGTTTTGCAGGATGAAAGTTGTTTCCAAATCCAACATGAGTACTGTAGTGAGGAGAGTCAGCAAATACAAGAAAGCAATGTAAAATGGATACTTGAAAGACATTGCTATATCTCGTCTTGCTTCACCATTTCCAAGTTTTTTGTATTATATTTGTTTTGTCTGCCTATTAAGTGAAAGATAAGTAAAAATATGTATACATGCTTTATAGTTCAAACACATGGTCTCAGTTCACAGCTTTTTATTGCTTCCACCCTCTGCACTGCTTAGTCTTGCTTATATGAGATCTGAGCTTACCAAGAGATTCCCATTCTCAAAATTATTTTTGAGCATTCTTGAAGTGGCATTTTTGGAACCACACATGTATTTTTCAGTAGGAGAGAATGTGCTCTGGTTCAGCTCTCCATCTTCAGTGGCTTGCTTATAGAAAGCAGCTCAGCACCTGGTCAATATTTATGAAAAGAGCAGACCTAATGACATTAGGAAGTGAATTCTCATGAAATTGTAGAACAAACTTCTTCTGTTTAAAAGCTAACAGCTGTTTTCCTTCAGCACAGAAGCTTCACATCATTGCAAGAGCACAGGAAGAGGTCTATAACTACACATACATATAAATTTCATTCCATATTACATTTTCCAATTAGATTAGTGAGTATAGACAGATGAATTATTTTAGACAAAGCTTACATGATTATGCCATGTTAAAAAGTTTTATCATCTAAGGATTAAAACATTAAGGTTTGTTTAGAAAGGTAGACAATTTATAGGAAACGATTCAAAATAAAACTCACTTGAGTGGATAAACATGCCCTTCTGCCAAGCTGAGCAGAATAACAAATTTAAATTGGCTTTCTGCCCACAGGGACTTTTGTGCTGGGAAAACCTCTTGTTCCTTGTCCTTAAATGTTTGTGAAACACTGGGTTTTATGTACTTTTCCCCCCACTTTGCTCTGAAAGGAGACCATGGCTACATGTATTTGTGGGGAGAATGTTGTCTATTTGCGAACACACGTATCTGGCTGGTATTATTACAGCTGGTAATAACAGAGATACAAGTTGCATAACATTTTGCTTGCAGATGTACTTAAACTACCTAAAAATGGGTATCTTAGAATGATGTCCAGTCTGACAGCAGTTTTGTGACTGAACATCTCAAGGACAACAGAAAGATTAGTGTAATTATTTCAGTGTTTTAAGGCCAAATCCTTGTTGGCTGCAGTGGGAGCAGTAGTAAAAAGTTGTGAGAATTTATGCTCAGCCATTCTGGGGCAATCTGTGTGAAATCTCAGGCTGCATTTCAGACCCACAGACTTGAGTCAGGCAGATACACACACCAGAGAAAATACTGAGGCTTGACATTCGTGAGGTGGGAGGCTGCTGTTGTGGAGGGCCTGAAATGTAGGAGCTTGTCTCTGCGCAGAGACTCAGCAAGGAAAAAGTGAAAAGAACTGGAGGTGTAAAATCAGTGCTACAGCAAATCAAAAACCCCTCACTACTGAATTAGAGCATCTGTCTAGGAATTTAATGCACTAACTTACGCACATTGGTTTCATGCATTTTGTTCATTCCCTTTAGCAAACGTGTTTCCATGGGGAGGGGATCTTAGACATGGGTTGCTCAGCTTGCTGCTGCCCTTAATGGGAAGCTGAATTTTTTTTTTTTCATATGGATAATGAGAAGGGCAATGAGGCAAATAAAAATTCTCATTATCAAAAGCATAGATCATGTAGAAACTCTTATCTAAATCTATACATATATATATCCAAATGTAATGAAAATCCAGTGTAAATCTAATTCTGTTGGTCATTCTAGTATAAATAGCAATTTCGAACGATAAGGGAGCAATTCACATATGTAAACATAGTGCACAGATAATACTGCAGGCTGCCTGAGATGTTGGAACAGAGCAGGTGGTTATGTCCCCTCACCTTGGAGACCCTGGCCTGCTGTCACCTTAAATATATCTTGGATAGATCTTTTGGACAGATGTGGAACCAAGAGAAGTTTGGCCTGAAATATTCATTAATTAATACTATATGTGAACTATCTGGTGTGGTTAAACCACAACTGAAGTGGTTTGCAGCCTCTCATGCTGAAGTCCTGTGCTTTTCAACACCAATATAGCACAACACTGCACCACCTGCATTCCATTGTATTTGGGTTCTACCCAACTGGCTACTCAGTCCTGTGGTTGAGAACAACAGCTTTAATTGGACAATGAATACATACTGACAAATGCATAAAATGTTGCTTTCAGATATAGAAATGGTTGCAATTATACTTAAGAACTGCAGGACACTGTGAATTTAATTTCTTTAATCTCCACAGAGATTGGCTCACTGCTTCATGAGATCTGGTCCTTGCACAAATCAGTGGAGAAACATGGGGCCACCCTCACTTCCTTGTGCTGCCTCTTTCATTAACACCCCTCCAGCAGCAGTGCTGCCCTCCAAAACTCCCTCTTAAAGTCTGACTTGGCAATTTAACCATAAACAAGGCAACAAGTCCATATGTTGGGAGCAGCACTGAAATCTAATGACAAAAAAGCTTTCAAACTCTATTAAGTCACTAAGAGGTAAAGTCTGGTAATGCATCCAAAAACCTGGAGAGAATAATGAGTGGCAGCTCCCCTATATTTCTAAATTATGATTTTTTTTTTCAGTAAAACACTTAAGCCATAGAGAAGAAAATAGTAAGGAGCCTTGCTTAATCATTCCAAATTTCTCTAATCAGCTCATGCTAAAATGTCACTGTATGATGGGCTCTCCTGTAAAAAAATAAGAAAAAACCCTAAAAACATGGAATGCAATTACCATTACACAGCACCTCAAAGAAGTAATATAATGCAGTTGTTAGGACTTTATGTGTTTATATACATATACATACATATGTATTTGTATCTATCCATCTAAAAAATAAAATTGAAGTGGTCACTGGCTTTCAGAGCTATTCCATAATGATCTCACTTTTGAAAAATGCAGGAATTGTATCTTAGCTGTTGCTGGACAGAAGTTAAGATAGTAAAGCAGACAACTAAAAAACTCACACTCACACTAATAATCCCTGAATCTGTACAGCCTCTCACTGAACCAAAGTGCAAAAAGAAATGTTACAGTACCACAGGATAGCATTCCACAGGCAGAAAAAGGAATCTAAGCACAATACCAAAACCAAACCTGACCAAGTATACCACCCAAAAAACCCCAAGCCCTAAAAAAAAAAAAAAAGGAATGGGGATTGAAAAGTAAAAGGCAACTATTAAATCTCTTCCATTTACAGCATCATAGCCAATTTGACTTCCAGGACAAGTCAGATCCCAACAAATACCTACAGATGTTCTTTTTTTCCTTCCTTTTTTTCTATCACAATATTTTACTGCTAGATATCACATATACTGTATTACATATAAAGCAGTGCCTATAGAAAGAATCCCATATAAACTATAAGAGACATGGCATCCTGGAGCCAACAGCTTAAATGAGGATTTCCATGTTGTAGTTGACTATATTTGGTCAAATGAATTCCAGGACTTCTCTGTTTTAGATTAATCCTCTTATACTCAATAACCCACACCTGCAGAGGAAATCAAACTCTGAATTAGCATAATCGGGCAAGTATGATTAGCTTTATTCTCTGTAACTCAGCCCTGTGTGCACTGATTGTTCATCTTCCCCTTGGGTGGTATAAATGACCACAGAAGATGATGGTAAGAGCACATCAGTCTCAGGCTTGGAGGAATAATCCAGAATGCACAGAAAGGAATCAATATTCACTTTTCAATGCATTGGAAAAAATAACCTTGTACAACCCAAGCCTTTTATGGAATAGCAGCAACCTCCCCCCACCCCAGCTCAGGTGTATCATTACATCAATGCAGACAGAAAATGAGATGCCATTGATTTTTCCAGGCCTCTCAGATTCACTAGTGAAGAAAAAGGATGACAAGTGGAGAGCATGGTAATTATACCTGCATCTTTTAAAATTCAAACATCTTATTTTTAGCCTCTAACCAACCTATTTTCAAGGTTTTTTTAAAAAGCTTTTTCTTCTGTTTTCTCCCAGTGTTTCCTAAGCCACATTTTATTCCTAGGCTCTATTATATGTCTGACCTTTATTACCGGGATGCCTGTTATTGCGGCTTATCCCGGCTTATCAGCCGCAGACGCAGAATTAATGAGAGCCGGAGTCCGAGCTGTGTTCAGAGCAAAGGGCGGAAAAGGGGGGAACCCACCTTAGTTTAATTCTTATATACACTTTTAGAAATCACAGATCATTGGAGAAAGTTAACACTTCTGTCTCTAACTATATTGGTTAAAAGAAGTGTCCATCAAAAGGATCTGTGTCCATGGGAAAGGAATGTAAAAAGATAATTTTTACAACAACATAGCTATGTTTACAGAAATCGTCCTTGAAACTGTCTAACAGAGAAAGCTAGCTATTTTACAGTGAAAAATGGGCAACAGACCTTGACTAGGGAACCTCCATCTTTTGTCCTTGAAAACAGAACTCTGCAGACAACCCAATAAGCTTTAGGCACACACCACCTTTCCACTTTACAGGATATACACATCTTAATTAGCTGCTTTGCTTTGCCCTTTTTCCTCTATAGTTGTTTTATTTTGTACGACAGCTTTTTGTACCTTTCCATAGTAGACACCACACAGCGAGTGTGGTGTATGTGTGTACGTGCTTTGTGCACATACTCTCCTTAGTATTAACTAAATAAGCTCCCCTCTCTTCCCAGGTATGATCCAATCATGTAATTACAACAGCGTTTACTGTAGCAATCAATAGCAGGCAAGTATTAATTTTTCAATATCTACAGATTAAATCTGGTTAATGGGCACATTTTTCTATCTTAAAACTTATAACCTAGTTTTTATTTCTATTATACAACTCCAAAATTGCTCTTTGCTGAAGAACCAGGTATGGTTGCTATTTAAACATGGTCATGATTAGGGAAAACAAGGTCCTTTCAGGACTCACGTTAACAAGGTATTTGATGGCCTTTCAGTTTGCTTTTACATAATTTAGAACACTGAGTACCATAAGCTCCATTAGTACCTGAGCCAACTCTCTTGAAACAGCAGCAGGTGCTCTAGAGAGCATCAAACATACCATTTTCCCACTCTAAAAAATGGTCATGACCATTTTTATACTAGTGCTAAAGCTGAAATAGCTAGGAATAGAAAGTTTATACTCAGCATGAGAGCACTGCTGCAAAAGAGAAATGTAATATGTTGTGACAGATTTCATTTTCCTCCTACCCTTTCAGTTCTTGACCTTCCTATAGCAACTATCAACAGAGCCAGGAAGTAAAACCAGTTTGTGTGCTAGTTCTGATACTATCAGAGGCTTGTGGCCGATTTTACAAAAGCATCTAGACAGAATAAACAATACGAACAATGAGGGAGATTCAGATGGCTGTTCTCTCTCTGACAGTCACCATGAATCCATCACAGCCAAACAAAGATTCAGATTTAGCTTGGAGAGCAGGTGAAAGTTCCTTCATTTACATTATATGAAAAATTTACTGTAATATTGATTATCCATCAGTTTCCAGGCAGGCAGAGATTAAATTAACAGATTTTAAAGGCAGAGACGACCATTATATAATTTAGCACCATATTTTACATCACAGAGACTGAGAAATTTAATTCTATTATTCTCTCAAAAGAAAGACATACAGTCTTGATTTGAAAATGTCAAGACATTCATTACATCCTTCAGCAGTTTGATGCAATGGCTAATCACCCTGACATTAAAACATGTGCTCCACTTCAAATTCAGAGCTAATTCCTGGATTTGGGCTCTAGTTATTCTTTTTTGCTGAAGCTCTTTAATCTCTCTCTCTTCCCCCTTTTCTTTGTGAAGTTACTAATCACCTATAATTAAGCCACATTTTGAGTTTCTTTTTGGTATAGTTATAAAGAGCCTGAAATCTTTAAATCTCACAGCAAAAACGTTATCTTCCAACTCTTGAAATACCTATGGGATTTTCCTCTACTTCCCCCACTGTTTCAGTAGATTGATGCATCCTGTCTTTGGAAAAAACCTGAAATATTTTAACATAATGACCACTGAGTTAAGAAGGCAGCACTCACCTCCTCTTGCTGGGTATGACTCCCATCTCCTCACTGTCCCCCTCCAGAGTGACCCTCCTTGCCTGCCACCATTCATCGTCTGAGGCGTTGATGACGTGAAGGATGTCTCCGTACTTAAAACTGAGTCCTTGGCTTGGGAGGCCACTGTCTTTGCTCTTGTCATAGTCAAACATGGCTCTGTGAAAGGAAATAAAGCAGACAGGTGAATAGATCAGTCTGGGTACATTTACTTCTGAACAATTAATCATATGTCACAGGTAATCCATTCTCCTTCCCAAAGGGAGAGGTCTTACTTAGAGAAAAACTTTCCACTGTGAAGTTAGTCTTTACAGAATCCTCTTCTTCATTTTTTTTATATTTTTTTTCTTTTAAGATAAACTGAATGGTAAAATCTGATACCAATTCTCAGCTATGCCTTCCAGTGATATGTCTGCACCTACACCAGGGTAGATGTACCTCAGTTTCTCAGGGGAAGACCCTGCACATGAATCCCAGCAAGTGCAGGTCACTTATTGGAGTTACCTAGCTAGAAATCCAGATCTTGGTTTCTTACAGGGAAAAAATACTTGGGAATATTTTTCCCATGTAAAATATTGTTTAAAGATCATGCCTGTCAAGAACTGATGTTTATTTCCTATAGGGAAAATAACATGATCATAACACTGGCTGCAGAAATGTTAAATCAGTAAATTCCCAAGCAGTGTCTAATAATTCCTACTCTTTTACTGTCAGAAATAAAGCCATGGCAATCTTTTCACTGGTAAACACTTTTGTGAGAAGGATTTGATGTAATTAATTTTTGTGCATTCTAGTGTAATTGCAAAGAATTATTATAGCAGCTTTATGGGTAGATATAAAACACTCAAAGCTAGCTCTCATAATGAGGAGAACTTTAAAAGAAGTTATCAGAATTGTGACTATGCCACCAAAATAATTTAAAGCTCTCATAAGCATCAATTCTGCATGGAAAGTCTGGTTCAGGAGGAGGAAAAATGCTATTTGAAACATATCTTCTTTTAAAGAATTTACAGTCTTTACTAACATCTTCAGAAATGCCCAGATAATTCCCTTCTCTGAGGATGAAGACTGCTGAATTTTACATAATCCATAAGCTTATCTATGCTTGTGCCTTTTTTGGTAAATGTTCTTGGAATGCATGTAACCTTTGGAAAATTTTAATGGGTTAGCATTGGAAAAGTTTTTTTAAAAACCTAGCTGTATCTTTTTAAATATTTACATTCATAAAGGATTCTTATCAGTACCAGGTCATCTGCTGCTTTTCAAATAGAGCTTTCTGTGAGGACATTTGATGAAGAAGCTTATAAATCCAGAAGCAGTTAAGTGTCATTAGACACCTCTTCTTAACCAACGAATGACACTGGATCCCTGGAAGATGGCAGTGCATACACAAACAGGGATACAACACATCATCCTGTGGTCACTGCCCTTTGCAGCAGGCAGTGGTCAGAGTTCTACCACTGTACTGAACAATTGCCTTAAAAATTCACTGATTGAGTACCTTGCCATGGAAGCCAATGAACATCTCAAAATCCCTAGCCACACAGTCGGCCATGCTGGATACTGGGCAGATGTCATACAATCCTGACTTCAGGCATAATTAAATAACTCAAAACAAGGGACAATATCTTCTTTTGCAGAGAATAAGCAAGGTTGTTACATCCCTGATGTAAAACATCTGCCAAACTGGAAATGCTCCGTATTTGTCAAAGTCTAAGATGAAGGTTGTGTTTCAAAAGCTAAGTAATAGGAAGAAAGTACGACAATATTCTTTGTCCTTGAACAGAAATTTGTACCTCAGAGCTCACATATTGACTTAAAATCAGACTGCCATCTTGCTGGCTGATGTTGACAATGAATGCAGATGGCAATGTTTGCCACTGACTTACTTTGATTGGAGTAATCATGTGCATTGCTAATTAAAATGAGTTTATAGATCTCAGACAAGAGCATTTTTGAGCACACTTTTCATTGAATGGAAGATTTTGTGGCTGATGCTCTACAGATGCTGATTCCTCCATTAGCAAATGAAAATGACATGAGAGCTGACTTCAGTGATCTTTCCTAAACATTTCAAATTAAGAGCCAGGTCTAAGCTGGTAACAGAGCTGTATCTGAGCTTACAACTTTGATAACATTTCTGGCTCTGTAAAACATACTTTTGCCAGTTGGCTGTTGGCCCAGCTATAAAGAAATAATGGAGATCTTCAGGCACTGTTGACTACTCTGGGCAATAGAGAGACCTGGGCATGCTCATGCTCACCACCTCAGGCTGCAAGGGCAATTTGGATCTCTGCATGTCGAATTGCAAAATCTAGTTTAAGAAACTGACATGTCATTTCTAATTTTCTACCTGATGAACACCACCCAAGCACTGTTTGTGCTCAGTCTTGCAGGTGGATATAAAAATAACACCTCTGCATCTGTTGAGTGTCAGCTGAAGTGATACAAAATGAATGCAGCCAGACCTGTCTCTTGGTAAAGGAACTGGGCAGGGGAGACAGAAAAAGATATCTTTTTTGCTTTGCTCTTTCGTGTTTTCAGACAATGACATCCAAGTCTTACAGGATACCCTTCTGCATTCTGCAAGCACTGAAACTTTCATCAGAGTCAGGGTTGGCTCTCAGTAAAGTCTATTTGTTCTGTGTAAACTTCTTTACCTGGATAACATATAAGGTAGGTTCTGCCATGCCATGGGGATTTTTGGAGAAAAGGTAAAAAACAGTAGCATTTTTGCTGAATATTATGTGTTGAGGAGAGGACATAAGCAACCTAGTCCAACAAGAAACCCACCCTTGCACAGAGGACCCGCCACCCCCCTCTGAGAGATAAACACTGTATTTTCCTTTCAGTTAGAGAAGGAGCAGCATGATCAAGACCAGATAAGGACTATTCCAAAATGAGATGTCTAACAGAAACAGCAAAGAAGTATTATTCAAATAATTCAGAGGGTCTAAACCAAGACATGTCACAGTGCCCCTCTCTCTGTGATGAATTAGAGGTATCTCCACAGAACACAAACACAGTAGTGCAGATAGTGGAGAGTCATTCTGTACTTGCTGGCAAGATGTGCTTTCATATGGCTGAGTCTGCTTATTCATGGGTTGCTTGGGCAGCTCATTACAACACTGAGCTGAAAATAATTTTTAGTGTCTTTTACTGCAGTATTAAACAATAATCATCTCGATAATACAACTTTTTAACAGCATTTATCTGACAATCTGGAATGCTAATAGCTTCTTTTTTTCTCCACAACTTATAAAAGTGCCTCCTAAAGCACTGCTCTTTCAGGTGTTTTATGTGCTCAGTTAGCTGCTTGCATCAACAGTTCAGCCTTTGTTTTGCATCCTACAGGACAGAATGAAGAGCTCTATAAGGCTTTTTCTGTGTCAGTAAGGCTTTTCTACAAAGTCACCTCAGTAGGTCTACTTTTGAATTGGGGTAGTCAATTTTTTATAATGAAGGAAATCAGTTTGAATTATTTAACTTCCACTTTAGAGCTGTCACCAATGTTGTGATCACACCAGCATCAGAAAACTCCTGTTCAGTATCTTCAAGATAGTGCATTTCACAAACAGGACCCTGGGTTACACAGGACAGACATCACATTTTGAGGTTACAAATACAGTAAACCCAGTGACTACTATGAGATGTGGATAAAACACTGAAATAGGTAACAGAGCTTGGTACTAACCAGTTAACCAGATGTGGTGAAATCATGATTTGGCCACCTTTGTTCTCTTATTAGAAAAACAGGAATAGGAGTGGGTGTGATTATCAAAGGCATAGGGTATATACACCAAATTTCCATTAACACTTGAATTTTTTTTCCCTCAGTTCCCAGTTCTTGACTGAGCTAGGAAAAACTGTTCAATATCTGTACAATATTTTCAAAGTGAGAAGTGCCATTCAAGTTCCAGGTATTGCTGTCTTCTTGGTGAAAGCCTCATGCTTGTAGAAAGTAAAGAAACACAGTCCTGAGAAGTGAAGCAAGAGGAGCAAACATTTAGAAGAAGCTGGATATCAGAAATATTTAAGAATATGTGAGTCTTGCTTCCCTGATATTATTCCAGACTACAGAAGTGATCATTACACTAGACTAATCCCAGCAGCGATTTGGACAGAACATAACAGGTTTTATTTTTGTGCTTGGGTGGTTCTTAATCATTTTTAGGAAGCCACATTGGCATAAACCATGAGACAAGCATTCAAATTCATTGCTCAAAAGTGGTTTGAAATTAAAATACTGACAGTGCCAAGCTCTAATATACTGCCCAAGATGCAGTGAGGTGTCTACATGGCATGAAGGCCACTAAAACAGGGACTTTTTTTTTCTTCCACTTAGCATAAATACTTCATTATTTGAGGCATGTCCAAAAGCCAAGTTGCCTTGTGCAGTAAATTTCTATTTCCAATGACACCTATTCTCGCAGTTAGAGGAATAAATGTCTGACATAGAAAATATATTGTCTTTAACAAAATAGAAAATCAATTTGTTGTGCAAGCCCATATATTACAACCTATTGACACCCATGATGTCTACATTGTTACCAGCATGTGGAACATGAAAAATAGGGTACAGAAAGACTAAGTGATCTTGCTAAGCCCTTAGTATAAAATGGAATTTAATAGAGAAACCTCTTAGCTTCTTCAGCTAATGCTGTAAACACCATTGTTAGCAGCCTTCATAATTTTCCTGCCAAAGCAAGGGATAGTAATGCATTTACAACACAGCAGTATATTTAATGCTTCAGTGCAAAATCCCCAAATCTTGCACTCCTGTATCAATGGCCAGTAATTTGATACAGTTCAGGTGCTGTGTGGCAGCTTTATTTGCATCTCTGAAATTACTTTCTTCTTCTTCTGGCACAGATGGGAATTTGCACATAAATTTACAGACTGCTCTTTGCTATTCACTTGATTATGAAACAACAACAACATTTAGCGAGAGAGATCTTCAGCTGCTGTAAATAGTCCTAACTCTCCTGCGATCTGCCAGCATATCTGCATATGCACCACCAAAGAATACTTCTCCTCTGAACATTTCTTCAACAGAGATTCTCAGCCATCAGATCTTATTGCATCATCATAAAGGAGATGTATGTTATTCTCCTTATTCAACACATCTATCCTACCCCCTGCCCCATTTTTTTTACACATGGGGAAATCCAGTGCACAGAGGTTTAATCATTTGCCTGGTTTTAGACAGTAATTCAGCATCATAGTCAGAATCAGACCTCAAGTTTTGTAGCTGTCTTTTCTGCATGCAGTAATAAATGTATTTCCACCCACTTGTAGGCTCAGCTTGAAGAAAAAAATTAGAAGATGAAAGAAACCCTAATGTGTAATTCATCGCTATAGCTACAAAAGAGCACAGCGGCTCTGATGGAAGCAGCCATTGCTAGAAAATTAAGATGCTATTAAAAGGGTTAAATTTTCACGTACTGACAAGTCAATAAGGACTTTCAACTCCCAGCTTTGTTTCCATCTGGAGAAGCTGAACCGGTAAATCCTACATGTAGAGCGTACAAAAAATGTTGCTCTCTCCTTGTGAGGTTTGGGAAGCTCCGAGGTGCTGCTTGCTGTGACTGGAGGCTGCTGGAATAGCCCCCGTGCACGAGATGATTCTGTCATACACTGTCGCCTCTGCTGAGGGAGTGGGGGCGAGGGGGGGCTGTTTGGAAGTACAGCTTTTATTGGGAGTATACACTAACAATGTAGTTTTAACAAAATACATCTGAGTGTTTGACCTGTCACTCAGAGATACTGTGAGTCCTGCTTTTTCCTTGCCTTTTCTTTTACTTTATTTTTTCCACCCTTTATTTTCTTTTTTGCTTTCTTCCTTTTTCCCCCCTATCTTAATGATGTGACTCTTCATGAAGCCAATCCCCTCAAGCTTAATTACTGCAATCAGGCTGAGAGAAAGTGTTAGCAGTAACTGTGTTACCAAAATCAGACATGCCAGGACACTGCAACATGGTTGCCATGTTCCCTTTGGAAGTTAGCACTAATCAGGGACCATTACCAGCAACAGTTTGGATGCACCTCCCTTTTAAGGTGGAAAGAAGTGATGTATCCAGCTGTGGGGCCCCCAGCAGAAGGGTGTGGATACGTTGTAGTGAGTCCAGAGGAGACCACAAAGACAATCAGAGGTCTGGAGCACCTCTGCTATGAACAGAGGCTGAGAGAATTGTGGTAGTTCAGCCTGGAGAAGAGAAGGCTCTGAGGAGACTTTATGATGATCTTCCAGTACCTAAGGGACTATAAGAAAGCTGGGGAGGGACTTCTTACAAGGGCATGTAATAACAGAAGAAGGAGAAATGACTTTAAATTAGTAAGAACGTAGGTTTAGGCACTGAACCATGGGGGATGCTCCCAGTCATGTGTAGTTTAGAGTGTTACCTTGGCTGCTCCTAAGGGACCTCCACTACAGCAAATTCTATTTCACATTTGCATCCAAACCTTTTCCATTTGCTATCATATTATTTCTTTACTTCATTCAGCAATTTCTCCATTCAGTCCAAGTAATTCTTTATTCTTTTCCCTCCTATTGGGAATTTGGCAGAGAGTTATGCCATGGACATCAATGAAAAAGGATTGGAGACCGTAGCATTAGTTCCAGAAAAAAAATCATGAAGAAGAGGAATATTTTTACTTTATGGTGTTTACATCAGGAAAGAGGACTGCCATTTGTCCTTGGGGAATATTCTGCTCATTTTGCATATCCAACCATGATGCTTAATGCCAGCTCTTATGAGCCAATCTCTGTTGCTGATGGGCTTTTTTTTTTT
>VZRZ01008462.1:483711-509112 GCA_013398175.1 Climacteris rufus | reverse complement strand
TTTTTTTTTTTTTTTGTCTTTAGCAAGTGCTCACATTCTGTGCAGGAAATGGGTTCTGCAAAATTTGTACTGAAAAATTTAAGTCAACATTTTCAGAAGTATCAAACCAGTATGTTGCACTTTCATGGTCTCGTTAAACAACAGTAGAACAACATACTGTGTTAAAGACAGAGTATCTCAGAGTAAGCAAGGACTGACACTTTAGCCTTTCAGTTGTGGGCACAGAACTTACATTGCTCCCAGTTTGCCTGGCTTTAACCTCTTCCAGCGGGAATTGTAAGGTGGCTTGGGAAAGTGAAGTTCCTGAATGCTTTCTCTTGTGCTGGCACAGGTGAATTCCTTTCAAGGTGCACACACTTTTTGTTTCTTTGGCATTTTACAGGGCATAAAAGGGCCAAACAGAATTCCCCTTCTGCTTGCAAACCTCTGAAACCAGTATCAAGCTGTGAGCATGTGGTTACATTCCCATAATTTATTGACTAGGAAAATTTGGCTGCCAGTTTCATCTGTGAAAAACACAGAAGCTTTTGAATACATCTGCATCGGGCTTAATATAGTCTAGACAGTCAGCTTTGAGGTTTGCTTTAAGATAGGGAGAATGCCTGGGTCAAGATTTTAATGAGATCTAGCCTTAGGTATTTTGACAAATTCCAGGGAAGATTTCTAGTAGCACCTTGATTTTGGAAGACTTCTCCAGACTTCCTGTAATTTGTGTGTGGAACTTCACAATAAACCCCCAAACTTGTGCATGAGATTTAAATTTCACAGCAAACTCAAAACTTAGGCCAGGTTTGCACTTAGTTGATTCTTCTAAAGAAATGAGATAATTTTTGACTGACCTTGACCTGGCCTGCACATTGTGCATCAAAATTATGTGAATTTTGTGTTATTCTTGGGTTTGATTTTTTTCATTTCCATACAGACTAAGTGAAGCTGCTGCTTGACTTCATCTCTGGTTTCTCTCTGAGGCATCAGTGCAGTTTCTCAGCATGGATTTCTGTGTTGTGACATTTAAGATTATCCATATCCAGAAAAGAAATGTGACTGGATGTCAAATCAGGGATACTTTAAACTACTGGGTAATTCACCTGAAATTGCAACCTGTGGGTTGCATGGATTGGCACAGGAGACAAAAAGTCATTCTCTCTCACAGGAACTTCTTTCCTGTCTGAGAAGATTCACTAAGGGATTTTTTCCCCTCAGGGAAAATAAAAAAATAATAAAACACAAATAAAATAAAATCAGGTGTTTCTCTCACAGACAATGAAACTGAAAGGGAAAATTATGACTCTCTTAGCACAGCCTGTAGCCACCCCCATACCTCCCTGCACCCAAATGTGTCTTCCTATTACTACAGAATACACTGCAAAAAACCACTGAATTTATATATTTTTTAGTAATTGGTCTCCAGTAGTTCTCGATATTATAATAGAACTCAAGGTTTTGCTTTGGATAGATATTTTTTTAGGCAGTTGTCTCAGATACTCTGTAGCTTGCAATTGCTTTCTCTTAGACCTAATCATGACCCGAATCTGTTAGCAGCTTTTAAAATTCCATGGTGGCCAACCTGCCCACAGAATTCATTGTGCTTCCACTGGTTTACAATCAAAAGGAAATTTTCAGCATACAAAAAGAACCCCACTGATAACATAATAATTACTACCAGCCAGATACATGATGGCTTTTTTTTTTTTTGGACAACGATGTTAGACATCTGGAGAACTTAGGGGAAAGCCTTCCTATGGAAAAATGATCCACATTTATGATTTGGACAATTTGAACAAAAAAAAGTTGTAAGACATAGACTAAGCAAAATGCCTCTACTACTAAAAAACATCCTACCTGCCAAAATCCAGACAACTGTGTCAGCAAAATGGAATTTTTTCCCCCAGAAATCAACATTGGAGCCTTGTCAGTCTGAATATCCTTACTTGCTTCTGTTGTAAGAGGTGAGGAAATCTACAGACTTTCCTAGCACAGAGGTGCTCATAACATAATAAATAATGCATCATAAAAATCTGTTCATATCATAATAAATCTGTTTATACACTCCAACCTTTAGAATTTGCTACTGGAAAATAAATTGTTCTCCAGCTATGAAAAAGTGTAGACAAGCAAACCTAGGAGAAAATATTAATGAGACAGAACACCGCCTGCTCTGATGAGAGAGGGCATTATGGAAAAGTCATGATATTTATTTGCAACGGCTCTTTCTCAGTAATGGTTTCTGCTTGGCCTTGAATGCTTTCCTTTGTCAGTGAAAGATTCAGAATTTGGATGTCCATTGTTACTGTGTCGACTGAGTAGATTCTCCGGAAATAACGAGAAGCCCCATGCAAATGGGAACTACAATGTGGAAAACCACTGAAAATTATTAAGGAAATTAATTATCCTGCCTAAGGTGGAGAAATGTACTAAATCCATAAGCTTTGCTGGATGCAGCTGTTTGAGAAATCATGAAAACCTTTTGTCTCTAGGTCAAAACTCGAGGAACTCATTAAGAGTTTACTCATTCAGCAGGAGGTTTGCCTATGGAATGAGTCCTTTGTGTTTTAGCATAGACTTTGAATGGAAACAATGCAATTAATTTCTGGGTTTGACTTTGTCTCTTTTAAAGGGTGACTTTTGAAGAAGAGTGATTTTGCAAAAATCCAAATGCTATTGAAGTCTAAAAACGAATTTTTATGGTACAAAGGTCAGGTGTCTCTACATAACCTCTGCTTCATGAGGCCAAATACGAAATCTTTAAAGATGTCAGATTTACAAGGTGGAACTCTACAAAAATCAGTGCCACAGACCTGAGATGAACTCGACTGAAATCTTCTAAACTGTAAAGGGAGTAACAAAGAAAGTTTGCCTGGAAGAACAGCAGCTATGACAAGAGATGTTCTATTTGGTCCACCAATTCTGTGGATTCCTTGAGCTATTATCTGTCAATCCTTGCTTATCATAAAGAGGTTTATCCCAAGTTTTATTCTGTGATTGGGTTGAATGTTTTCCTAGTAGATGATATTTTCTATAAACTTCTATCTTCTTGAGTTGAATGCATAATTCAATACCAGCTTTCACTAGTGTCTGCTACTCACAGAAAAAAGGCTTGAAAATAAGATGAATATTCAGAATTCATCAATATTCAGAATATTCAAAAGCGGAAATAAACAAACAAAAAAGATCAATTAAAATAATGGTCTTTGGAGTCACCTCATTTGTGTCAAAACAGATTGTTATTGTGATTGTTACTTCTCTTTAATGGTTAGATTTGGTGGTTTCACTATGTGCGTGGCTGTCAATTTTATTTAGAACTGTGTTTTGAAGATAAAGTTCTGATTGATCACTACTACCCAAAACATTTAACAGCAGCAATATGTCTTTTAATATTTTTGAAAAAAAGCTGGAAGAGGATGATGCTCAAATTCTTAGCTTCTCTCTGCTAAACTAAAAATTAAACCCACACTGCAATGAGCTCCTTGCAACTCATTTTCTCCATTGCATTATCCACACCCTCCCTCCTGGGAGCCCCGGCTCGCATGTACTCAAAAGCAGGATTAAGAGTAACATCAGAAGTGCCTGTATCCCATTTTAAAAGGTAAATTAAGCACATCTGAGGCAAGGCCTTGTAGACTTTCAATGAAGATTAGACTTTGAATTGCTAAGTTGCTTTGAAAACATTACCCTAAGCAGCTTTAAGATTGACAGAATTTGCCTTAAGCTGCTCTGAGGCTGACAAGATGAAGGTCTGGTGCAGCAACAGAAGTGCTTTGATTGCTTGCTCCTGGATTGTGCTAGGAGCTAGGAGAAGCCAGGAACTAGGATAAGGTCCTGCTGCCATGAGTGAAGCTGAGTTTTGACGGTGTTGTCCATACTGATCCTGCTCATTCTGTGTGTAATTCCTGACTTAAGCAAGAACACTATGCAACTGAACTGGAACCTTTCCTTTTATATCTTCCTTTGAAATGAGTCTTGTGCCAATAAAAAGCCTAAAACCACCTCTTTCAGGAAACCCAGATTGTTCTCCTTCCTCCTGCCATTACAAATTTCTGCCTATACTGGCTTAAGTTTACCCTGATTTGAAGACATTCCTCTGTCCTGGAGGAAAAAAAAAAAAAATATGATGAGCCCTTACTTCTACTTAGCAATTAACTTTAGATAGGAAATATTTATTAAAAGCCATGTCCTTAAGTTTAGGCAAAATGAAAATAGCAGTCTCTTGGGTCAGAGTCCTAAAACAAATTTTCTTTAGTATTTGAGTAATCTGACTGATTTCAAACAGATTAGGTACTTAGACCTAACTGTGCCATAACATATTGTATATAGTAGAAAAATAATTCACAGGTGCAGTTCCTTTTCTAATATTGCTCCCAGGTAAATAATTTCTATAAATGTACTTTAAAGAAATTAACTGCACATTTCAGGATGTAAAACTCAGTTTGAAACCTCATAAACCATTACCATTTCCTAAGCCTGAACGAAATGATTGTGTCATGCCAGAAGCTGAAATGTTAATGTTAGATATGTGTGTGCAGGAAATACAAGACTGAGGCAAAAATGATAAAAACCCGGTTTATGTCTCTGACAGAACAGGAACAGTAACTCCCTCACTGGCTTATAGGTTATGCTGGCATCTCTCCTCTGTTTTTTAAAAACATTGAATAACGCCCTCTACAAAAAAGGTTTTGTAGCTGGGACAGTTTAGCAAGCCTGTCTTTGTGTGTCATGTTCACCATATGCTGATCCGAAAATTTCCTGATGTTATTTTGCTTGCTGGTCCTGGTGAGATATTTAATGAAGCTTCCTTGAGAATTGGTCAATGCCTCAAGCCTGTCAGTGTTTAAGAGATATTTATACAATGCCCTTAACAACATGCTTTAACCTACATTTGTACAATGCCCTTAACAACATGCTTTAACCTGTGTTCAGCCCTGAATTGGTCAGGCTTTTGGACTAGATGATCCTTGTAAGTCCTTTCCAACTGAAATATTCTCTTCCCTTCATTCCATTCCACTTTGGGGGAAGAAGACCCTCTATAAGAACAACAAACCTTGTCCTTAACAAGGTAGATGCATGAGCTCAACTCTTGTTTCCACTCTAGGAAGGAGGAGAAAATCCCACTCTCCCAGTAGAGAAATCCATAGAAAACATGACAAGAACTTTTCTGAAAAAACAGTCCTTGAGAAAACAAACCATGCAGGAATAAGGAACTGTTCTGGACCATGTTCACATTTGCATTATGCAGGGATCTGTTCATCACTAGTAGAGCTTCTCTGAAGATGTGGAAGAGGACAGAATCTCACCAGGGGGATGGTAAGCCTTAGTGCAGGCAGGGCAGAGTTTCTGAAATTTTGGGAGATACTTACTAGAAATTCATCTGGACAAGGTCCTGAGTGACTTGAAGTAATTTTGAAACTGACCGTATTTTGAGAGGGGGGTTGAACATAGAACGTCAGAATGAACTCCTTCAAACTAAATTACCCATGATCATATCTGTTCAGAAGGACTGAAGTATAATCATATGTTCAGACACAGGAGTTTAGACCATATTTATCGCTTTTGGACATATCAAGAATTTTTAATGCATATTCTGTATAAATTGACAGACTTTGATGTCTGAGAGACAGCATTTTCTGTAGCGGATAAAAATACATTACTTCACTTAAAAGTGCATTGATGTAGGTAACTGAGGATGGTACAGAGATGCTTAAGCTATGTACAGTTTCAAGTGATGTTCTTCAGAATCACGCACCGACATTGAAGAAATCTTGAATCACTTGAAAGTGATATGGGAACTAGAGTGCATTGAGTAGCTGAGCCATCCTTGGGCAGACACCCCTGGGGTAGCAGTGGGATTACAGTAGAGAGCACTTTCTTTTGTTCCTATTTTGGGAAGACAAATTAGGTGCAATGCAGATATTCTTAGAGAAATCTAAACTCCCTGGAGAGCAATGGAGAGAGCTAGATACCTACGGGAAAGGAATAATTCTGAGCATTTGCATTAGAAGAGAAAAATGTGCTGGTATACATGGTGTGAACATTTCTCTAATTCAATGTCTTTAATGTCCAGTTTCCTTAATGGTAAAATAAGAATACGTGAAGAGAGTATTGTGAAGTGCTCAGAGAATATGGCAGAGTGGCTATATGATGGCTGTGATGGGTAAATTGAACATAGAGTGAAATATTTTTGATTTCAATAGAAGCATCTATTGAAGCTACACATTTTGTCAGAAAAGCCTGAAGTACAAATTACACTGTCATTTAGTATTTGCTTATACAAAAACCATGTCATTAAAATGAATTGAGTCTTACAGAATAACAGAATAGGGACTGAAAATAAGTTATTTTTTTTATTATTCTGACATCCCAGGGAGTTGTGGAAAAACAAACAAGCAAGAAAGTGAACAAACAAATTTCTGTGACTGAAGAGATGTTTTTCTTTCACTTGATATGTACAAGATTTTTTGAAATATTCATCAACATGTTTTTTTGCCCGGACCAATTCTTAGAATTTTTAATATTTGATAGCCTCATTTCCAAGCCATAGGAACTTCTTATTTATTCACTTCCAACATGGAAACAGCAATACAATTTAGTGGGTGATTTATTTAGGGGCTGAGCAAAGATGCTCTCTTTGGAAAAGGTTGTGGTGAACAGCAGGGAGAGGAGCAGACCATATGTGCCCTGTTCCTATATGTTCCCTAAACATCTGCTGCTAACCAGCATCACAGAAAGGACAATTGTCACAGAAAGGACACTTGGCTAGATGCACCTTTCTTCTGAGCTAGAGTATTTGCAAGACCAAATTGAGGTCACTTTAATAGAGGAGGATAGATACAGAAGGTGTAAAACTGAAATAGTCTGCACAACTTGCATCAGTGCTGATAGGTAAAAGGACATGGAAAAAGTTCAATGCTTAAAAAAACAAATAAAGTGATCCAGACAGTAAAAAAAATCAAACACTTGAAATACTTGTGACAAATTATGAAAATGTGGTTTAAGAATTGGGTTGAAGTCTTCAGTCTGCTGACAGTTTTCCCTGCATGTAGGTGATGACTCTCACCAGTAAGTCAGCTGGGGCAGAGCAATTCCCAGCACCAAGAATGCTGCCCAGACAGTCCATGGACTGCCAGACATCTCAGGGAGCTGGGGAAACTCATAGAGGTCAGGGAGGCACAATTACTGTGGAGCTGTGGGGTTTCCTTGGGTGTGTCACTGTTATACCAAATAAATTTTGACCAGGTTGACCCTTGTGTCTCTTTGATAGAGGGCTGTGTGTGATGATTAATTAATATTACTTCAGCAACATGAAAGCTGGTATAACATATAAAGTGCTGTGTTGCACTAAACAGAAATAGCGTAAATAGTTTCAAACCACCTTTGAAATGAATCTGCCTTAATTTTATAGATTGGTCACAGCACTTGGTTCCCAAGTGTGTAGTCTGTAATAAATCATTTGAATAAATCAATATCCAACCCTTTTTGCTATGTCCAGCTCTACCATTCACACCTATGGCCTTACAGGATCAAACTCCATTTGGTTGTTTAACACAATATCCAAATAGCAGTGCAAATGCCATATTTTAAATAGTTTTCTGTCTTTCTCTGTCTCATTAACTTAGTATTTCCCATCAAACATCAGCTAAGGAAATATCTGTTTCTACAGGATAGCCTGAAATGTTTCCTTTTCACAGCTATGATGTTCCACTACAGTTCTGTCAGTAATCTCTGTAAAATGAACCAATTGAGTGGAAAGACTCTAAACAGAGTGATTTTGTATTATGAAGAATAACTTTCTTTTTTTTTATACAGACCAGCAAGTCAGTACAAGATAAGTGATGAAATAAACTGATAAAATTGAATTAAAAATACTGAGTTTTAAACACAAACTTAAAAACACCTTAAAAATAGACTGCATGAAGCTTGATTTATCTTCAAAGGTTCCTTTGCCTTATATTCTCAAAAATCTGTATCTTAAAATCCTTTTCTGAACTTTAGAGCAAGAGCTCCTTTTATTTTAAAGAGTAGATATAGGCACTATCTTCTTAACCAGAAAGGCCTTTATTAAGCAAACCCTAACTGCAGCATGCAACTGACTCTGAGGGATAATTTCAAAAAAATCTTCCCAGTAGCAGGACTGCTTTTAAAAATCTTTGTATCTCCTGCAGTTGTAGCAATAATTTACTGCCACTAATGTGCCATTCCATTTGAGTATTGGTCTTTAGGGAGGTGAGTTGAGATTTTTCATTTCCTTGCTTTGTTTTTAAGAGTTGGTATTAATGTTCCTCCCTTTTACTCAAGGCCGAGGGACCTCCTGCTTGCTGTAGTGGGGATGCCTGTGCTTTCAGCTAATCTCCTGTGTGAGCCTGTGCCCCAGGCCAGGTTCACTCCCTGTTCAGAGAGCAGCAGACACTGGGGCAGGCCCGGCTCTGCATTGCTGTGCTCCGCGAGGACACTGAGGAGAGGATGTGCCACTGCAAATGCTGCCACAGCCAAGGTGCAAAACTGGACACAGGAATGTCCTGGCCTTATGACACCGTTGTCAGTATCTTTGGCAAACTCTTCTACCTCCTCAAATGCTAGTTGGCATCTCATGCATGACCACCATGAAGGAAGTGTTTAGTGCAGGCGGTGGGCATGAAAAAGAGGCTGTCAGCAAGGAGTGCCTTCCAGTCCAGGATCATGGAGACCAACAGCAGTCGGAGCATCAGCTACATCTCTCCTTAGCTTTTTTGATTGGCTGCTGTAGGTATTCCAACACTCAGTGTACTTGCTGCCCTGAATCCAGTCCCTGGCACCAAATTCATCTCCTGACTTCAAGCTGATACCTTTCAGCCAGTGAGATCAGTCCTTGGGATTTCGTTTTTGAGGAACTGCAAACCTGAGTGTTTCATCAGTCAGCATCCTTTTCCAAGTATCTGTCTCTCTGGGGCCCTGCCTCTGTCTTTATAAAGCAAGGATAGATGGCATTTCCCTGCCGTGAGGGAAAGTAGTGAGGGTAACTACAGTAAGGATTGTACAGCACTCAGAAACTAAATACCAATTACACAGGGCATTGTAGTGTAATAAGAGAGCTGAGCAAAGGAAAGGCCATACCAATAAAGCTAAATGAAATATTTACAATCAGCTACAGAATGTGTTTAAGGATGAACCCACAGAAGAGCCTTTCAGACCTGTCAAATCAATGGAACCATCTGCACTTCATGTGTCAAATAACAAATCAATAAAATGAATAGCAATAAATTACCAGGATGAGATGAATGACTCAAACATGTGGAAATGGAAAATACTGAGCCAATTTTTTCAAGGGAGACAACAAATAAATTAAATCTGACTTGAGGAACAGGTAGATCTACTTAACTTCCTTAGGAACATTAAACTCATGGACCAGAAATATCACCTGAATTTTCAGAAACATTATAACAGACCTCCTTGCCAAAACATCATAAAATGTAAAAATAAAATTTAAAATAGTGGTCTAGGAGTGAAGGCTTAGTAAATACCTACAGGATAGGAAAAAAAGAGTTAACAAAAAAGGTTTTATTTTCACAACAGAGTAAACCCCATAAGTGATCTAGAAAAGGTGAAGAAAAATGAGGCAAATAATATCTACTGAAGACATTGAAGTATCAAGGGTAGAAAAACCAAAAAATGACTCAGAAGGCTTGCAAAAGAATTAAAAAATGTCCAGTGACTGGACGATAAAATACTTGGTGATACACCTGGCAAAGGGCACTCAGAGTTCAGAAAGCCAACTGTGTCCTGGGCTGCATCACAAAAAGTGTGCTCAGAAAGTTGAGGGAGGGGATTCTGCCCCTCTGTTTTGCTCTCATGAGGTCCCATCTGGAGTGCTGCATCCAGCTCTGGGGTCCCCAACAAATGAAGAACAAAGACCTGTTGCAGTGAATCCAGAGGAGGCCATGACGAGGATCAGAGGGCTGGAGCACCTCTCCTATGAGGCCAGGCTGTGACAGTTGTGGTTGTCCAGCCTGGAGAAGAGAAGGCTTCAGGGCGATGACATTGTGGCCTTTCAATACTTGAAAGGGATTTATAAGAAAGATGGGGACAGACTGTTTAGAAGGGCCTATTGCAATAGGACAAGGGGTAAAGGTTTTAATCAGAAAGAGGGCAGGTTTAGATCAGAAGAAATTTTTTTTGATGAAGGTGATGACGTACCGGAACAGAACTGGTTGCATGTAGCTATGAGTAATCTGGTCTAGTGGATGGTCCCTGTCCATGTCAGGGGTGTTGGAACTAGATAAGCAAATACTCCCCAGGGAAGAAGTGCTGGAGTCTTTGAATATTTTTCTAGTAATACATAAATTCAATGCTTGGCATTAGTGAAAAAGGAAAATTTGCACATGCAATTTAAGGAAATTAATAAAGAACCCAAGATAAATAATTGTTATTATACCATGATAAAGACACCCACACACCTCTACAGACAGTCCTGATCCTTTCATCCCAAAGAGGACCTAGAAAAGGCAAAGAAGGAAGAGGAAGGCCAAGAAGGGCAATTTTCTCACAGGAACAGACTATACAGACTAAGCATCCTCAGCTTCAAAAGACATGATCAAGAAAAAAGTATAATAAAATTAATGAAATTACAAATTTCAGGAAAGAGGGAATAGGAGACACTTGTTCTCACAATACAAGAAATGGAGGGAAGTGTAATTTAGCCACTAACAGATAATACACAGTATGCAATTAACCAGTAGGTGTTGTGGACTCTGAAAATTTATATGGGTCTAAAAAAAAATTCCAAAGAAGAGAAAAATCCATCAAGAGCTGTTTTAATAGTCACACAAGCTCTGCTATTAGATACTATTTGAGACAGAATAATAGGTGGGAAGGACCTTTGGTCCACCTGAGTTTGGTGGTCATGTTTGCTTTCCCACATGCACTGACAGCACTGGGGCTTGGGTTTGAGCTGTATCACTTGAAAGAGTAGTCTCTTGGCTTGTGCCAACCTGAATGAAAGACAACTTTTATGTTTATACCCTGCCATACTTGTTGAATCCAGCTAGGGAATTCAAGCTGAAACCCCATTTGTACAAATATGATACAGCTACCCATAAACATCTAGGATCCACTCCTAGGGACAACAATTTTCTCCAGGCAAGTCATCATTTATATATCTACTTCTTCACCTAGTCCTTCCTTCAGAGAAAGCTTAGAGATATGAAAAACACTAATTGCTATGTAGATACCTAGGTAGACATGATTATTTTAATGTTATTATCAAAACACTTTCATACAATGTCCTTCCCTTTTTCTTTCCTCTGATGTTTAGGTTTAAAGAGATGGTGCATTTAACTTTAATCTGAAAGTCTTGGCACAGTTACTAAGAATTTTAAATCAAAACAATTTAAATAATTTTACTGAATATTATTTTGAGTCATCTTTTGATTTTCCACTATCAAGTAGTGTTGCACGATTCACAACCTGATCTAGCTGAAGATGTCCCTGCTCATTGCAGGGGGATTGAACTTTAAAGGTCCCTTCCTGCCCAAGCTATTCTGTGGTTCTATGATTACTTTGAATAAAAGGATTGAAAACCTATCACAGATTTAAGAGCACTGAATTAACCTGAAAACACAAATGTTACTGTTTAATTCAGTGTTTCAATGCAAAACTAAATTTTGCTTGTATGTTACAGAATTTTACTGGTACAACACTTAGTGCTTACAATAATAAAAACAACCTATCTAAATATGGCTTGGTTTACAAGATTGTGGACATATGCACATCTTTCTAACCTAGAACAGTAATATTAGGATTTCAATGAAACTGTTAAATACATCAAATGTTCTCATACAGTATCTTATTTCTTTTTTCAGTTAATCTGAGTATTCCTTATTGTTAGAGAAATTCTCCCACTAAAAAACTAGGTCCTTTTCTTTTTGGGTAAAGATATGAACAGAAGGGAAATTTCCCAGAAACTTTTACAAACCTTATTAAAAAGGTTTCTTTTCTAGGGAAAAGAAAGTATTATAATTGGATCTTAAATAAATGCTTCAGGAAAAACATCTAAAGAAATGTTTTAATGATTATTTTCCTGTGCTTACACTTCATTATAAACTAAGAGAAATATCATTATAGTGTTCATGTAAAAAATTACTTGGAAAAAAAAGATGCCATATATGCCCTACAGATACCTTTGTTCTTGTTTCTCTGTAAATGATTGACAGGGTAAAAAATGAAGTAATTAACTTCTAGCTGACAGAAAACAGTAACGTGGGTCTGTAATGATGGCACCCGTGAGTGGCATAGTGTCCTACTTATCTGCATTTTAAAGCAACAGCTGCTGGGTCTTTTGCAGTGTCTGCAGAATTTTAAAGAGAATCAAAATTAGAAACAACAGTACATCTTTACTATAAATGTCACAAAACTGATCCTCACAAGACAGAGATTGAACAGAATGTGTTGGACATATGTGAAATAATTATCTTGGAGGGGAAAAAGCAGCTCTTATAACACTTGACATCTATGTAAAAATACCCTGACGTTTCTGAATCAACATAACTCACATGTATGGTTTCACTGTCTACCAAATTTCCTCTAGACTTAAACATTTGTCTTGAAGATCTTCTTGAATCAGGACACTTTCTAAAATAAGTTAATTATAAAGGGGTGCAGATGCCTTACTGTTAGACTGCACTTACACAGCTAGACATATCAGAGACCAGAGAGAGCTCAGTATTGCCAACCAGTTTGCAACCTCAGTGCCCAAGGTTAATGCCCTTGTGCACACGCCGCCCACACAGCTTAGCACTGGGCTCAGTCCTTGGGGAATGATCAGTTCATGACTGTGGTGTTCTTCCTCTGAAAAGCGGATGAAGCAATGTACACAGTAGGTTGTAGCCTCACAAACTTTGTTTTACCTCAAGACAGCATGTCCTAAACAAGCAAGATGAGGGTGAATGGGGATCCAGAGCGAAAGTCTGCAAGACTGTGTCATGCAAAGGGATCCAGGCTGGTGATATCATATCCATGCTGCCCAAAGAAATCTCCAGAGTGAACTGCCCTAAAAACAAGTTATCCACATTTGGCCTTTTAGGGAACTAGTTAGTTTGCTCCAAAAGAGAGCTTGGGAGTAAGCCAGCAGTGCAGTGTGAGCAATCAAGGCCCTGAGTGCAAAGAGACCTGCTAAATTATCTGGCTTATATAGTCATACCCAAAGAATTCTGCCACTGAAACATATTTTTAGAAATAATACAATAATTATATTATTATATTATTATATTGTTATATTATTATTACATTATTAATATATTATAAGATAAGATATTATAATATTATAAAGCCATATCTAACATATCACATTGCAGCAGGTGGAAATCCTGTTCTGGAGTGAAATGAATTCATTCACATCAATGTGGCTCACAAATTAACTACGATATTTTCTTTGCCAATCACTGATATTATCTTTAAAATGGTCTGCTAGTTTAAGGGCGTCTTTGAAAGAAAATGGCAGCTCCAGGAGCTTTACAGCAATGTGAAATTCTAGGCTGTCATGTGATTTGTTTTAGCTATAGCTATAATTGTGACTGTAATTGCCTTGGACTTTCTTGATGGTCGCTATTGAGAAAGCTTCAGATGATCCTGAAAATCAGGACCATTTCTAATCTTATCTCCTTTGATAGTCACTTGAATTGCAGTAGGGCAAAAGATATTGAATACAGTCTATACTAAACCTTACTGGAGACTGATAGGTTACTCAAAGCTGAAAATAAGATTCAGACTGATAATTTTAATGCCTAAAATCAACATAGATGGATTTTAAGCACTACAGCCCTACTGCAAAATTCAGTTTCTACTCTCTTCATTGGACCCTTCAAGTATTCTAGACTATATTTGCTCTCACAAATTTGTGAGAAGCTGGATGTCTCTCTCTCTTTCATTTAAACATTTATGGAATTCACATTTAAAGCAGGGAAATATCCAGACTACATTAAAACTCTATTTTATATATTTAAATCTTATGCTTTGAATATGCCTAGCAAACATATACAGAAGTGAATGCAGAAAGACCACAACAGAAAAGACCATTCCCACTCAAAATCACAGATATGATATTTTTTCTAGTACCCTAGTGGTTAGACACTTACTTGAGTATGAGAAATTCGAGATTTTGCCACACCACTGATGGAGGAAGTGAGAGACATAAATGCAGTTCCCTTAGCACACTGAAGGGAAATCAAAGCTAGAACTCTCTTATCTTCATAAAGTGTATTAACCACCAGGTAACCATTTATAGAAAGAGCATTTTTCACCTTTTCTCTTGAAAAAGCACAGTAACTGAGGGGTTAGGATGGTGAAAGTTTGGGAGAGAGAAGTTGGTGGTGACTCTCAGGTGGAATCTGAGGAATGAAGTGGTGAATGAGCCCTCCTGACTGTCATCAGCGATTCCGGGTTGGCTTTGACTGAAACAGCAATAATGCAGGGAAAAGGGATATGCTCCTGCCAGATTGTTTTGCAAACTGTGAGGAACATCATCATCACCACCATTTCTTCCTCTTACATTTTGAACAGCATTCTGCTCAATAAAGTGCCTATTCTCACTTGTGCAACTTTGGTCTCAAATTCCTGAAGAGCCAGTATCTAACAGAGAGACTGAAGCCAGGCTTTAAGCAAGAGTGAGAACTCGGATATATTCCAGCATTTAGTTTTTTCCTGTAAACTAAATCCAGGGCAGCATGATTGAACTCAGCCCCCTCCCCAAGGTGCTGCTGTGCTCCACACGGGAGCTCCATTAAGAATGCATTTGGCCAAACTCCCTGCTTAGCACAGCAAAACTGAATTCCTTACTCAACACTTCCGTTTACTGTACACGGAATTTATGTAACGAAGTCAGGCACCTTGGATCACCCTCTACGGATCGTGTATCATGAGATGTTGTGATGCCAAAGCTGGGTTCGTGTAGCTCATAAAATGACCTGGAAGTTGAATGTACTTCCAGCTGTTCTACAGGCAATATTGGAGTCAGTTATGCTCTCTGCCTCGGCACCCTCACCTTGAGGATTGCTTACTTCTACAGCCACCTTGGAAAATGCTTTTAACAAAGTCATTTCCAAGTTTCTCCCTCCATCAATTAGCAACAATGTTTTTATACATACTACTAAATTCCATACTCAGATGAAGAATTCTGTTCTCCTTGAGTGATACTGAAAACTGTTCAGTATGGAGAGTGGAGGTTCAAGGTCTGACCCATTTAGTATTAACTTGAGGGAGAACAAGAGTGTGCCATGTTGCTGAATGGCAACATCAATTCCTTAAACACTGTGCAGTGAGATCAATAAAATAAATCAATACTTCACTTAAAAATGGTGTCATGAAAAGAAGTCTCCTACTCTTTCTCTTAAGACATAAAAAAGAGGTAAAGAACAGTATTTGTTGCACAAATAACACAACAAACCAAATACTGGGAAAGTCCTAAAAAAACCCATTACCCTCTTTCACAGACTGTCACCAAATGGGATTATCTCAAAGCTCTTTTATTTTTGCTCCCTGTCACTAAGAGGAGCAGCTCATCCTTGAGTTTTACGAAACAAAACCTAGAGGTTTGCCAAACAAAATGAGATTATCTCCTACCTACAGAGCATAAGGAAAGGGATGAGAATAGGATTTAAAATAAGGTAGGAGTGATGTGACAGCAATGAAAAGATTTATATTATTACAAAGGTCTGGGAGAGCCCGAAAAAATCAGAACATTAAAACATGGGGACTATCACACTACCATGTTTTGCTGCAATTTAAGCATTTCTTCATTTCCAGTTAAGATGAATCTGAAAGAAATTCTATGGAAACATCATTATTATATCTTGTATTAGGTGTAGAAATATGTTTTCAAGTAGTTAAAATTAGTCTGTTTCCTAATGCCACTTAATTAATTATGATGGGTGATTTGTTGGAGAAGAAGACAGACCGGAAGCAGAGAGCATTCATGATGATTTAATTCTGTTTTAACTGATGTTTTATGAAATTCGAGAAACTGGCCAGGTGACTGAATGGATGAGAATTTCTTGTGATGCTCTTGTGTAGCAGCCTGGAGCTTGCTGCCTGGGGCTGCTTGTGAGAACGTTTTCTTTTCCACGCAAGGTATGAAAAACAATAAGATAAGCACCTGTTGTTTTCCACAGCTGTTGTGGGTCCGGGCATGATATGTTTTCAACTGGGTGGTGTAGAACCCAGCCAACCATACCAGGGGTTGTTGGACCCTAGCAAATCATCTACCTGGGTTCCTACTATATAAAACGGGAATAGGACAATAAATGGAGCTTGCGCTCTGCTTGCTATGGACTAAGTTGTGTTGCCATGTCTTTATTGCCACCATTGTGACACTCTCGTTATATCAAGGTGAACCGTGATGTTACTCAACTTAGCGGAATTCTTATAATGCTAAAATCCATCATTGATAAAGAAGTATTTTTTTTCAATTACCATTTATTTGCATGTTGATGCAACGACTTGAATGGAGTAAACTTTTAGGGAAGTTTACTTTCTGAAATCCAAAAAGAACTGAATCCAAATTAATGTAGAAAAAATAAACTGAAATACACAACTGGGCTGCAAGAGTGGAAATTCATATCAAGGGATGGACTGCTAATTCAAAACTTTGCCCTGGCAAACAAGTAGTGAGCAGTGGCAACTGACAAATTTGTTTCTCACTCAAACCCCCTCCCCCAAATAAGAGATGTCTGTAACTATATTCAGAGTGAATATCCTCCAGGTTTGTGCATTTCAGCCTGTGTCCTAGAGAGCCAAAATCCTGTATCCTTCACTCTAAGTTCCAGACAGACACAAAAACATGGCTGTGAAGGGTTGAAAGATGTGAAATGCAATGACTGTAGCTGTGCCCCTGAAGTAACAAAGAGCTGAAAAGCGTGACTGATGAGGTCTTAGATAATGGATTAATGAGCAAGTTGTCTCGAGTTTGTCAAAGGACTAATGGAAATTTACTCAAGGCACCTGCAGTATACTATGGAGAAGGATGCAGAGACCTGGAATCATCGAAATACAACATTAAAGAGATGAATAGAGCAAGGACACAACAGGGTGATGTTAATAATTTCAGCTCATATGTATATTTCATGTATGTTAACCAATTAGAGCATAAAAAAGGCATGATGCAGAACAGGGAAATAGTGGAATCATTGTCCCTGCAAGAGTTTAAGTGTGTAGATGTGGTGCTCGGGGACATGGTTTAGTGGCAGTGCTGCTTTAATGGTTGGAATGATCTTAGAGGTCTTTTCCAACCTTAATGATTCTATGATTTAATATATAGAGAGCAGATGAAACACTAGTAAAAGAAAGATGCAACTTGAACTCTTTAAAAACTTGAGCTACTGGGCAGATACTGCTGTGTGATGCTTGATCACTGGCACATCATTTTATTTGCAAAAATGCAGTACACAGGGGTGGATACACGACAGCTACACAGGAGGCATTTAGAAATGTTGCCTAAGTGTTTAAGCGTCGGTTTTGGGAAACCCAAAGCACTGCTTGGGCTGTTTGCCAGAGGTGCCATGGTCAACAGGAGCTTTTGCCCTTTCATTGACAGAAAGGCTGAACAAAGAAAATGTGAGTCCCTTGTAGAATGGCATGGATGATTTAGTGACAGCAGATACAGATAAGGCTGATCAGCTCAATGCTTTCCTTGTCCCAGTCTTCACCATCAAGATTTCCCAGGGAGCTGTTCTTGGAGGTTCAGCAACAAGAATGACCAGCAGTGGCTGCGCACTGAACTTGACCCACACAGATCCATGGGACCTGACAAACTGTGTCCAAGGGGGTGGAGAGAACTGGACAATGTCATAGCCAGACCTCTGTTATCCTTGAAAGATTGTGGAAATCAGGGGCAGTCTATAACAACTGGAAACGTTAAACCTTCTTTCAAAAGAAAAGCTGGCAGGTCAGCCTTTCTTTCGTGCCAGAAAGTCACTGAGCAAAACCATGTGGATCAAATTTCTGTGAAAGAGAAGGAAAGAAGGAGGACTGGGAACAGCGAACATGGACTGTCCATGGGTAAATCATGTCTGGGAAACCTGATGATCATCTAGGATAAAATGGCTGTATTTGCTGATGAAAGTGAACACAGGATATCATTTACCTTGACCTTAATAAAACTTTTGATTTGTGTATCTGGAAATATTCTTGTATCCAGAAATATTCTTGTACCCAAACGAGGGCATTATGGTCTGCATGGATGGATGGACAAGTTTTTGGGTAAAAGCCTGGCTGGATATCAGCCTCAGAGGGTTGTGGTTAGTGAGTTGTACACTACCTGGAGGACAGTATGCAGCAGGGTATCACAGGGGTTTGTTATAGGATGTATAGGGTATAGTCCTGGGGTCTATACCCATTAGGTATGGCTGGTCAAGGTGGCCAACAAAAACCCTATGAAAATAAAGAAGGACAAGTGCAAATTCCTGCAGCTGGAACAGACTAATCTCCTTATTCTCACAGACTCACATGCTGGAGAGCACCTCTGTGGGCCCTGTGAGTCCTGGAGGATGGCAAGCTAGGTATGAGCCAGTCATATGCCCTGGCAGCAAAGATGCAGGAGGGTTATTGTTTGTGCCTGATCCTACTGAAATGTTCCAGGACATAATGGGAATGGCCTGGTAGAGAAAGAAAACAAACTCCAGCTTTCTAAATGTAAGACTACTGATCTAACCATAGAACTATCTATGATTAGATGTCTGTAGTGGTGGCTACGTGTAAGTTTTCCAGGCAGGTTTAGCAGTCTACCATCCTTTAATATACAGTGACTATCCACATCCAGAGGAATGTTCATTCCTCACTGAGGGAAGACACCTCCGTGTTCTGTGTCCTGGGCTTGTGCTCCAGAAAGCATTGAACCCTTGCTTTGAGCAACCTGATCTAGTGGAAGGTGTCCCTGCCCATTTAGGGGAGTTGGAACTGGATGGTCTTTAAGGTCCCTTTCAATTCAAACTTTTCTGTGATTCTATAAAGCTGTCACAATTATTGCAATTTTAAGCTCCAAATGCACTGGACTTGTACTGTAAATGCTCTCCCTCCAAAAAAGCATAAGGTACAATTTGCAAGGCCTTCAGGAAATGTAAATAACAGCCCCCTTCTACAGAGCATGATTGCTCAGCAACCCCAAACTATAAACATCTAATTTTTTTATTCTACTGAGGCAAATTACCCATTAATCATCCATTAGGGAAATCAAGCAAAATATTGGCAGAGGAAACTTTAGCCTGGCTGGTAGATTGCTTTCATCAGCGAAAAATGCTAAGAAATCAGAAAATGAACTCTAAAATTAGCTAATAATCTCAAATAAAGTTTCAATTATTCTTGTAATTGAGAATGATTCAATTATTCTGTATAAACACTATGAAAAAAAAATTAACAGAAATACAGAATCTTCTAAGTCCCAGCCTGCCATGATTATTTAAAAAGTATTTATATTTTCATACAAGCACTTGTCCAGATCTAATTACACTAAATTATTTCTGTTGGTACTTCATTCTTCCAAGAACAGTCTGCACAGCTGATTTTTAAAAATGTTATTTCCCCTATGAAGTCCTATTACCATGTATAAAGTGTGATCAGAAGTAAAGAACTACATGAAAAACATATCCAGTGCTTCATTCTGAGTGAGGGTTTTGAGTATTGCGAAGTTTCTGGTATAATATCACTCAGAAAAAATCTCACCAAGTATTTGACTGAAATGCCAGCAAGACTACTTTCTAGCAATAGAGAGCACAAGTGTTGTTTTCTTGAACCTCTCTTGTGAGTGTAGCCATTTTGGTATGTAATAAAAACACAATTACAAGAAATATTCCCTTTCTGCTGACAGAAAAGACAAAGTTCTTTACTTAGAAGGCTGCAGCTCTGCAGACAAGTAGCAGTACTGAAAACACTATAGTTTTATTTTTCTTTGTTCTGCCTCTCATAGCAGAAATTGATGGAAGGCCAGATAAGTGTCATGCTTTCAAATGAAAGTGATATGTTTTCAATGGAGTTTTCCTCATGATTTCTGGTTTCAGTACCTTAATAATATGTCAGAAGGCAAGGGAGAGAGAGACTGGATTATCCTTTCCTTAAACCTGTTGGGGTTTTCTTGTTTATGACACATCATAACCAGAGCCTAGGTCACACCAACCTGAAACTGAAGCATTAGAAGTACTCTTCCGATCCCATTAGAAAAGCTGCCTGTGGTGAGTCTCCTTTTCCACTTTGGCCTTCTTTCCATTTTGGATGCCTTTTCACACATCTAATTCAGAAATTTCAGACACAATGTGATGTCAAGGCTCTTCAGATGTTGGTGATTTAGAGTCTGAGATGACTTATTCAAAATCTATTTATTTCCAGTGACTGCAATTGGGTGTCCTACAATGAACAAACAGCTCACCGTAGTGCTCCAGTATCACTCCATATTTTTCTCACAATATAACTGTGTACCTTTAGGCCCTAAATCAAGGGAGAATCTGAGCTACTCAACTGCACAATGATACCACTTATCTTCCTGGAGAAAGAACTCAGGATGGAAAATTCTTTGTGTTCTTTAAACAGGCAGAGAACTTCTAAACAGCAACTTGGAGTAAAATTCTTGCTAGCACTAAGGTTTTTGTCCAAACTATGGCACTGTATGACTCCTTGATTCCCTCCACATTAACATTATTGCTCTCCATATTGACTGCAGATGGGGTTTCCTAATTTTGTAGAAGATATAATTATTAAGGAATGTTTAATAAATACATTTAGAGTATTTCCCAAATTTCATGTACTTATCTGTCTGCTCTTCCAAAAGCTAATGAAATTCCATTTCAATTTGATGTCCCCAGTAGCTCTGGAATATATTTAGAGCTCAAGGCAAGTAGAAAAATGAATGCAAATCTTTTGTGTAACATGCTGGGGTAGGTAGTGAATTTCCATAAATGGAACACTAAAAGTACAAGTGCAGCAGCTTAATATTTTATAAAGTTTCCTAAAAAAGCAGCACTAAAATCTGAGTATAACTGAAGTGTCCTTTCCTAAAGACTCAAATGCCAACAAAGTAGGGATTTTCCTTTTGCTCGTCTTAATGCAAATTAGGAGCTGCTGCATTGAAGCAAGGAAATTATAGCAATTAAGAAGTTTAGGGAAAGGAAACTTTGATCCTTTTGCACACTGTCCAAATTAAAAGTGAATATATTCGTATGTCTGTCCAAGTCTGATGTCTTTAGGATGACAATACAGAGAAATTAAAACTAAAGTAGCTGAAAATCCATCTACCATACTAGACTTTCATACTCTATTGAGAGAAAAACAACCCCATTTTCTACACGCTTGAAATTCAGCAATGATCCTTGCATTACGCTTGATAATTTTCAAGTCATTAATTCAGTAAAATTGCCTATTCTTTCATATTTTCAGTGAGAAAATCATCCTGTCTACTGATTATTTTTTGTACATTTATTTTCCTCCAGACTTCTTGCAGCCAAAGCTGTTGCAATCCTCATTAAAGGCAAAACTATCTGATGAATTTTATCCAAATGTTTAAATTGTTTTGATATTCTTAAAGAAAACCTATAGGTGAATATTTCTAAATGAATGACTATCTGCTGGTGGTGTAGCAGACAGACAAAGGCAGATAAATTGATCACTGAATGACATTTAAAAGAAAACCTTGTATTTCTAATCATGTTCTGTTTAAACATATTCTGAATTTTAGCATCGAGCAATAACACAAATTAAAGTAAACTACAGTTCTGGAAGCATAAAAAATATAAGATGATTGCATTAGCACAATAACTATAATAAAAAGTCATACGTCTTGGCCTGTGGGAAAAGACAGCATATCATTCACTTATTGAAAGAAATTATCAGGCATTTAATAAATGAGATCAGATTTACAGGAAAGAATAGTTATTTACCCCTAAACCAGTGAAACTCACCCGGCTGCCAGATTTCATATCTGTTTTGCATGGGAGTTAATAATCTGTGGTTACTGCACCTGCATCAGGAGATGTGGTGAGCTGTGGACAGCAAACTGACCCATCATCTGGCAGTAACCACTAGATCTTGACCAGACAGTAAGCCCAACACAGAAATTGATATCAAGTGTGTAGTGATCCACTTCTATTAATTCATGTTTTGTTCTTCTTACTGCTTTTCTAATAAATCATTAAAGTATAAGTAGATGAATAGATTTTCAAAGACTTATCAAGAAAATTTATGTCCAGTTCAGTTTTGCTGAAAGATCTGCTGAAGTTCATATGGCTTTCAAGGTGATTCCACATGTAAATATCCATGATGAAGGAAAAATTCTGATTATTACTCCTGGAACATCTCATGATTCCGGCTTGAAACCAGAGTAAAGACTGATGATTCTAATTGCAGTCTAGTTTGGGCTAACTTAAGCAGAATGAAACCCTTGTGAATCAGATCTGAAGAAGCACTGTGCACTGAAGTAAATTTGTAACCCATAACTCTAGTAAAGGCTTTAGGAACCTAGCCCTGACCTTGCTAATGTCCCTGTAACTCATCCTTTTTTCTGTAAAGAATACCAGGTATGAAATTGGGACCAGACACTAGTGTCCTCAACAGTATATAGCATTAAAATCTAAGTTATCTAATAATGTGATAAATTTACTATTAAATTAGTAACACGTGGATGTCATAAAAATGTGTCTGTAGCATCATGTCTGGATGAAACACTGGGCAGAATAACTTTAAGAGCAAAGGTACTTTCCAGGACATCTTTCAGGACATCACATGCACAGCTTGTCCCTGCAAGCAGAGCCTTCTTGTCACAATAGCTCTCCATGGATGGGGCAATACTCTGCCAGCCAGGATAGAAAAGGAAAAATAACTTTCAGTGCTTATACTGAAATGGCAATTGCATTTTGAATCTGCAAACCTTGTTAGAAACATTGCTTCTACTTTGTTTACTGCAGCGCTACTGAAAATGGTTTTGATACTGTGTAGTCTCAGTCTGTTTTCAAGATGGGTTCACATAGATACCTGATTCCTTGTCCATAAATACATGTAGAAACCATAGACATTTTTCAAATCTAAGCTTTACTTTTGTCGCTGTTTTACCCGGGATGGAAGACACACAGCCAGCACAGTTAAAGCAGCAGGAGCGGCAGCAGCCGCGTTTATCAATGTATTCTCTTTATATATGGTAAGAACCCATCAGGTGGTCACCCAACCCCCGAGGTGATTGCCTCACAACACCCAATTCCAAAACACACTCTGCCTCGAGTCAAAACATCTCAGGAAAAACAACAGGTGTCCGAGTGTTATCTTCTTGTTTTTCATAGTTTGCATGGGAAAGAATTTCTCAAAAGAGGCTCTGTGCAACCACATTACTTCTTTTATGAGAATAGTTCCTGAAGCATTCTCAGCAACATGGAACACGACAGACAAAGTCTGACTGGCTGGGCACAGCTGGGAACAGTGGAAAGGACTGAAATATGGCTTTGCATCTTGAACCTTCTGCAAGAAAGTGGCAAAATACTTCTTGATGGCCATTAGATTGTGCTTTCATTTTGTAAATTATAACCTATGATCCTTTTCTCTACAAATTGTCTTACAGTCTCTGCAGAAAGGAGCAATTACTACAGTGGGTATCTGCAGCTTTTGCCTGGACTCTAAAATGTCTCAAGGACATCAAGAAGAAAAAGCCTGTCTGCAGAGAGAGTGCTTTTTGAAAGAAAAAGATTACAGGTCTTTTTAGCTGCCAGAACGAAATAAATATTGATACCTTTTGGAAATGGGGAGGACACGTATCATTAGCAGCACACTAAGGTAAACACTATTCCAACCTGACATAACTAAAATCTAAGTGGTCAGAAATATGAGGTTATAAAAAACCCAAAGTCTTCTATGTTGTCAAGTAACTTTTTCTGCCCTAATTTTTCCCAAAGCTTTCAGCTGCTGCCCATTATGTCAAGACCCTTCTGAACAACTAGAAGGAAGAGATAGGAGCAGAAATAGGAATGTGTTATTGCCTTCTTTGTAAGCAGGGGTAGGAGTAGGTATTATGCTGTGCTAAGCAGGTGTGTTGATAATTGTAGCAGCCCAATATATTGGGTGAAGGAATGTGGTTGCCTTCAAGGTCAATTAAAAAGCATAAGAAATAGAATCTATGGAAAGTGGGTGGATGTTTATTATAATTCCTATTTGTTAAAGAACATGTGGCAAACTCTTCACTAGATAACTCTGACAGTCTTTATTTATTTGCTACATTTGTAAAGCACTTAGAGTAAAAATTTGTAGAAGAACAATGAGCCACACACAATCAGAGTCTTCATTCACAAGAGATGAAGTTGGAGACATGGTGGAATGCAGATGTACATGTACATACATAGACACATAGAGATATGTTAATCTCTGAAATTTTTACTCCATTTGTTCTGAATATGAGGCACATTCAGAGAGGGTCAAATCCTACTTGCCAAGACTGGTATACAAGAGAGACAGAGACAGAGCAAGCAGCGCAAGACCTGCTGGGGCTGGCACGCTGAGCTGGGTTCCCTTGGACTCCAGCTTCAAGTATTGACCAGTGCCACACAAGCACCACTCACAGCAGAAATAGTAAACTAGCTGCATCTAAACCAGGGTCTACTCAACAGAATGTCAGTGAGGCCTGGGAGGATCTGATCTTTCCTTTTCAGTACTTTTTTCCCTATTACAAGAGTGGGGTGGCAGGGAATGACCAAATGGAGCTGCTGAGGAGCTCCTTATGATCCCCAACTCAGGTAGGCAATTCCCCACATCCTCCTCGGCTCACCCTAGCAACAATACAGTAATTTCTATTTCTAATGAGAAGCAAAAGGGTCTTCAAAGCCTTCTGGTCTCACTCAGCACTTAACTTGGCTGGGCACCCTTCTCATAGATGGACTTCCTTGCAGCAAGACCAAAGATCTTCCCCATTTGTCTTTATTGGAAGGAACTTGTAATGCCAATTGTCACTGCCCTTTTCAGCAGTGTTATGTTCCCTTTCATACTCTTCTCAGCTTTGTTTCAACACAGCTGATCTGGAGAGTCTGTTCTACAGTGGCTTTATAAATTTTTCTCTATAAGATTTCAGGTAGAAAACACTTCAATAGGGCTAAGCATCTTCTTTCTCTCATATTGGCCACTGCTGTGTGCCAATTTAGATTTCCAACTTTTGACTGTATTCACACAAGCTTTCAGTTCAATAGGCTTTCTTCTCTGTTCATGGTCTAACCTAATGTCTTGTACTTTTCCAGTTGAGAGCTGCAGAAACTGACGGTGCCCTATTATAGCTGTTGACATGGAAACATCATAAGCAACTATTTGTTGGATAAGACTGCTTTTTCACATAGAACAGACACAGCTTAAATGCATGTTTTGCTGACTCACTTTCAGCCATTTTAAGCCACAGACAGTTTATCTTCACTTTCACGCCCTATCCCCCCCCCCCCG
>VZRZ01008462.1:425306-473610 GCA_013398175.1 Climacteris rufus | reverse complement strand
TTATATATTATATATTATTTCATTAATTATATTCATATTATACATTAATTCATATTATTCAGTGCACTCAAATTTTCATTGGATAATAACACCTGACCTTTACAAGATCCCCCATTTGGCATACACAGTAGACATCTTCAAGTTGGCTTAGCACAGTGGTTTGATTTAGGGTTTTGTGTTTGGGGTTTTTTCCCTCCTCTTGCTTGACGCATTTTACCTCCCTTTCCATTGAGCTTTCTTGGCATTACTTACCGAGTCTGTTAAGTGACAGTGGCTACTTTGCTCATCAGTTGGGAACCACTGCTGTGGTATAAGACTCTTCAGTCTTCCCACATACCTATGACTTCACTGACTGCAACTGAAATTCTGTGTGTCAGGAGAAGAGAAACTCCTACATGCAGACTGTATTTTAGATTTATTCTGTAGCTTGTTTCTTGCTCATTTCTTACACCTAGAGTACATCTTTAAACTTCTTAGAGACTTAAAAGCACAGATTCTCAGTAGAACTAAGGCTCCTACAAACCCATGTTGTTTTTCTAAGTGGAGTTTAGTTTTGAAGTGTTTATCCCGGTGTAGGATTTAAGTTTGCTTTACATGAGTCACATTTGTTCTAATTCCCTGCTTTGGAATTTATTTAGTAAATAATCATCTTTCGAGAAAAGCTTTGTTTAACTTTTATTTCATTATAACAAATCTAACATTTCTTCTTGGCAAATAGGAAAGGTGATCTTAAGGACCAAAAGCTTGCATTTCTCTTCCTCATACACCATCAGTCCTATGCATACAGACAGAATATTACAATTTTGAGGGGTGTTACTACATCTCTTTCATTTATGGTGGATACACTGAAGAAGACAGTAAACATACAGTGTAATTCAGCTTCTTTAATGTTTTACATCTGGGCAATGCCAAAGATATGAATGATTTACAGCAGAGCAACTTTCCCTTTAAAAAGCAAACACATCCCAGGCTGACTGTGTATGTAAGGTGTGGGAGTAACTCCCAGATTTAGACACCAATCTGGAGAGTGAGAAGAGAGGACTGAAAATCTGACTATCTCTAGCACAGCATCCAGCTATTTGCAACTTGAACATCAGACACTCAAATGACTGCAGCTTGGTCAGATGATTATATTATTGCTTGTGTACTGATTTCATAGCCCACTTGTATTTTTATTAAATTTAACTGACTGTAAGTTTACCCTGAATTCAATAATCTCTCTCCTTCTGGGAGATCTCTTGAAACGACAACACATATTAAAAATTGTCTAATAAGTGTGTGATGGAAGCTCAGGGTTCAAGCTCCTGCTCCCTGCTTGATATCAAAAATTACTGAAGTACTAATGATATTCTGTTACTTTGTGTTCTTGAGATGTTTCTTCCTTTGGATTGAAATACACAGATAATTTGAAATAACCAAATATATGGGACTATATTTTCCTACTGTACCTTCTTCATATTTATGTGCAAAAAACTGCTGAAATGTACACTTGTCCCTTCCTCCTAGCAAATGCCTGGACCAAAATTTGCATGACCATCAATGCAGGCAGTACTTAGCTCAGCTCAGATCACCTTCTTTAACCTCAGTCCTCCTAATTCTCCTATAGATTCCTAGATACTACAGTGACAGATGCATTTGAAATGTGAACAGAAAAAGAAACAAGGATGCTTTACCATCAGAACTGCTGTGGTAGTTCTGTCTATTGGGAAAAAGTCCTTTTTTCTTAACACTCCTTTGTATGTTGGGTCATTCCAGGGGAGCTGTTTCCTAATAGCTCTGCATTTGTTAGGTGTGAATAAGGGCAGTGCTAAAGTCCGTAAAAGCACTTCATGCCTCCTTCAAATTCAGCACTGAATAACACACTTTCAAGACTCTTACACAATTAAAAGGGCACTGAGGTTGTGACATACTGACAAAATGTACCAATTAAAGCTGATTCACTAATTTCATTCTCTTTGAAGAAAGGGAGAACAAAGAACATGTTGCAACTAGAATGCTTCATTAGCAAAACTTCCCAATTTTGACTTATTAAACTCCATCTGCAAAGATCCTACCTGTTGCCTGATTTTAGCAATTTTAACAAACTCTGGTAGCTTAAGAAATTGATAAAGCTATGCATTAGACCAAAAGGGCAAATGGGTGAGTAAACTGTAAACTATATTATCCCTGGGGTCAGAACAGATGATATAATGGTTTGTGCTGGCCTATGACTCTGGAATTGTTGCTGTAAGAAAAAGGCAAATGGGATTGAGGGAAATGTTTGTTCATACAGGACTTTAGAGCTGGCTCAGGGCCCATGGCAGTGTGAGTAGACCTGAATTTGGCTGTCCCAAAGATACAGAGAGCACTCATTGCCCCTAGAGAGGTGGAGCTAGTGGCTTTGGATGTGGGAGAGGAGATTGCTGCTGTGAGGAGTGGCCCGGCTACAAAGAGAGAAGACCAGCTTGCAGGGCTCTGGCAAGTCTGCCACAGGCAAATCCCCATTTCACCCAGAGTTTGTTTTCTAATATTGGATCCACTCAACTCTCTGGTCAGTCAGGAGAGAGAGAAGAGTCAGTTTGAATTGCTGCAATGCAAAGTGCCCCCAAGCCAACCAAGGTCAAAACAGCATATTTATCAAATAAAGACATTAGTTTGAATAGCTGATGTTTCTCTGCTTCATATATTCCTTAGACTCAATATATGGACAGGCAGCTGGTGATTTTCCTCCTACCTCATTCCAACCCCTTGCCAAGTGCTATATCTAGGACTCATATTCTATATCTAAGACTCGTATTCTAACCTTCAAATATTGATGCAATCCTTTGCTTTCCAAAGCACTTGGATATGTTGAAAGGACTGGATAGATCTTAGGGAGTTAACTTCAAACACCTTGAACCTTCTCCTTAGCTCACAAACTGAGAAACCAAAGCAAGGGAAATGGCCAGCCCTGTAAACAAAAAAACATCTAAAACCCCAAATCCAAAGAGTAATATGCTTCGTGTTTAGCTGGCCAAGATCAAAAAATATGATCTATAAAATCTTGCCTATTCCACTTTGGTATCCCAGGGAATGCAGACGGCAAAGTTTTTACTGCTGAAGTGATTTAGGTACCTAAAATTCTGCCAACACCTCTACCCACTGTGTGAGTGGGAAGGTATGGTTTTAACACACACAGACACCCCTCCCTTTTGAGCTTCCTATTGACTGTCTTTGGTTGTCCATGATCAGACTTGTTATGTGAATTTTTGTGAGTCCAATTACTTAACACTGAAGTCTCTCCACATATCATGAGTTTGTGAGATCTGTGGTGGATGCAAAGACATTAATGACAGTTTGGGATGAGATTTGCTGCACCATTTAGTACACATGGAGCAAGGACTTAATCTATTAATATAAGCAGTATATTGAAATTTTAAATTTAACATTTTCCAAGTGAGTTCAGAAACAACCTAAAAGGTGATGATACTTAAATATACAAGAAAGCTCTTGGAAATCTTAGTTGCTTTTGAGAGAACAAAAATGGATGCAAGAAAGTAAACCTCAAAATGAAATAATTTCTAAATCTAAAAATAGCAAAGACAGAGATACTGTATCTGATGGCTTGATACTACATTTTGGTCATAGAAATAAAGCATAGCTATGCTAAATGAATAAATATTCTGCAGCTTTTCTATGAGAAGAAGTTGCAGAATTTTACAAACTACACTACTTTTATTTTTCACTTTTATGTTTATAAAAAAGATTGTATTATTGATGGAATTTAGAGAACATGATAACAAAAAACTATGCCCTGATCCTACAAGTAAAGCACAGTTGAGAAACTGAAATGCTGACATACGATACAACAGTGAAAATAATAGTTGAGCAGCCCAGTCCAAGTCTACCAGCTTTTACTGCTAGTCCCTTTAGAGAGACAGCAATTCTTTCTGTCAGCAGGTAGCAGATTTTGCTTTTCTGTGTAAGTCAGGATTAGCAGATTTTGCTTTTCTGTGTAAGTCAGGATAAACATTGTTTGCTTCTAGATGATAAAATTTACTAAAAAGTAGAAACTTGAACTGGAAAGTAATACTTGAGCTGTCCAATTTTCACAGACTACACTGCTTAAGAAAAAAAACCCAGCATACTACAAATAAACCAGGAAGGCATTAAGTACAGAACTTCATCACCTCAAAAAGGGCATGTTGAATAACCCCAGAAACTACAACAAAGGAACAGCTGCCAGATCAGCTTCTCTAACAACATAAATTTGGCATAATTTCAGAGGATCTGGGGACTTTAAACCTTCTGAGATTTTCTTCTGTTCTGTTTATGGGAACACAAATTGCATACCTCTATGGCATACCTCAGTGCATACCTCTCTGAGATAGCAATGTACATAATACTATTATTATGATAATATTATTTATGCTATTTATGCAAATATTCTTTTTCCTTTGCCTCCTCTTAGTAGGTGTCTTGTCTTAATAGTTCAAGTTTTAAAATAATAGAACAGGTTTCTTCCTAGGCTGAGTGTCCTTCCATTTGCCCACAGTGTTGTTCAGCCACCATGGATTTTATACTTGGAGGTGAGAGGAAGGTAAGCAGACCTGTTGCCTGAAAAGGCTAGCCCAAAAACTGAGACTAGTCAGGAGTAAGGGAATAAAAGGTGGGTATTTATTCAAAAGGCCTTCAAAGGCCTCCCCTACATTTAGGGGAGACAAAGCCCCCTCCTTGGGGCATCACCCAAAATGGACGACGAGTCATGAGTTCTCCACACCTTTATAGGTTTGGTCCATTTGCATATCAGCATAAATTCACCAATTAAAACTTTGCAATTTCCCCCTAGCTCCCTCAGCTTGCTCCCCCCACCTGCCCCCTTCCCATTAGAAGCTTGGGCCTGGGCAGTCTGAGTGTCCTTGAAGAGCAAGCGCAGAGAGGCATTGTTATGTCTATCTTAGCATGAGAGAACAGCAGCTAACAGGCTATAAACCATCCCAGAGTTATACATTAAGCAAAACAGAATTTGAAAAATATGAAGGTTAAAACCTAAGGCGACAGACCAGCATCAAGACTTCAGAGTACTGGGTCTGGTTCTTGCTTTCCCACAGATTTACAGTGTGAAGCTGTGTGAGTCAGAATGAGTAAGTCTCATCACACTACAACAGCTATGGCAGAGGCCTGCAAGATTAATGCCTTGTCTTTGGCTGTGCCTGCCAAGTGCCCAGCATCCCACAGCCCTGGAACCCTTTCCAACTGCTGTAACACACATGAAAAGCAGAACAGTGTGCAAAAAGACATCAGCTGATAATACTAGTATTTTATGTCTTCTGTTTAGAAATTTTTAAAAAAATATTTGAGTAATTTTTTTTTTCTGAAAGTAGCCTTTTTAGATGATAAGGGTTTCAATTCTACAGCTCTCTAATGTTGCAAGCATTTACACAGCAGGTTAACCATAGTGAAAAATCTTTGTGGTCTGTGATAACTTAATTAAGAATTAAACAAGCAAGCAAGCATATAGGTACAGCTCGCTGTACCTTTGGTTCTTTTATCTTCCTCTGCCATCTCTGATGTTGACCACTGCCAGGGACACAGTTCTGTACAAGACCGGCTTTGGATTTGGTATTTAATGGTACATGATATGCTTTTAATAAGTCCAAACAATCAGTTAGATTTATTATCAGCAAAACTCATGACTTGACAGGAAAAAACTGCACACAATTCTGATGCAGCAGAGGGCCTTATTGACTGGAGAAAGTGTTGCTCAGAAAGCCTTGCTCTATTCCTGATGCACTGAGCAACAGAACAAGTGATGTTGCTGTTTCTTATCAGTCATATAACTCCCCTGAGCTCACTCAAAGGAAATGAAAACCACAGATTTCAATGCTGGGGAAGGGAAGATACATCTACATTTTATTAGGTTTTATTACTTTTAATATATCTACTTGTTTTTATTGAAATATTTTCCATACCCCTTTTCAGGAACCTTTCAAAATTAATGACACAGGCTTATTTACTGATTTTACTGATTGCTTTGCCCTTTAAAACTTTAGCACAGTAGGGCTACTAATGTCTGGATTCTTTGTTATTGGTTGTCTTCCTTTACCAATACACCAGTATTTACATATCAGCCTGTCTTCTAATTAAAAGTTCACCCTGTATATTTGTTCGGTAGCTGGAGTCATTGCCTGAATATCACCACTAAACTTATTTTCATTTGATTTATTACTGAATATAGTGCTTTCTCCATGTGTTGGACCATTTGATACAGCTCTCATATTTTGTTCGTTGTGAAAATAAATACACCTGAAAACACATCTTCCTTCCATGATACATTCAAAAGACTAATAATATATTCTACTTTTAGTCACAGGGAAGAAAAATGAGTCTCTAGAAGCTTTAGATACAAAGAGTTCATACCTCATAATGAAAGAGATGTACTAAAATAAATCAATCTATTAGTGAGTGACAAGGACTATGCATCCTACTGAGGTGTTATTCTACCTGCTCCCTTAAAGCCTTTCCTTGGTTCATGAAGTGTCAGCCTGGACTTTCTCAGCTGAAAATATTTTTCAGCTTCTTCCAAACACTGAAGAAAAGTGCAAGCAATTAACAGCTTTTTAAAATAACCCCCACAAGATTTTGAGGAGCTTTATCTTGCACTGTATTTTACTTCATTCTCAAAAATTTATCTCCCTGTTATTTTAAATGATGCACTCTGAACTAAACAGTACTGTTTTTAGCATGTTTCCAAATTCCCCTGAGGCTCAGACTGAGCTAACATCTTGAATAACATTGTGTGTACACAAGTCCAAGAAGGGGCAAGGCAAATAAAGAGCAGACTTTCAGATCTGAAACAACCATATCCCCTACACATGGTCTGACTTGGCAGCACAGTGTGAAATCTTGGAAAAGTTGGACACATCAGTTCAGCCCTGGCATCCAACTTTCACAGCCATGCTCACCCAGCAGAACAGCTTATGTCTCATTAACCTTGATAGCTCTGTAGGAGTTACTGTTTTGTACAGTGCAGGCACATTTCAAGATATCTCTGGTGTTTTAGGCATAAAATGACTCTGTCAAGGCGAAAAAAAGAAAAAAAAAGCACTTCCCTTCCTTGGAATCCTTTCTTCAACAAATATTTATGTGAGACATTGCAAAGGAACAAAACCTACTTTCTATTAATAGCTAAGCTAATTCATTTAGATATTTTGTCACTTCAGGCTAGTGGTGGAAGACCATATTTTCAGACATGCATTCAGTTTCCACAATTCCCCATCCAAAATCATTGCCCTGGGGCATTTGTTACTTATTATTTCTGCTTCTTTGTTTTTTTCTTGCTTCTGCTTTTTACCCAGTGTAGTTCTATTTCTTGGGAGCCAAGCATATTACACTGATTTGCCATATCTTAATAAAGATGCTGACTGAGCTTGCTTAAAACATGAGCTGGCCTGAAGAAACAATACAAAGCAGATGACTTCTGGAGTTTCCTAGGCCTGCCAGTTCTGGTCAGGCAGTTTGGTATTGTTGGCTAACCCTGTAACTACATCAGTCTTTTACAGACTTATAAATGATGGCAAATGATTTCTACCTGCCTTCAGCTGTTTATAAATTCCCTCCTGAGTGTCCCACCTGTCAGCTACCTGGTTCATGTTAGTGTTCCCAAATCCCTTTCAGTGAGAGTGAAGGGATACTGTGTACTCTATTTGCACTAACCTGGCTGAGTCTGACTGATGTAGAATGGAAAGCACTCGGACACAAAACTGCCTGCAAGTGTTAAGGAGTGCAAAATATATGGATACAGAGTTGGGAGCAGATGGCAGCAGCACTGTTGTATGCCGAAGATGCTGCCTTGTACTACACCATGCTGGGAAAAGAAAAAGGGTACAATCTCACTTCACCATCTCCAGAATCAATAGCATCTTAATGTGACTAAGAAGGCACAGGATCCACCTAGGAATTGTGAGAGAATCTTTCTGAAACAAAACTGGAAATGTAGATCAGTCTGACCTGCCCGATTTTCAGATAAAAATATTAAAAAAACCCCCAAAAACAACAAACAACAAGAACAAAAAAACCCCGCCCTAAATCAGGGCTCAAAATTCCCAAGTGAACTTCTACGAAAACTTACACAAAAACTTTCACAGCTAAGACATCATATGCCAGTTTTGTACTTGTACTCCATGAAGTTCTGATATACTCAGAGTGGGAAGAGATAAAAAAGGGGTTCCTAAAAGAGACTTGGGGAAAAAAACTTTCTTACTGAAAATCGAGTGGTGTGGAAGCTAATGTGATTTTATTAATTCCATAACCCAGCACGAAAGTTATAGCCTACAGTAAAAAAAAAAAAAACACCTCAAAACCACAACCCACAAATCATTTCAAATCGTTATAAGCTAAAGCAGAAAATTAAACAGTAGCAAGAATACCAATAGTATCAGATGGAATTATTCATAATTACGGGACAGCCTTAAAGACTACTGAAAATACAGAGATTAGAAGGACTATCAGTAACAGAAACAGAATCTTGGCAAAAGTGTTATGAAAATAAACATGGATATACTTCTTTAGGCTGAACTCTTTTGCTATTATGATTAATACAATTTGCTAACATTGAAAAGGCCATTAATAAACGATTCACTCCTTGATTTCAAAATCTGCCAGGTAAAAACTACCTCCCACTGTCACTTTCCTATACTCAGCTGTGCTGCTCTTCAAGTCAAGGATATCTTCAGCCAGGGTTGTTTGGCACACTCTATTGAATTAAAAAGAAGAATTCAGCAAAGACTGGAAAGAAAGCTATGCATTTTTACCATTAAAAAAAAACAAAAAACAACCCTTAAAACCAATCCCTAATCTCCTGAACCACAAAGAAAAGTGTGCAGAAAATAATGAAATGGATAAAAACATTCCCACATGTGTATTGATCTCTTCTAAGGGGCAATACTGAGAGCAGCTGCATAACTGTGTTAGTTTTCTAGAGCCTCCTGATTAAGGGGGGATTACTGTTTCTGATAGAAACAGGTAATAGGGAATGGTTCAGCACATTACAAGCTTGAACGAATTTAAACAAGACAAATACATATATTACCTCACAATAAGTTATGCTCCCTGCATCCCTCTTAGCTTATTATAGGGAATATTTTGAGTCCTGTGCAATGGGATATCCAGGCTGCAAATATGTATGTTGTGCATTTGTCCACTAATTAGAAATGGAGGGTATAGCTGATGGCCTGGATGCTCTGAAATGTTGATTAGCTTGAGCATCAGATCATGTAAAATTGGAATAATGTCTGAAAAAACACGGTAATACCAGTAAATGCCTTGCAATTCCTGCTGATACTGTTGACCTCATCATTCACAGAACCACCAAAACCCACCCTTATGGCATAAAAGACTTAGCTGGAAAAGGTCTCCTTAATCAAGTCCAATTCCTTGACAGAAAATTTTACCAAAAAACAAAACCTAAAATGTTGTGCACAAAGTGTTCATATACTTTCTTACAATAAGTTCCATTTTGGCATTTCACAGCTGTTGGAAGGCTACTCACAGCACCCAATTTTCAAACAGGTAGACTCATTCTTCTAGCTAAACATGGCTGCAGCTGACTTATTGGCTTTTACACCAGCACAGTTCCTCTGTGTAAATTGCTCTTTTCTGTTGTATATTGATTCTTATGTCAGATTTATAGAGAGAACACAACTTCACCCACCAATTTCCATTTTGCTAAATAAACAATCCAGTCTTATTTAACAAAGAAAATATCAGAGTCAGTCCTACAGGAAGCAGATCTCTGCTGTCTCCATGCTGTGCTGGTGAGCCACGTTACAGACAAGCCTTATAGATTAATAGAAAATTGAAGTGCTGAGAACCTCCCACCTGATATCCAGGCTTATATTCTTTCATGATTCTGACAAGCATCCCAGAATAAGCATGGCAACCTCAACAGCTTTTCCTAAGGACCAGTTGTTTGTTTTCTGGAGTAAGTGAATAGTTTGTTATCCTTATGTGGGGGACTGTTATCAGTTTATCAGTGATTTACATTGCCTTACAGAAACTCAGTTTAAAGCATAAATATATCTATTTATATTTATATATATGTGTGTGTGTGTGTATGAGTGTGGCTTAGGCTGGTTTCTCCAAAGCTCTCAGACTTTCTGTTTCACTACTTGTGACTGCTTAGGATGATCCAGGTAGGGAAAAGCAGTGGATCAAGATGATCCAAGTTGACGCTTATGATGTTTATGATTAAACAGCATTTAGCCCTAATACATGTCACATCCATACAGCTGTCAGAAACAGTTTGGACAGGAATGAACAAATCCAATAAACACTTTTTTTTTTTTTGAGAATGACGAATGATTTAAGTTTCCTACATACACTCTTCCAAGAAAGAGATGTACTCAGATCAAATGAGAGAATCATTTGGGAGTGAGTGTATTCTGGTCTGGGATTTGTGATCAAGTTCCTAAATGCCATCTGTGTTGGGACAACTGACTGCACTTTCTGAAGCAAATGAAGATGATTTAGCTTAGACTGCAATGATAAAGGGCTGTATCAAATTGCACTGCCTATCATTTTCCAAGGACAAACAGGACTCTCTTACATGGATGTCAGGCATCGGAAACTTGCAACTGGAGCATGAGCCTGATTTCTCAGAAGAGGAGATGAAGAGGTTGCCACTGAGTGAGCAGAAAGTCCTCAGGGGCCCAAAGTCACAATTAGCTCTTTTTACAGATGTTTGCTAATTTGTTCTTAAGGATCCTCAGAGATGCAGACATTTCAACCACTCCAACCAGTCTATTCTCATGGTTCACTCTCCCTTCTGCAGCTGTGTTTTTCCCCTAATGTCTCATCTGAAGCTTTTTTGGTGCTTTTTAAGACTGTTCATTCTAATTCACAAGAATACAAGAAAAAAATATGGCAAAATGAAATATTTAAAGGCTAACACTACAGTAAAACTATAAAAAAAGTATTGATGAAGAGCTAAACAGGCAAGCAGGGATGGTTTTGCAAAGGAAAACCTTTTGAATAAATTTTTAAGTGTCAAAAATGAGACCTTAAAAAAAATACTGTATACAAATTGGGACAGATGAAGCTCATTACTGCCAGTGGCCTACATGCTATAAAATGGGTCAGTATTGCTACAGAAACCCTTTTTGGTGTGTCCCTGTAATTAGCACAAAAGTACTATTATTGTAATTAAGTGAATCCCCTAGTACCTAGTGCAATGTTCACGGCTTTAAGCAGGTTAATGTGAAAATTAATTTGTGCTAATTCACACAAGATCAGTAATGCCCAAACCAATCTGGTTGCACCAGCATTTTGTGAAATAACAATATTTTCTTGTTGACTTACACAAGACACCAAAGCTTCAAGAATGCCACATAAACCCATCTTAGCTTTCACTTGTGATAAAACTGTTGTGGTAGTTTCCCATCATCTAGGGATAAACATATTGTGAAACTCACTCCTAAGTGAATAAGTGATGTACTAGCTCTCAACATATGAATTAATGGGATAAAATATTTGGGCAGGTTCTTTAGCCTGTTCAAGGGGCTGGCTGGTCTCAGATCAGAGTGCTCTCTGCGGTGAGTTACCTTTTCATCTTGTTTGACTTTTAGGGCAAAGCATGCACACAAGAAAGAAGATAAAATTATTCTGTGCACAAAATCTCAAGTCCAAGAGACTGTAAGATAGTTCAGAGGGACTTGAATTCTTCTCAACTTAGTCATTGATAAAATGGGAAAATAATGAAAAACAACTACCTGGAGGACTGAGAGGGAACATGGTTGAAGTCAAGCCAAATCAGAAGGTGGTTCAGTGTTAAGGGACAGGAAGAGAGAAGATAACTGGTTTCTGTGCCTGCTGCTTTTTATTCTTACACTAAAATATAACATCCTGCAGAGGACAGACAATTTGTGTTCCCTGTTAACTTCAGGCTGCAGGAACACTGTCATCACCTGTCAGTGCAATAGGGCAAATTAAGCTTCACAGCTTGAACTAAGCTGTCTTGTAGCTGTGACCATTGTTGCACTTCTGGACAGTGACTGGCTATGTTAGGGATGGGCAATGAAGGCTTTTTTGCTCTCTTTTCTGCAGTTGGTGTTAAATTAACTTTTGCATCCTGCCTAGCCTGCCTTCCTTCAAAGAACTGCAGTCCCACATGAGTGTTTTTTATGAATATCTAGAACCATTATTCCTTAAGCTCAAAGCTGCAGTCTTTGGTCATCCTCCTGCAGACATGTGCTACCACGGTAACGTGAAGGCAACACAGCAGAAGCCTCACAGTCTAGTCCCATTCCTGGATCCCTTCTTGTTCCCTGGCATCCCACCCACCACCTTGAGGTGCGCAAATCATAAAGGCTGAGTTCAGCCTGTCGGGGTTAATCTTCTAGGGACCCTAAAGAGAGGCTCACTCACAGCTCCATTCAGGGCCACTACCCTCTAAAGAACCTTCTCTCCCCACTGAGTACAGAGGAGCCTGGTGGACCAACCTTCCTTGCCCTTGCCAATGACAGGAGGGTTCTGAGGCCATTCTGTCCTGCCTGCACAATGTAACAAATCAAAACCCAGATTTTCCCTCTCCTGACCCTTTCTGTTGCACCCTTAGAATACAAATTCACAAAACACTGCATTTAATGGTAATACTAAACTGTGTCTCTGCCCCCACCGCCCCATCAGTTCCCATCTGTTGATGGGATGAGAGTTAAAGATTAGCTCTGTTTTTAATGAGCATAACAGTGGGTTCAGTCAGCTCTGACAAGGAGATGGATACAAGTGGGTAGAGATTTTCTTCACAGCTTTCCCAGCCCCTGCATAGCATGGAATGCCACAAAACGTCAGGTTTTCCAGTTCCTCCACCCCCTTTTCTGGTCCCTAGGCTCATCCATAACCCCATCAGGGGCTAAGTGAGAGCAAGGCATCCTCCCTGTACCTCCTACAGCCCTCGGTGAACACCAGCTGGTGAGCAACAACTCTCCCTCTCCATTTGAAAATTGCCCAGCACATGTCAATGTGCCCTGTGCTTTGGTCTTTGCCTATCCAGAGGGGTTAATCTTTGCATTTCTTTCCTTCTCTCAGTTGTCCGACTCACCTGTTCACCATTCCTCTTAAATTACCTGTAAAATAGTTTTTAAAGAATACATAAGTCTGCGTTCTCCTCCTTCTCTTCAGTGCCAATGCTGTTTGATCTGTTTCCAAAACCCTTTGGAGTCCCACCTAGTCCAGATCTGGCATGTCTCCATGAACTGTTTGAGAACCATGTAAATTTGATGTTTCTTTTTATATATTAATCTGTTTTTTTCCTGTTTCCCTAACTTCTTCCAGGTATTGAGCTTGTGTCCAGTTTGTCTCCATTCTTACAGATATCCATCTGAAGGGAGGCCCATGATGATTTCAGGTGGAATTTGCTACCATTATTTTAATTTTCCTTTTCACAAGACTACCTAGTTGAAAATCAAATGACAGGAGGCTGAGTTGGGAGAGAAAACAATAAAGAGCATTGAAACAACACCTTTCTTCTATAAAATGTGATGCAAAACTCTCTGGAAGCTAGGTAAGTCACATTGGTTTATACACTTCAATTTTTTAATACTATTAAAAAAGGAATTGTAAGTGTGTAAAATGGCAAAGGACAATAGATAAGACTTTGTTATTTTATTAAAGGTAAACTGAGAGCTGAGAATATCTTGCTATTTCAAGTTTAGAAGACTCATAAGAAGAGGTCCTAATGACACTGCACACACAGCTTTAAAATCTTTTATAGTCAACTTTCAATAGGACACAATAGTTCTGTTCATTACAAAAAAAAAAGTGTCTTTGAAATTACGAGCCTAGTTTGACTTTCATGTGTTATTAGCTCTCAGTGGAACTGAAGCATTTAAATTGATTGTAATGAGACATTAGCAGACACTATTACTGCAGCAAACCATTCCTGTTTGGAGGTGGCTGGCACAGGAGGCCTCTAAAAGCATCCCAACAGGCAGCAAGTATCATGCACTGACAAAGGGAAACAAAAATCAGCTTTGGAGAGGTCTGCCATGCAGCTGGCATTGCTGTGCAGAACATGTCAAGCAGCTGCTCTGCAGGCAAAGGAGGGCATCACCCTTCAAAGGGTGGGAAGGAATGCCAAGGGAAGTGCTGGTTAAATTCACATGTGTTTTTAAGTACACACAAATGAATTTCTGTCAGATGTTAAAACAGAAAGAATTAAACCTCTAGTTAAAAAAACCAAAACTAAATTAAAGCAGAGTTCTTAAAGCAATAATAATAATCATTACTCACATATGTCTGACACCAAGATGCTGAAGGTGAATCTATTCTGAGAATTTCAAGACTTCTTATCTTGTGACTTCTACCTCAGCTCCTTCATCTTCAAAAGCCTCTCTCACCCTATCAATCTCTTCTAGTTTGAAATATATTTCAAGGAAGGAGCTGTATCAGAGGCTCTATTTCTCTTTTCTGCCCTCATCTTTCTCTACTTCTTTGCTATCTAATTATGCCAACAGGGTGGAATAGCCTCTCACAATTACCCTGTTTTCATGAGGCTTGTAAGAATTTCAGAGCTCTAAGACTGCTGTTGATGTTCGATCATGTATATACACATCTTTTTGTTTATTCATTTCTAGTGCTTGCGTAACCTAAATTTCTAAGGCAAGTAACCTGAAAAAAACAGATTATGAAATACTCTGAAGAGAAACCATTGCAAATGTGACAGCTGCTAAGAATCACTATGACTTTCATGCTGCTCCTTCCCCTAGAGGTTACTATTGTTGCTGGCTGAGGAAACAGCTGTAGTGTGCTCATGAAGGGCAGAAATGGCCTGGAGAAGACAGATTTGCCCTTTGGCAGCTTGATGTCTTTCTGGAAAGCTTGTCAACCTTATTTACATTTTAATTTGCATGCCAGCCTCTACAAGGTTTTATATTCATATTCTGCTTTAAAGTATCTCCTTCACTATAATCACAATGACCTTTACATGTCTTCCCCCATTACCCTCTGGGCTGCAGTCCCTGCTCACTGGGCTATCCAGGGACTAGCAGCAAGAAATGTCAGGCTAAGCATGACATTTATCCAAACAGTTGGCTGCTTGTAAGGTAGACTTCTCTTATTTTTTTTTAAATATTATTTCCTGTAGGAGATTAAAGAGCGATGTGGGCAATGGTCACATCCTGCTAAAGGAGAGTGGGAAGGGAAAATCCCTTTCCTGTAAGACTGGACCAAAATTGGCAATGTGCATCACCTGACAGTGGCTACTCTTGGGAGCAAAGAAACTGGGCAGTGACTGATTACTATTGACATTATTTTTACTGACAGACTAACAACAGGACTTGGCAGGATTTTGCCCACTGGCTAGTTAAGAGAAGCACTGCCATAAACATGCCCTGCTCCAAATAAATCAGAGCACAGGCACAGAACTACAGTGTATGCATTAGCCCCAGCCTGTCAAGCTGCTACAAAAATGCATGGTTTTTCTTACACCCAAAATAATGCCAGTTGAAAACATACACAGATTATTCAAGGTTTTATGAGCACTCTGTTGCACCTTTCAGTCATGACAGAAAAGACTTTAGTGAATATATTTTAATCAAGTACAGCTTTCAAACCTGCTGGAGTATCCCTGGCATACAGAGTGGTGTTTTGTTGTTACAGGCTAATCCTGACTTTTAACGAATTCATCACTTCAAGATTTTCAAATACAGAAGCATCCTCTTCTCAACGTTACAGAGAACACTTCTTGGGATATGGATATCATAAATAAATTCAAACTCCATAAATTCTACATTTCTTACTAATTTTGATAAACATTTGCATACAAAAAAAACTTTGTAGCATGTGACTATGAACAGACATTGTAAGAATGAGGCCAAGGTGGGCTGTACTGCTCAGGATTAAACAAAGTGCCATTTCTGGGGTGAGGGAGGATTTTCTTTTTCCTAGGTCAGATTGCAGGGACAGTAACAACGAGTTTCCATCACGTATCTGCTTTCTGGGACTATCTCATAGTTTTATTAATATGTTCCACAGTATCACAGGGAACCTGATTTCTCTTTCTCTTGAGTATCTACTTCAATGCATCATCACAGAATCCCAAATTAAATAAATAGCACCAAGCCTAAGTCAGTGTTTGCCAGTTTTCCAAAGAAATAAAAGGAAAGATCATCAGGGCAACATCTGAACTTTTACAGTTCCAGAGTTAATTTGAAGTGTTTAGCTATCAGTGGTGCAGCCTGATCAATACAGTCGTGAAGAAGATTAACACATTATATATTTGTGTGGACAAATATGGACAGCAATATTTCTTTACTTCAAGGCACAAGAAAGTCCTGTTCAAAATAATTCTGAATTCTGCATCTTCTCAAACCTGTAGATGTAAACTGACTATCTTGGTCCTTTCTGTTCTGTAAGATAGCATGTGGCTATGACAAGAAAAAAAAAGGTATTTAGGTTTTATTTGTTTTTGACTGCTCCAAGTGTTTGACTGGTCTGTTTGTCCCAGGTCAGACACCCTTTTTCACAGGGATCTGTCATTGCAAGCTGTGCTAGTTTTGTCAATGGTAGGTTAATTTTCTTCATGGTAGCTGGTATGGGGGTATGGTTTGGATTTTGCTGGAAACAGCCTTGCCAGTATGGGGAAGTTTTCATTACTGCTGAGCAGAACTTGCATAGAGTCAAGTTCTTTGCTGCTCCTCACCCACCCCACCAGTGAGAGGGCTGAGGGTGCATAAGGAACCAGTCAGGAGGGGACACAGTGAGGACAGCTGACCCACCTGACCCAAGGGATATTCCAGTCCACGTTACATCATGTTCAGCACATAAAGCTAGGTGGAGAAGAAGGAACAGAGGAACTTTCACACTGAGCTATGGCATTTGCCTTCCCAAGTCATTGTTAGCTTGATGGAGCCCTGCTCTCCTGGGGATGGCTGAACACCTGTGTGCCCGTGAGAAGTGGTGGATGAATTCCTGCTTTTGCTTTGCTTACTAAATTGTCTTTATCTCAGCCCAAGAGTTTTTCTCACTTTCACCCTTCCAGTTCTCTCCCCCAGACCCCTGTGGGGGAGTGAGTGAGTGGCTGCATGGGACTGAGTTGCAGCTGGGCTTAAATCATGACACAAGAACAAGGATATATGGATCCAAAATGCCATAATTGCTGGTGGATGACACCATGCCATCAGTCAGTGCTGAAGGTTTCTGTCAACCTCTCTTAAGCTTGATGTGCCACAAATACTTAAAAGTAAAGAGAGCTGACCTAACAGCACAATCTGGCCTGGCTACATGATGACTGAGATGGAGGACCTGGGAAAGATATGGCCATATGAAATGCTGTGATGATGTCCCTGTTTTAAGCCTTGTCATTCTTAATCACAATTTCACTACACAGTTTTGAAGTCACCAGCATGGACAATGTCAGAAGAAATAAAAAATTCTGGAAGGGCTGTGATATGCTTCCTACAGCTGAAAAGAACCCAAACTTCTGAAGAGATCCAGGATCAAAGGACCTGGTAAATGTCAGTTGGATGGTATTTCTGTCATGTTACAAGACTCAATGCAGCAAGTACAGGAGAACAAGTTCTGCAACAGATCAGAGCCAATTATCAAAGTAATCCCATTTGGCCATAAAAATATCTAGTCATTTAATACTGCTAAGCCTTGTTTGTAATCACAAAGCTTAATGAGAACAACTTACACTGAAAGGAAAGAAGGGAAATCTCTGGAGTAGAAAGGCTGCTAAAGAGGACGCTAACAAATGCAAGTAAATTTGAGGTTTTAACTTCTTTTATATAGGCCATACTCTATTCATAGAGGATTTTTCTTTAATCAGCCAACCCAATGCCGAAGCCAGCTTCAAGATTATGAAAGCGCACTTTTGTTTTCACACTCTGTGCCATGTAGGCAAGTCTCCCAATTAAGAAAAGGTTTCTTTTGTTTGCATGAGATTCTGTTTAGTTTCCAGCAGGCAGATTCAGAAATAATTACCATTTCTAGAAGGACGAATAGCAGTCAAATCTATAATTCTCATTATCCACCAGAAATTCAAAGTGGACTTCACTTCTAAGCAAGCATTTGGCAGGTCCGAACCAAGGGAAAAGATATTGGACAAAAGTAGTGTTGTCCAATTCAAATCTTGAACAACAGGAATGATATTTAGTAATGTCTGGGACCTCACATCTGGGAAGAACCTGAGAGTACTCTCAGAATACTGAGAAGGATTCACATGTCTTTTGAGAAGACTGTCTCCTCCTTGCCATGTTTAAAGCATATTGGAAGTCATACCTCAAACACTAGGGAAGGGTTTGGTCAAGCGGGGACGGTAGCGCTAGTTGGAAAAGGTTTCAGCCCATTTACATTGTAAATTCCTGATGGAGAGCTGTAGAGAAGAAGGCTCTTAGTGGTTCCCAATGATAGGACAAGAGGCACTGGGTACAAACTAAAACACAGAAAATTCTATTTAAACATTAGAAAAAACTTTTTTACTCTAAGGGTGATTGGATACAGGAACAGGTTTTCCAGGTTGTAGAGATATTCAAAACCTGATTTTACATGACCCTGAGCAACCCTACTAGAGTGGTGGGCATTGGAATAGATTGTCCAGTTACCTTCCAGCCTTTACTCTTCTGCAGTTTTTGAAACAATAGCTCTAATTTTCTGGTTATACAAATGTAACATAGGAGCAAAGCTCTTTCTCCTCTTCTGCTTAGAAACACAGAGCTGGTAAACCCCACTGGCCAGACAACGTATGGTTAAGAACATCAGTCGTTTAGAACGCAAAGATTATTAAAATAAATAAAATATTACACTTAGCTGTATTAATGTCTCCTGGCTTGCATTATTCTCCCTGGTGACAATGCTGTTGAACAACTGGGTACAGCGATATAAAGGTTTAATATCTGGCTATATTTAATATCAAACCCTGATACAAGCAGTGCCCACGATGGCTGCAGGTCTGTCAGCATTTTCAAAGTTTTATAACAGCCATAAAAACTCATGAAGTATAGAAATGAGTCAACCAGTACTTATAATTGCTGGCATTTAGCACCAGAGATGATGACTAAGAATCTATATTTGAAATACCTGGAGTTGGTGGAGTCCAAGTACAAATTGTAGGGAAGTTTAACTAAGAACTACATTTTTGTGAATTAAATACATTGAACTGTGTGCAGTTTGTAGAACTTTTAAGTGAGCAGTTAAAACCACATTAAAAACCATTTATTCACATGCACTACAAACGTATTTTTTTATCTTACAAAAATGAGTATTGTTTTGATTTGGTTTTTCCCTAATGCAGAACATTGCCATGTTTGGCATTCTTCTTCCTGCCCTTTCATCAGCAGAGGTGGCTGCATTGCACATTTCAGAAATAATGTTCAAAAATTCCCTGGGGCATAATTTTCATTAGCAGATGTCATGTGTCTCATATGCTCAAATACAGTTTGACAGCGTGCAAGTGATCTTTCCTTTCTGTGTTAACCAACCTTACAAAAATTAAGTTGAAACGAAAATTTAGGGAGTTAGTGTCATAGTGTCTGAGATGTTTCTCTGTCAGAGAAGGAGCTTCACTAAAAAATGGATGACTCAAGATTATACATTAAATTTATTTTTATATGGGAGTTCATGTAATTTATCTGAAAGAGTGTGGATCTTAGAAATCACATACTAGCACAATTTACAATTATCCAAAAGAATCCTGATGCACAAACTTCAGTACAAACTCCATATTTAAATGGTATCCACCTCAAGGGTGTCAGTCAGTTACAGAAGTGCTGCAAATAAATCAAGGGACAGAACAGTGGCTAAATTAAAATAATGCTTGACCTTCAGGTTGAGCAGATTAATTTAACTACAACTTAGTCTGAAAGACCTGCAGATAGTTTGAGTCACACTCAGCAAGAGGCATATCCACCAGAAGATGAAAGGTTGATTCAGACCTCACAGACGTTAACCAGAGGTTAAGGCACACGTTTGTGTTCTCAGGCTGGTCTTTGAGTTACAGGTTTTTAGCTATATGCAAATGGTGTAAGATCCCAATCAGACTCTGTGTATTTCCAGATCAATGGTTAGAACTTCACAGTTTCCATTACTAAACTGACTTCAATATTTGAATTCAAGTTATGCACTTGTATATTAAACTCAAGTATAAATTTCTTTTTTTTTCCTGGGAAAACCAGTTGATTAAATATGTTTCTTCACTGAAAAATCAACTTTTAAATCTAAATACAATTTGCCAGTAAGGATAGCATTTCTCAGCACAGATATTTAAACATTAATTCCACTTGTCCCTCTTCTCTCTCTCCCTCAAATGACAGTTTTGGATAACCAAAGATTTTCAGCAGTATCCATCTATGACTTCATTTTTTGATTTATTTTTTTTCCTATTGATCTCTGCCTTCAACATATATTTATGTTTAGCAATATAAGCCTGAAAAAGATAGGCATACTTCTGGTACTTTTAACTTCACACTGACAAAAAATATCACTTACATTTTACCTTCATGTACACCTTAAAAATAACTCCTAACTGTACCAAAATTCGGCATAGTCTAGGATCTCAGGTATGGTACTTTAGCACTGGGGAAAGGTATAAGGAGTAAAACGAAGATAAAAGAAGTGTTATTATTGTATGATTCACAAAAAAAGTACTAGCTAGCTGATTAATTGAAGTAAAACAAGTCTTTGTAATTTTTCTTCCCATGTTTCAAATCTTAAAAATATCTATGATAAATAGAAATCAATAACTCTTGATCAAACATATTTTAATATTTAGTTGGCAAGTCTAAAACCAACTTCTATAGAGTAAGCTTGTTTCTTTCTCTATTAACTGAGCATACAAAAAATAAATTGAAACAGAAAATTTCAGTGTTTCAATCTTGAGAAATTTAGGTGCTTCTTTGGCCAGCCACCAACTCAAACTTGATATCAAGTATCTCAAAAAATTCAGGAAAAATGTTGGATTTCAAGTCTTATGAATAGTGTAGGGCAAAAACTGGACTAGTTTATGGCCGGTAGATAGACCTGAACTAAAATTTACACTTCACAGTAATTCCACTGGAAAAATGCATAAAAATATGTAGTCCTTCCTGCTTTCTGTCCTCTAGCACTTGTACTTTTCCTGTTTCAGATCCCTACATTCAACACCTATGCACTGAAATGAATTTAATAAACACAAAGCAGAATTTATTCACATCTCTGAAAAGATGGGAAAAAGCTGAATATGAGTGTTTTCATTTCAGTGGTCAGGTGCAAGTAGTAAGACATGAAAGAGTAAAAACCAAAGAATGTTATTTGAGTGCAAAATATTTGCACCACATCAGCTTACAAAGGCCAATATGTAATTGCTATCATAAAAATATCCAAGTTCCTCTGTAAAGCTGTTTTGGGAATTGTGTAAAACTAGATCAGTCTACCATTATAATTCAAGAAAGATAAAACATGAACAGGAATAGAAAAAAGCAAACATGAATAGGAAACATTTAAAGTGTATTCAGTATCACAGAACACTTTCTTTAATTCAAATATGAACATTTTAGAATATCTACAGAAAATTTTATGGTTTTCAAATAACAAATTGCAAAGAATTGTGAAACAAAGGTAATTCTACACCCGGAAAAAACATTTTGAATGGAGGAGTGCCATTTTCCCCTCCTTTCAAACTAATTTCTATGTTGGATGGGTACATTTCACTGAAGTATTTAACACTTGTGGTTGTGCCTCAAAGAGAAGTACAGACAATTCCAGGTAACAGCTTAGTTTCACCTAAGGCCACCTACTAATAATTTTATTTTGTATTTCCGGACTACAGGTCAACCCAAAGCCAGCTGCAGCCAGTGTGCACTGTCATTTTCCTGTGGAATATCTCTCAGAAACGCCTACCTGAGAAGGTCTAGGATAGTCCATAGAACATTGTGAGCTGATAAGGTTTTAGTCTATTATCAGTTTTCTATCTGGAATAATAGAGTTCTTTCACAAGCGTGGCAGTGAAGGACAAAGATCTACTACTATAAACAAACTGAGATTAACAGTACTGTAAATAAATACAGAGAGAACAAAATACCATTTACATAAAAAGGTACTGTATACTGTATTTATTTATGTTCATACCTTCTTAAAGCCTACAGGGAGGTTGTTTTTGAAAGAAAGTAGATATTTTCTTTAATGAGTAATATTTTCATTACTTTACTTAGATACTACTAGCATTACTAACTGCTCTTAATATTTTTTTCTACTTGCTGTACACAGTACTGAACGCAGCAAAAAATGCTTCTGAGAGTACAATTTCCTTGAAATATAGAAATAAATAGCTATAAAAGGAAAAAACAAAGCAAACAAAAAACACCCCACAACAAAGTGAATAGATTAGCCTGCCTGGCTCGCTCACTCGTTCAATTTCAGCATGTGGCTGCACACAACACAGTTCAATCAGTTCTTTATTATTTTACAATGTTAAAGGTTATTACCACAACACAAAAAAAAAGGATAATAGTGGGTTCTTAAATTAGTATTTGCTTAGCTCAAATGCCACTGCACTTTTAAACCTAGCACAAACAGTATTGTAAATCATGCTTATAGGGTGGTGGGTTTGTCCTGTCTCCTGAATGAGACACATCTCCTCAGGAGTACAGTAATGAATTAGAAGGGACACTCCATGTCTTACTCTGTCACTTAGCAGGTTCTTCAAACACAATACTCTGGCTAGTGTGATGTAAAGATGACATTAATGCTCAGGATTTATAAAGCTGGTATCAATCCAGACTACTCTTCCACCTGGCTAAAAGAATAGATTTCTGCTAACACTAAGAAAGTATTCTGGGAAAGAGGACTCCATCTGCAATTTTATCAGGCTGACTTTTCAGTGAGCACATTGGCAACTCCCAAGTGGAAAGCTGTTGATGCCATAAGCATTTCCCTGTAGTACAAAATAAAATTTATATTTTAATATTAAGCTTTAGGCCACCAACCATTAATTTGAACTTTGCACAGGACAGAAGAGAATATGTCACTGTTGTTCAGACAACAAATGAATCTGCTGCAGAGGAGCATCACTCCTGTTGGCTTTCTGCAAGTGGCATGACAAATATTCTCCGCCTTCATTTGTTCCAGGCAGGACAGAAACAGAGGACCAGAGAAGTAGCAGGTATTTTAGAGTGTTTTCAGCCTAAATCTGATGGGATTACAGCCACTTTCATGTGGGCCTATATAAAGGGTCTCCACAGATTTTTTTCTTCTACACATGGTCACAGTATGAAAAAGATGAAAAGTGTTCACCTAGAGGAATGCACAGAGACTTCCAGTGCAGCTTTCTTGGGACATGTATCCAAGAACCTGCCTGCAGGACTCAAAGCTGTAGGGTCTTTACCAGAGATTATCCTGGATGTAAATTGAATCCTACACCACTGTTTATGGGCAGCTTCTCCATAGGTTGTAACTATTGTATAGTGGAGACACAGCTATGGGAACCAGCACCCTTCTGACCATGCATGCTCCCTGAAAACATGGAAAAACTTCATCGAAATCCGACATGAGCTGCATATCTCCTGGAAAGGACTCTCGAATAGTTTTCACGTTTTTGATCATCTAGACTACATTAAATGCCATGCAGAAAGCAGATAATTTGTATCTCTTTATTTCACTGATATCTGGCTCCTACTGATTTTTGGTGCTGAATTCTCCAGAACCAGCTCTACTACCCTGGAGCACACCCTTTTCACCTGTGAGGTTTCAAGGACTGACAGGTCTGTTATTATTTTAACCATCTGGCAGCAAGAAAGATGGTTTTATTTCTTTTCCCCAGCAAAGACTACTGACATTAATAGTTCCTTTTTTTTCCCTTTTAAAAAATATTAGCATCATGCATCCAGAACCACTAAACAAACCAAGCAATTGAATCCACAAACAAACTGAACTTAGCATTTATAAGAGGTATTTTGCTTACAAGTGAATCTTTCATGGGTTTAATAACTTGGATATCCCCTCCTGCTTGTACAATAAGACCTAACCAAAATATCTTCTGCAGGATTAGACCTTTGCATGTATTTCACTCACAGCACAAAGAACAGACCAACATCAAAGGGCATGCTGTGTTTATGAACAAGCGCTCTCTCTGCTCCAGTTGCCAAATTTATTCCTGTAATGTACTGTTTGATAATCCCTTAAAATGGAGATTCTCTACCTATTTTTCTAGATATAAGAAAATCCCCTTTTGCTTTCCATTGACACATTGTCATCCTTTACTATGTTCTATCTCTTCCCTTCCATAAAGTTACGTTGGCTGTTCCCAGCATTGAAGATACTACGTCTAACCTATCATTTCACCTGTTTTTCCACTGAAGGCCCTCTCCCTGAAAGCCCATCATTATGACTACCAGTGTCTGTACAGCTTTGTTTCACACCCATCTTGAATACTGAATTCAAACCTGAGAATTCTTCAAAATAGCACACCATGTCAGTTTATCAGTCTCTTCAATAAAAAGTAATAGAGTTAATATACAGTTAACATCTTTCAATTCTAGGAACTAGATATTTCTGTGCTCAAGACTCAGTAATATAAATGCATGGCTCTATTTAAAAGCAAGTTTATGTGTTCTTGAAAGAGGAAAATAGAAGTGTATCATACACACAGACATGTGAGTTTACACACCCCTGCTGCAATCTCCACTCACTTTTGACACAAAGAGCACAGTCACATAATTACACAGTCACACATTAGCTATATTTACTGCAAACCAAAAAATACCTCTCCAAAAACTAATGCTGGTTTATCCAATAATATATTTCAAATAATCATCAAAAATGTTGACTACCAGCTGCCATGGGACTTCACAGCAAACCTGAAGGTCAGCAAAAAAGAGGTGTTTCAGACCAAAGAAAAAACAGTTTGATTCCTGAGCTAAGGATTTTTATCTAAGATATTTTTTCCTGGGCATCTATATTTTATACAGAAGACAATGTGAACATAGGAGCCTTGGTTGGTTTAATCTGTAACCAAAAGGCAGAAGCAGAGAACAATTCCTCTTGGAGAGCAGATTTCTGCTACTTGAGAGTGCTATGCATCAATCCTAAAATATTACCTCTATTCAGAAATGGACAGCAAGCCAACATACTCTTAAAGTTGTGGTGCAGAGTGATTCCAGCAGGATGTAGCACTAACAACACAGAAGGCTGTTTCCTGGACCAGCCCTGGTAACTAAGAGCATTTAAGATACGGCACTCCATGGAGAGCACTGCTGTCACTTACTGCCGGGTGGGAGGCATGGATCACAGTCCCAAACTAATACCCAGATAAAACAACTGTGTCCTCCAGGTCGATATGATGTAAAATACATTTCATAGTCACTGTTGTTTTTCCTTCAGCATCCTCCTAGATTATGACCAGAAAGGAGCAGTAGGCATGCACCCAGGATAAAATGTGATTTTTTGTCACATCCTCTGGCAATTTTCCTTGGTCTTATTTGGACTGAACCTTGAGAAGCTGGTCTCATCTGTGCCTCCAGACCACTGCCTGGAGACTGAACTAGTTGTGAGCTTAATTTATTGTGTAATAACAAATAGCAACTCTGGATCTCTGATTCCCACAAGAGGCCATATGCCCATACCATAACTTTTTCCTTTTAGGGTTGCTTTTCCTGTCCTAATTTATACTTCCTCGGTTACAGCACATACATTTACATGGTTAATGTTCATATTGCTGAGATTACACCATTGTGATGCATGCCATATAAATGCTTAGACAGATGGATGCAGTATCACAGATTTCTGAAAGGAGGAGAACTTGCAAAGCCAGAAGCTCACACTTCAAGAAACCCATTTGCTAGCACAGGGGTCACTGAAAATAGATCTGAATGCTTAAAAAGCAGTGCAATACTCTTAAATAAAGTACTGCTGACAAAGGTATACACTCTTTCCTAGAAATAGGCTCTAGTCTGCTAGGCTGACAGAAAATAATCGCCACAAAAATTATAATTGTTTCAAAATTATGATTTATAAAGAATAAATGCAAATCTGCTCGACAAAGGAAGTCAGTGGCAAAGGCCACTTTGCCAATAGCTTTTCTCTTTAAATAAAAATTGATACTAAAATGAGACACTTTATTAATTAAACCAGGATCAGTTCTGCAGCTTTGGTGCTTCACATATAACTAACTGAACATATTATTTCTAAGTGAGAAGTAACAATACAAGTCTAAATCACTACAGAGTAAACAGTTTGGCCTGATACCAGGTGAGAGGACTCTGGAAGAGAGTGTCTCTCTCCAACTACTAATAACACAGCAATAAGACAACAGGTGCTGTTCTGCCAAGCCCTGTTGTTATTTTGATACAACAAACTTGCTTCTCCAACCCACAGAAAGAAAAAAAAATCCCCAAACCCTGTACAATGAGACAGAAGCAATGACTATAATACTGCTACTTATAAAAGGAAAAGTAAAATTGTTACTCATGACCACTTGGCTCTCAGAAAAGAGATACGTGTACTGTATGGCAATCTTAATGTTTCAGTTTCATAAATTCTGCTTTTCAAATCCTTGTTGATTAAAACAACAAAAACATTGCAGGTTTACTGATCTTTTAAGGCTACTGGCAAGATAATGTCGATGTATTAACAGAGCTTTCTTGAAAAGATACAGAGGTCAAAAAGAAGCCTGTGATAATTAGTACAAAGGATCTAAAGCTGGTGAAATTCAAAAAGTCATGCAGATGTTATAGGAAATCTACCTTTCCCTACCTAGCTGTTCTAAAGCATGTTCCCACAGTTTGTTTCAAAGTCTCCCTTTGCCTGTCATCTTACACATATTTCAGCACTGTTGTTATGCAAGATGGGGAATCATTCATTTTAATGTGATACTAAGCATATTACCACAAAAACAGAAAGAAGCTACCATTTCACTGATTATCTAATTAAAAAGCTCTACAATTCAAATTCTTTGCAGCCCCTCACTGCACACAAAAGATTTAATGCTGCATCTGAAATACCACACGTACAAAAAAGCAAAGTATTTGTAAATGCTTCTGATATTTGCTTTTTCTTTTCTTTCCTCTTGTTACAAAAGCCACAGCTATCACTCTCTTTAACCGCTAATGAAAGCAATTTAATGACAGGTATATTTGCTGGTTTGTAGCTTCTTTGAACCCCCAACACACTCACTAAAGGAAAGTAACTTTAGCTAGGAAAGAGATCCTCACAGCACGATGGTGAATAATTCATCATTGCATTTTTCTTTTCATCTCATTTTGTGCCAGTAACGTACACAACTGAAAATATTGCAAAATCTAAAAACAACCACAGACAAGGACTTTCAGCAGCAAAATACACATAAAACGAGCAGGCAGGTTTCCCCAGCTTATATAATAACAGCTTTAGCTCGACAGAACCCCCATCACTCACCGAGGACTGAATTCACTTGAACAAAAGCGGAGCCCAGTCACCAAATGCAGCTTTGCAGGACTCTCAATGCAAGATGCTCCTGTCTGCTGTTCGGTTCACACTTGCCTTTATAACTAAGCCAACCAGCAACATTCAGTTGCTGAACCAGATGAATTATAAAACGTTAGCTCCCAGACTCTCATATTTTACATCACAGGGGGTGGTCATCCAGAATACACACTGCCTGTGTACATATATTCTGCTATAACTCATCCTGATAAACACATCAGTGCTGGCAGCAGTGACAGTAATTGGTGCTCAGGATGTACAAGCACAAACCAATAGAGCACACTCCCACCTTCTGCTCTGTGCAACATCTCTACCTGTCAATCACTGCACCTTGTTAAGGTGGAATGATCAACTGCACTTGGGGGAGAGGCAAAACTCAGAAGAAACCATCTACCAATACAAATTCTTCACTTAAGCATTTCTTAATACAGTAATAAATGTAGCTTCAATGTCCTCTAGTTAACAATTTTCATTTTTTTTTTTAAATCTTCATAAAACCTTCCCTTCTTAAAGACACAGTTCTCTTTTAGTGACTAACACAAGGTTTGTAACTTTCACTATCATTAATGGAAATTATTCAGGCAAATTCCAGGGATGTTAGTATGGATAACTTAAAAACATTACTCCAGGCAGAATGACTGCTAAAAGCAATATACTTGTTAGGTGAAATTCTGTGCCCATTTCAAAATACTCTTAGAAATCCCGAAAGGTTTTAAGAATATCCTCTAAATTACAATATTGTATTTGTAATGCTCTTCACTTCTCTAATACTTTTTTTTTATCATATGCTTGCATTGTTTTTAAAGTTAATATAGAGATACAAAATAACAGAAACAAACACCTAAAGCTTACACCCATAAATACAATCAAATAAACTAAGCATTTTCAAATGGGATTAATTACAGCAATAACAATCACAATTGCTGCACATGCCACAAATTAACACTCACAATTAGCCCCTAACAAGCAAAACTGGTTATGGTAATGGTAAAACATAGCCAGGAATCAGCCACCGGAAAGGGGTTTGTATGGCAATTCTTTTACGGTGGAGCAGAAGTTTCTCTTTCAGAGCTGAGCTCCAGGAATTTTGTATGTGTTTTGCACAAACTCAAAGCTATTTGTGTGAGTGCAGAGTGGGGATGAGCACTTTATTCAAGAGGAATTTCTATTTCTACATCACTGGTGATGATTCTCAGAGGGTTCCATTTGGAACCTGAACACTGGAATCAGCTCCTTTCATTTCACATGCCTATAAAACTCCCCCAGTTTTTGGTACCACGAAGAAATGTTGTACTTGGGAAGGTGAGCACAGTTGTGTGAGCAGTTGTGCATTGCCTGGATGCTTTTCCATGAACAACTGGGCTGAAGAATGCAAATGAAGCCTGTGCCGGCAGCCCCAGGCAGAAACCCAACCCTTCTCACCATCTGGACCGACTGATGTGCGTCACAATGTGGGAACAGGGTGTTGCATTTCATGCATAGCAAAAGCTAGTCCTATATATATCTATATATCTATATATATCTGTATATCCCTTTCCTCCTGTTCTCAGCTGCTTGTTCCACCCCATTCCTCATTTGTCTCTTTGTGTTCAGCACCTTTACTATCTGAGAAAAAAATCACTAAAGGTCAGGGGCATGAGCAGGGTTTTTGCATGTGCTGCTGGCTCTTACTATAGGAGCTTGTATGAAGGAAAAGCTCTCTAGAGCTGCGTGGCAGAATGTAGGGGAGATATATCAGGATTTAATCAGAGTAACGGTTTTGAAGTCTCTGTCTTTCTCAGAGGAAAGGGCAGCTGAGATCCAATAATTGTATTCTCCAGCAATGCTGACCGAGAATAATCCAATATGGGCAGAAAATATTCCAAATGATAAACCTTGTCTCATTAAGAAGCAGAAAAAAGAAATCTGTGCTACTGGACTTGGCTTTTAGAGCCAAATAGTATTCTCATAGGTTTACATATTTAATGTGGATATCGTGGAGGTTCCCTAAAATGGTCTGATTACAACAGTTTGTTGTCTTGTGCACTAATTAGCATTTTCTGACCTATTTTTTATAAGAGACAGTTTTAAACCATATGTGCCAGAATGCCCTATTTTCCTTTTTGTTTTGCCTTAACCATTCAGATTTTAAGAGGCTTCCCAAGGATCTGTGTAAACATGACACTGCCTTATAATAATTTGCTGCTGCATGAGTAAGGCACAAGCAATGTTTGGTTGAATGTCCTTGACCAACATAACATTCATGTTAAAATTCAGCTCACATTTACTGAAGAAAATGTTTGTAAAAGTGACCAATATCCAACTAATGCAAGCCACAGCAATATTTCATAGCTGTGTGTAGGTGGCATGCATAAACCACAGTCTGAGGTATTATATAAGAGCCACAATTCCAAGCAAAATTGGTACCCTGTTTCACACTTACTTGGAAATTTTAATTAGTTATCCTGGCTCCTATGTTACCTTTCTATGGGTAATGTAGCTGATACTGCCATAATGTTCAGCAATGTGGTGTTCTGTAAAAGTGCTACCTTTGAGGGGATTTGATACGCTGAACACACAAGCCATGTCCTTGGGGCTCTGTTCATACATTCTGGTGCAGAATGTGAGATTTCACATTCAAACGTACTCACTTCACTGACAGGTATGTGAAAATCCCATATGGCTGCCAGATTTCTGTATACCTACATATATATATATATATATATATATATTTATATATGTAGAGTGTGTATTTTGAAGGCATTTGTAACAAACACATTTGGTATTGACTCTGATGTTCTTTATTTCAAGCTGCAAAATAGAAATGATCTAAAAATGAAAAAAAAAAACCAAGATAAAAGCGTTCCCATTTGCTAGCAAAACATTACTTCTTTCTTCTATAATCACATGGACTATATTGACTACATATCATAGATATACTATTTGCTGTCTGAAGTGAGCACACAGATCACTGGGGAAAAATCAGGGCATTCAGCTGGAATAACAAGAGTAGAAGAAGCAAGGTAACTTCAAATTAGGAAGAACTAGAGACAGGTTTGATACTATCCAGATCACAAATTAGCTAGTACTATTAACTTGCACCTCACTGAAGCAAAACTAGAACTCTGGGATCTCCACAGCATGGACCTGAAGTTCCAGGTGAAAAAATGTGCACCAACAGAGACAATTTCCAGGCTACAGTAGGTGGTATGGATGACCAGTGCATGGAGTAGTAATCCTTGCCATGGGGCCTAAGATGCCATCTTGCAAACTGCAGAGGTATTTATTCAGTGTCCTGCATTTAGCAATCTTCAATTCCCTTATAGATTTTTTTTTGTCAGATTTACACTGGATACACTTTTACCCTGGATTTACACTTTCATCTGATAGCCTTTTGATGGCACTGTCAGAAAGTGTCTCTAAAGCAGAGTCCAGCAGGATTTAAAAAAGGACTGGGCATTTATGAGACAATATTGTCTGGAAGAACAGTAGTAACAAGAAACATAAGCTCTCCAATGATCAGGCCGTGTAAAACCACTGTTTCTTAGAGGCGTTTTTCCTTTCATCTCAAGCTCAACCCACTGCTCTGCCTCAGTCTGCATCACTGTACAATAGCCCAATTTCTCCTGGGCCCCTTATAGGACAAAGAATCTAAAAGGCTGCAAGTTGCTTCTCACCTTTCTTCCAGCAAAGGCACTAATTTAGCTCTCCCTCCCTAATCCAGCTAAGTATTACCAGGAAATTTGTATGAATTCAGTTAACTCTGAGATCTACCTTTTTTCAAATAAAAAACAGCTGAGCATAAGTGTCTTTTATTTGATATTTGATAAATGAAATCCTTAGAGGGAATTTCCCACCTATACACGATGAAGGGTAGTAGGGTGAGATGGAATCATCATTCCTTTTGAGTACAGAAATTTATCAAACTTTTAATTCCAGCTGAGACCACAGAGGATTTACAATTTTCACAAACTACTCCATTGTCTGTGGTCTGAATCCAATGAGAATTTGTAGTACACACTGAGTCAGACAGATTTCATTGCTATAACTTATATACATCCTACACTGCAATATAAACACAAGGATAATGAAAATCAGTTTAGTTGCCACAGCAAGGCGATGGAGAAATTAATTTTCTTTCAATGTAGCACACATGAAAGTCCATGTAAGAACAGTTTTTAATTAGAGTTTCAGTTTCTAAGATCAATTCTTGTATGTACAAATGAATAAAAGTGTGTATTTAGATTAATTAATAAATTAGCTAGCACAGGACTTCGAAGATGTAAAGCACTGTACAAGTGCTATTGCCATAATAACATTTTTCTCTATTACAATACTTTCCTTCCTCAAGTGACATCTCTTTTGTTACAAGTATAGAGTGAAAGCTTAAGTCCTATTTCTGAGTGAGGACTGTGTTTGAAAAAATACAGACAAAAAGAGAATTAAAAAGGTTATTCAGCTAGGTCTGAATAAACAGACACCCAAGAGAGCAATTTAAGTTGATCAAGGGCAATGACAAGAACTTGCTTTGCTAGTTAGGAAGGCTGATCTCTCCTAATGGTGGCTTCATAGTCTCAAGAATATGAATGATCGTATCAGTAATAAAGAAGAGCAGCTAAAAGGAAGGAAGGCCAGATGGCACTTTCCCTAGAGCCTCTGGAGAGGCTGTTTGGATTTGATTTGATTTGAAAAGCCTTTTATAGCACCCCATGAACCTGGAATAATACAGCAACCCATTAATAAGTCAGCAGATATCACAGGAACAGTCTGAGATTTCAAGAAAATGTTGATTTTCTGTATGGCTTAGATTAGTTCAGCTGGTTAAAAGAACTGAGAAACTTGGAGGATATAGTTCAGAATCCAAAACTGGTTTGTATTTTTTTGTTTTGTTTTCTCGACTTTCATGTTCCATTGACCCTTGTGTTTCTTTTTGCTGTTTCCTTTTAAATGAGTTAAATTTGTCTGAGGCTCGTTATTCAAATCCAAAACAAATCATAAAGGACTTAATAGCTCTAAGAGCTGGAAAAGTAGCTAAAGATTCACTTTCTATTAGCTAAAAGTTCAAATGTAGTAGCAAACCAGACAAGCATCTTTTACACATCTTTTACACAAACAGGAGGTCCCACAGTCAACTCCTTGTAAGACTGATGCAGGAAGCAAAGGAGTTAACAGCTCTGTATGGCAAAGAGTGGTGGAGCCATGAAGATCCTCCTTGGATTCGCAGTTTAACTTTGCGTGCACTCTGTGGTGGGAGGAGTAGGTGGCTGATTTGGGATGAAGTACAGCACAGGAATGATACACTTGACTCCTCTGAGGATGGTGATGAAAATCTGTCAGCTTGGCATAGTCCTTCACGTTACCTACAGCAAGTACTGACACACCGAGAAAGCAACAGCTCTACAGACATCACGGTAAAAATCACAGAATACAGACAGAAAAGACCTTTAAGAAGGAGTTGAACCATTAACCCAGCGCTGCCACTAAATCATATCCCTAAACATCACATTACATGTTTTTTTAACCCTTCCAGGAATGGTGATTCCACCACTTCCCTGAGCAGCCTGTTCCAATGCCTGACCACATTCAGTGAAGAAATGTTTCCTCATATCCAATCTAAACTTCCCCTGACGCAACTTGAGGCCATTTCCTCTTGTCCTATCTTGTGACATGGAAGAAGAGACTGAACCCCATCTGGCTGCACCCTCTTTTCTGGTAGCTGTAGAGAGCACAGAATAAGAGGCAGAGTATGAGTGATGGAGAAAGCAGAACTGCTTTGTGAAGACTCCTGCAGCAGTACTGCATGGGGCTATCCATGGAAAGGGACACAAGATAAGCACACAGAACAATCTTCATGAGGAAACAGTGAAATTCAGGCCTGCCTTTGTGGTAGATAGCAAAAAACAAGCGGCATCACCTGAGGATGCCTTCTGCACTGATTGTGACAAAGAGCTAGAACAGGAATCAGTACGCACGCACACTCTCAGATTAAGTTTTCCCCTCCTACAGTTTTGTTTCAGGAAAGAAAATTTGAAGCCTGGATGACTAACTACAATGCAGATGGCAGAGCAGTGTAGAGATACAAGCTCCAAATTAACTAGCTTAGATGACACCACAAGTGAATTTAACCTACTCATATTGAACTCCATGGTTATGCTGTTCCTGGAGCCTGAACATGCAAAGCAATTTAGGATTCAGACAAGCCAAGGATTCAGACAAGGACAGCAGGTGATATTCAAGCTAGATCTGTGCCAGCATTCTTGAAAATTTACTTCTGCAGTTTTTTGACATTACTTGTGAATGTACCAAGAAAGCACCTCCCAGCAAGAAATAATACATGGAATTACAGGAGCATCAAAGCGAAGTATTGCTCTGAAAAAGAAAGGAAGAAGTAATTCTCTTTTAGGATATGGAAAACCCTTCTTCAGCTCAGCAGAAATAATCTCTAGCCTTCCATGGTTCACAAGACTGCTGAAACTGCAGATCTACTGCCATGGCTCTATTGTCAGAACAATTTGCTCACCAGAAACCCTTTTGGTTAGCTAGGGGTGATAGTTCTCTGGTGAACTTGCTTTAAGGGGACTGTCATGCTCAGTATTCCTGTACCATCTGGGCACTCTGAAGGTGTGACTGGCACTGATACTTCATCTACAGGTCAGCACCAACCATGAACAGGGAAATGTCTGCCATCCCATCACATTTATACCTGGTAACTAACTTCCACAGAGTCTGAGCTCACCTGGGCACTTAAGGACAAGCCACCATTTGGTGAGGATTGTGTCTGAAGGGACCCAAGAACCAGGACACTGATTAGATGCTCTGTTCTTGAACTACTTATAGCTTGAGGATTAATTAGGAGTGGGAAAGTGCTCTAAGACCTTTAACTGAAGAACTGAAGAATTAAAGGAGTTGAAATATAAATACTTGTTCTCACTACAGTATTGAATCTCTGACTGAAACCCTACTGAAATAGCTCACACTATGTAGATACAACAAGAACATTAGGTTAAGATTTCTTAAATGAAATAATGGGATTTATCTGGGAATGATGAACAACTGAACACGGAGACTGTACATGCCAAACCTGAGGATTTGCAGGTTTTGGCACTTGAATTTGTAGCTGTCTACTCCTGTGCTCCGGTCAACTTCCTGGTATGTAAACAAATAATTTGGAAAACAAAGGCCAAAGATAAAAGTTAACAGCAGTAGTGGGGAGGAGGAAGTTGATTGCCTTCTCTTGCTTGTGCTTGCAACTCCACTGCTATTTTAGCAGAGTGCCTTTGGAAAGGAAAGCAGGAGCAAATGGCAATAGCTGGGAACTTGGGACATTTGCTGTAAGAATTTTGTGTGTCCTGGGATGGACACTGCTTCTGTGACTCACTTTCTCAGCTCAACACTGCTCCATGCAGGTACCATGAAGATACAATGAAAATAATGATGAATTTAAACCTTTATGCTCCAGGCTACCTTATCAAAGCAAATAGTTTTGCAAGAGTTGGAGAATACAAGCAGTGATTTTTTTCCTGTTTTTTTTCTTCTGCACTGAAAATTACTAAAAATACATACTTTTAGCCCTCCCAATAATAATATTGCACAGCAGACAGAAATATATATCAGTCTGAGAGATGCAAGAGGAAACAATATAAAAATACTGTCACTGAGCAGGGATAGAAATTAAAGGAACTTTTTCAGCTCCACTTCTCAGAGAACACATTGTTAAAATGTGATTTGGGGGCAGAATAATCAGAAGTGGCATACTTGAATGAAAACAATAAAAACAATGCGATCCTGAGGTGAAGATGTAAAAGGTATATAACCCATACTGCTTTGTGCTAGTACCAAACAAGGACTGCAGTAATGATGTATAAAGATGTACTAAGATGATGAAAATGAGCTATTTTGAAGGAAACAATATGACTTTACAAAGAAAACATTGTGTACAGTACACCATGAAAGGACAGAGCAGTTAGGAAGATGACTCCCTATGGAGATTGTAGCGAGCTTCATATCTTAAGAGAGGGGATGTGTCCTAGCAATGTGTGACCCTATAGATATCGTGGTATTCTGTTAGAAAGTAATAAAAATTATGGTCCTGAAAGTACCATGCAAAAATTAGTCTGTACAGAAAACTATGAGGGGAAAAAAATCCTTCTGCCTTCTACCAGTAGAGTTAATTACTTTACTTGCCAGTAAGCATCCCATTGGACTACTGTTCTTCAGGTCTTACTCACTGAAATAACAGGGAATTTTCAGAGGATGAAAAATGCAAATCCTGTGTACATTTAAACCACACTACCTATATCCTAATAACAAGAATAGACTAGAAGGTAAAGCCTGAGTATGACCAAACAGCAAAGCGGAGCGAATAATTTGGAGTGAATAAATGGTTTCTCCTCTATTATGTTAATTTCTAAAATTTTTTTTTGTGGTTTTACAAATTTATGATCACACAAGAGTTTGTAGATACCTCTGCCTGGGTATGATTTATGAACATTATGTTGACAGCATTTACATTATGAGTTTTGCACAACAATATACTATTTCTTCATCTCCTGCCTGGTGAGATGTAAATATTGCCACTACATTTCTTGGGCAAATATTCATATGAAATATATTAATTATAAAATTATGAATAACAATAAGTTCATCCAGGCATTTGATGGAAATTAAATGCAAATGATCACAAACCTAGACGAATTGTTCAATCATATACACAATCATATATCACATGTTTCTTGCACCTCTTACTGAGGTATTTGTTTGACTTTCCTCAGAAACCTAAGAAACATAAATTTGAAAGTCAAATCACAGCTAACATTTTTCTTTCTGCAAGATAATGTCCATACCAATACTATACAGAATGAAGAATTTACTTTTACATCCTGCTTGGTTTGCAGTTAATTTTCAAACACCTGGTTTTAAGCCACAAACTTCTTGACTTAAGAACACTTGTAGAAAGTTAGAGAAAAATCAGGTAAAAGTATGAAATCAATGTATGTAAAATTTAACACGTTAATATTCAGGGAGTTACTTCAGGATCTTTAAATGAAACTACCAGAAATTCAGGCCTCTTTTTTACTTATTTTTTTCTTTTTTTTTCTGGAAGAATTAAATCCACTTGGGATCTTAATACGTGTTAATTAAACACAGTACTCCCTTCAAATGATTGATTTTCTTTACCTTCCCTTTTACACCTGGTGAATAAAATTAACAGCTTCCTGTGGGCAAGAAACATCAACTGGCAGTAGATTGGATGTTGTAGCCAGAAATTATTTTTAACCTTTCCAACCAAACCAAAGTCCTTTTATTTCTTCTCATGTAGTAGTACTTACAAAAGAGACATAGACTATGTTCAGTGCATTAACATTTAAGACTATGTGCTATAAAGAGAAATGACAGAGGGACAAGCCATTAAAAAACTTAGATTAGTCCTTAATATTGTACTCAGAAAGCAAAATGCCATTATATGGTATATAATCACCAAGGACAGCAACTGACAGCTGAGAAAACATCATTTTGAAAAAATACTTCTTTTATTTTGGAAGTAATCTTACTGGGAGTGTCCACATTAATTTAAACTATTGACTTATTTTATCTATGTGATAAATATTATGACTGCTGAAATGTATACAATGTTTTAAATTATTTTTTTACATCTGAGGACTCTTTAAGTACATTTGAAAGGCAACCTGCTATGTGAAAGCATGTCCTGTACTGAACATTATCAGGATTAGAATAATTTTAAAGTCCACTTGGTAAATCCAGGCGAAACTTGACAAAAGACTCATGGATCTAATCCTGCCAGGAGTACTTCACCTCTGTGACTTTATGCTAACACACAAGAGGAGAGAAAAATAACACAACTATGCTTACAGTTGCTTCAACAGCCTGGGAGAGAGCTCACTAGGAGAAGAGAGCTGCTAGGAACCAGAAACCCACCCAGATTAACCTGGCACTTCGGCAAAATCATAATATCCTAGCAAAATGTACTGTACCAAAATGCTTTTCCCTTTACTCTTAGTATGAAGGACAAATAAGTAGAGCAGATGTTAATTTCTTTGTTATTTTTTCCCCTCTGCCACATGGAAACAGTGCCTGTTGATAATGCCCAGATGAAGCAGTGAACAGTTTCTCCTATTACAAGATATCCTACCCAAAAACAATAACTATTTTTATAATGGAGTACATGTGGCAAATAAAGTCCCACAGTTAATCTTTCATCATTTATTTTTTTGCTCATTTTGTCATGATTTCACAGGTTTAACAAAAAAATGCTACTGTAAGTTAGAAAAAACAAAACAAAACAAAACACATTATCCCAGATTTGGGGCTTTAGAATGGGATGAAGAAGATTCAGCACGGTTCCTTAGCTATTTTAGTCCAGATATCTATAGAAATCCTAACTATCTTGGCAAACACAAATCAACCTCAATTGCATATGCATCAGAAAGGAAGAGAACCAACAGGAAATCTCTCCATGTATTCTATGTAAGTTTTCTAACTCTCTCTCTCACTTTATGCTCTCCTTTGCCAACATCACTAAGAATGAACTCTTCCTACAGAAAACACGGGGGTTATCTGGTTGCTCTGCTGCTTCTAGTCTTCCCTAGCCCAGCAAAGGAATACTGTGGATCAGGAAAGGTATCACAAATGGTGCTGCTGATCAGAGTGCTCTATAAATGGAAAAGAGTAACACCCAGCAGTTAAATGGGCTCCTATTTACCTGCATGAGCATCCATAGGGGTTATTCATGAAGGTCTGTGCTACATAGAAACACAGGAACAATTAGAAAATACAGCTCATTTCCTAACAACTGTTCTCAAAAGCACATCAGCCCCGGGAAGAAAGGTGGATTTTAGGTCAAAAGTGGCATTTGTCCCTTTGGCTTCATTTACCTGGTCTTATCTCCCCATAGTTCATGAAACTGATTGATAGCATATATTAGAAACTGTAAACAGAAATGCACTAATTAAAAAAAAAAAAAAAAAACTATGTAGATTTATGAAAATTCGTACATTGTGCAGCATTCAATGAATAATATATAGGCAAATTAGGGGTGACCCTGAAGTTCGTGGCAGGCTGCCAGTGCAGGAGCTGCAAAGATGGTGCCAACAAGTAGCTGAGTACACAGCAGCACTGAGCTGCCTGGAGATCTCAAAGTGAGCATTTGTCTTGGTGCTCTGACATTCAGACTGCTGGGGAAAAAGGTACTTAAAAAAATATATATATACCCCATGTTCACATTTTGCACTTCTTGAAGCTCTAATGATACAGGGGTAGCCTGCGGCTCCCGGTTAGCTCTGCTTTCGAAGCTGCTGTCACTGCCAAAGATGGCATAACACCAGTGATACAGGACCCTGGGCTGGCCAGAGCCCTGAGCTGGAGCTGAAAGATTCCTGGACTCAGAAGAAGAAGGTTTTATCAGAAACCTAACATTTTTAATTAGAGAGACCTCAAAGGCTACATTTATAATTAGTAACTCAGATGTTTCCAAGATGACTCCCATGACCTGAGGCAGCTGGGAGCACACCTCATGTCTGTACCACCTAACTGTTCCACTGTCCCAAAATTTAACCTGGCCCCTGGGACTGGTCTTGTACCTGTGCTGGCTTCCAAATCTGGTAGTGCTGGGCCAAAACCTGCCAGGGACCCTGCTAAAAAAATAACAGCAAGGGCAAAAATATTCCTGTTTGCTAATCCTGTCAAAAATTGTTTACTAGCATATACGACACCAAAGTGATTCTTTTAAATTGCAGAGAGATTATGCAGTGATTATACACAGTTTTCTTCAGGCAGATCATAGCTCCATGGGATGAGAGCTCCACATTTCAAGCCATTGCGACTTCTAATTCAGGGACTCTCTAAGGAGCAGCAGACCCCACATCAGCACTCATTTTCCCTCCATCCTGTCCTTTCAGAAAGTCTTACAGCCTGCACAGGAGCTGCAGGTTCCCATCTCCATCCTGTGATCCTTTCACCTCTCAGACCTTGAAGTTCCTCATAGCTTTTAGCACCTTCTCTTCTCCAGACCATGCGGCAGCTCCCTCCAGCTAACCCTAGGGACACCATCTGGATCAGTCTTTTTAAGGAACTGAAGATAACAGGGAACAACTAAGTAAAACCCCAAATATTGTCTGCCATATCCAAGACTAATTTCAGGCCTCTTAAAATATCAGTTTTGAAACAGAACAAACTGATTCTCTATGATCTTCTTTTCTGAAAGCTCTAATTTTGAATCTGAATCAAGGTGACATTTGTTTCTTCAAAATTGTCCTCTCTCTGTAGCCAAAATAGGACAGTCATCAACCTCTTAGTCCTCTTGAAAATCTAAAACACATTTTAGCACCTCCACAAACATATTCCCTTTAAGGACAATAATTGCAACACACACTTTATACCCATGGCTTAAGTAATCAGGCCCATGTCAAGCAGGTAGCTAAGGGTTCGCCCTGGGAGAAAAATCTAAAAATCTAAAACACATTTTAGCACCTCCACAAACATATTCCCTTTAAGGACAATAATTGCAACACACACTTTATACCCATGGCTTAAGTAATCAGGCCCATGTCAAGCAGGTAGCTAAGGGTTCGCCCTGGGAGACTTTCCAAAACCAAGGCCCAAAGAGACAGCTATTTAGCCTCTCCCTGTTAGTCAGCGTTGACCTAATTCTGTTTTTGTTTACACACTGACATCCTCTCCTGGGCTGCATGCCCTTAGCATAGGGCACAATATTCACATTGAATTCCTCAGCTGGTCAGGCTGAATTTATTACATTATTTTGTATCATTGATCAGCATCCCAGGTGAATGTTGAGAGAGTACTTAAAATATAACAAAGTATTATTATTGCATTCCCTTGGAACTCTGATGAAAATTCAGTTACGTTCTGCTTACAAGTGAAAAATATGAATTTTTTGTTAGCCACATATTTGTTCATGAAAGCCTCTGGGCAGAATTTGTCATTCAGACATCCCAAGACAGAGAAACGGGAGTCTGTTGTGAAGGTTTTATGGGTTCAGCTGAGGAAAAATTTTGCCTCTGTCCTTACATATGGTTTGCTGTTTTTTTTTTTTTTTTTCCCACACAACCATTTAAGCGAAAACTCCAGCAGAACTCGCCTCCAGAGGAAGGAAGCAGAAAAATTCCAGGCACCTTCACAATATGAAAAGATGCCACCAAGAATGGCGCTTTTGACAACATGGACACAAGCAAATTTCACCAAGGACTCTCTGTTAACACTGGGGTCACAGCCAGGGAGTTTGAGCCCACTGTTTGCATCTACAGCTCTTATGCATGCGGCTGAAAAGTTGGCCAAGCCTTCATACAACAAATGGATCCCACAACTGACTCAAAGTGAAATGGCTCTGCCATGATCAATCTGTAGCAGCAACAGATATGGTTCTAGAAAGGGCAACAGAGGCTCAAAAGAACATTTCCTGGGAAGTATTTAAAAGGTGTGTGGATGTGTTGTAGAGGTGAACATGGCAGTGCTGGATTAAAGGTTGGATTGGATGTGTAGATAATAAAATTCTTAACAGTACTGCAGAACATAGGCAGCTATTCACAAAATACTTCTATTCAGCTTTTGGAAAGAAATAGGATGATTCACTTTTCTTACATGGAAGGGATGAAAAACCTGTCTGTAATTAATAGAGTGCTTACTAAAAACAAATTGAAAACTAAGCATTATTAACTGAGAATAGAAGATTACATATAAAGAGGCATGATGAATCAATGTCTAAGAGCTCTTGAAGTGACAGATGAGGATACATCTGTTTTATAAATTTTGCTCCTTAGTGCACCTTGAACTGCAGAGAAACTCCATCAGGCTGAAAGAATTGTGATCCAGATGGACAGAAAATATGCCTGGGTAAGCATAGAGTAGTCAGTTGAATATCTGCAACAAAAGTAACTTAAAAAAAAAAAAAAAGGAATGTAATACCGTTGACATCATTTTATTGAAAATATGCCTCCTCAAAAAACCCCTCAGTCCTGATTTTAAAAAGAGGACCAACTGTTCTGTACAGTTTCCAAATGAACACTACAGGCTCTGTACTATACAGTATCTGTAAATCCCACATAAAGCGACAAGAAAATTATTTGTGTCTCAAAATGTTAAATAAAAGCACAAAATGATTTCTGAATGAAGATATTTTTCAGTGGGGTTTCACACGGATAAGTCCAAACCCACACATTTTCAGGCATTTAATCAAGGGCTTTGAAGGTTAAATGTCTTCAAATTAAAGGTAGGGTAGAACGAAGACTGTTAGAAAATGTAACAAGTTAGAGAACATAAGCCCTGTTTTATGATGTATTTAATTTACTAAGTTAGTCCTAGCTGAATGAAATTTGTCTGAATATAACCAACGACTACGATATATACAAAAAACCATAAAACAAAAGCCATTTCTGTGGGTGCTTGAAAAGAGTGAATTTGCAGTAAGAATGGCTGGGCAATTCATATGGGTTTGGTGTGCTTAGAGCAGAAAAAAAGAGTAAAACACAGACTAAAAACGTATATATGGGTACTGAGGAAACTGTTATGAAAACACTGAAAGAAATTCTGTTGTCCAAAAATGACAGTGAAACACTGGAGCAAAAGCCAAAGCCCCTAAGAAGCAAGCCCCTAAGAGTAAAAGCCCCTAAGAAAGGCAGGTGAGGAGTTGAAGAAATTGTCATAAAGGTTTTAAGTTTGGCAAAGAGAAAATAGAGAAGTTGCAATGTAGGGCCACTTTCATGGGACAAAATATTAGATACTTAATGACCTTCATTTAGGAAGGCATGAAAAAAAGAGATTAGGAATTGAAAGACAGAAAAATCCACACGGGAAATAATGCACGTACTTTAATACCTGTTAAAATGAATAACCATTGGAATAAATTAGCACATGAATTGCTGAATTTTTAAGGTCCCTTTTAACTGAAACCATTGTAGGATTCTATGATCACATTTTTATGATTTGAAAAGCTTTGTGACCTATTCCCCCTTCAGATTTTTACATCTGTGGAAATATAATTGGTGCAGCCCTATTCTGACATTACAGAAGTTCATAAAATATGGCTTTTATTTAAATGTTTGTGGATTTTTTCACATTTAAACAGCATTAGTGTCTCAAAAGCAGCATTTTGATTAAAAAAAGACTCCCTTAAAATATGCTTTAAAATCTCTTACATTTAATGAAACTAATCTAAATTGTAAGCAATTTTATACAAAAAAGCACAAAATATCAATGCATATGAGAACCTCTGAAATACTTGAAAGTATAATAAAGCACCCAGGTGCTTCCTAGCATAATGGTGCTCTGGGAGAGCTCTTCATCTTCCCCAGGCACAAGCTCTGTCCTGTTTCCTATCATTCCTAGTCCTCTTTTCACCTCTGTACCTTAGCAAGTACAGCTTAATACTCAGTCCTGCAAAGCATATTAGGATCATGAAATTAAATGAATTTGAGATGTGTAGATGCTTTTATGAACTAATTAATAAAACTTTAAGGAAGAGAAGAGCAGACAGCAGAAATGTGGTTTGTTCCTTGCTACAGTAAGATTTGCATTAAAAGAAGCAGTCAGATGGAACAAAGATGTTCCCCTGTAACCAAGCAATGCACATCTCTTCTGTCATCTACCATCGGCAGTAATTCACATCAGAGCTCCACAGGGCTGCAGGATTAAAGTAGGCTGGCAGAGTTGTCCCTCTCCTTGAAAAGCTAGTTGGATACTCAGCACAGCAGGAGATCTGCCTTAGCATTTGCAGCTTACTTCGAATAACCCCATTGTAGGCATTTGTGCAGAAGGGCTGAGACACTTGGGTTTGTTCAGCCTTAAGAGGAAAACTCAAGAGCTGTCCACAGCTACCTGATGGGAAGATCTAAAGAACATGCAGAGAAAACATTCTGAGAGGTGCACAGAGAAAGAATGAGAGTCAAAACCCAAAAGTTCAATCTAGGGCAAATCCTGACTAAAGCTAGGAGGGGAAAAAAAATCACCATGAGGGTGGTGAAATACTGGAACACGTTACCCAGAGAGGCTGTGGATCTCCATCCTTGAAGATATCAAGAGCTTGACTGAGGAAGGCCCTGAGTAGCCTGGATCAGTTGGCCACACTTTGAGTAGGGGGTTGGAATAGATGGTCTTCAGAGGTCCCTTCCGACCAGAATCATTCTGTGTTTCCATGTAATTTATGGACAGTTTTCCAAGCATTCCCTATTTGTCTAACTCTGCTCCTGTTAACATCAGGTTATTGAATGCTTTTGGAAAATTCTATTCCCCAGGACCTTTAAGAAACCAACTTTATCACACTATTTTTCTTTCTTTGTGCTTTAATATAGTATTTATATGCACTTTTCCTTAGGTTTGTGTCATGATTTTCACCTAGAGATAATGATTTTCACAGTATTTAATTGTGACATCAAGAGGTTGACACTGAACCTTTCATAAGATGCCCTGCCTCTCACTGGTGTCACTTCAGAGACCTGTTCCCCCGTACTACAACAAACTTAAATTCATCACTTCTTAAAAAGATTGTTATTTTTTAGTTTTGCTCTTTGACCACAATTTTACTCACATTCTGACCACCTAGGAAGACACATCACATTTTCTGCTCTTAAGGAAGATCATTCCTTCGACTGTTTTCTTTCCCTTGTTAATCTGACAAGCCAATAACACAGCAGAATTTGGTGCAAATGAAATGGCTCAAAGTATTTTCTGCTCCTCTTCTCCATGATTTTGAGGATTAAGAACAAAAGGACTATTCTTGTATTGTTTGAGCTAACTTGGAAGACTTCCTTTCTTTTTGTTAAAAAAAAATAAAATGAAAGAAAGTAAAGAAAATGGAGAGAATTAATGGAATCATAGAGTGGTTTGGGTTGGAAAGGCCCTTAAAGGTTATCTAGTTCCAACTCCACTGCCATGGACAGGTTGATAAGGGTTCAACATGCCCTTGAACACTTTCAGGGATGGAGCACCCACAGCTTATCTGGGCTACCCATTGCAGTGCCTCACCACCCTCACAGTAAAGAATTTCTTCCTAATATTTAATTTATACCTACCTTCTTTCAGTTTAGAATCATTATCCCTTGTCCTAACACTACCTATCCTTGTAAAAAGTACCTCTCCAGCTTTCTCGTAGCCCCTTTAGGTACCAAAAATCTGCTTTTATGTCTCCCTGGAGCCTTGTCTTCTCCTGGCTGAACAACCCCAGGTCTCTCAGCCTGTCTTCATAGGAAAGGATCTCCAGCCCTCTGTTCTTCTTCATGGCCTCCTCTGGACCCACTCCTACACATCCACATCTTTCTTATATTGCGACCCCAGAGCTGGACACAGCACTCCAGATGGGGTCTCACAAGGACAGAGCAGAGGGGCAGAATCCACTCCCTCATGCTGCTGCCCACACTGGTTTGGATGCAGCCCAGGATATGTTTGGCTTTCTGGGCTGCCAGTGCACCTTGCCAGGTCATGGTGAGCTTCTCATCAATCACCAAATTCTTCTCATCAAGGCTGCTCTCAAATTATTCTTTGCCCAGCCTGTACTTAAGCTTGTGATTGCAAATAACGTTTTCATTGCTGTAACCAAATTCTATACTGAATCATATACAGGTACAGAAACTCTCAGAAAAATAAGACAGAAATAGAAGCCAAATGCTTTTTTTTTTTTTTTTTGTGGGAATCATTTCTACTAAACTGAGTAAACACAAAATTTGTAAGCTTTAAAAACAAATATGTATCTCATGTAAAAATTCACTTATAGTTACAGTTACATGTAGAAATATCTCTGGGCTTGCACTCTTTATAAACCTCATAATCCTGAAGAAAGGAGATGAAATTTTTCCTCACTGTACACCTCCACATTTTGAAAATCAAGATACAAGCTGCTAAGTGTGTACAGTCAGTTCTGAAGAGTTTCACAAACGATAACAACCTCCACTTTTCATTTACTGATCACAGTAATGACCACTAATTTCTGGGGAGTCACAGGATGAAAAACATTGCTTGTTTAAGTCTTTAACTAATCACCAGTCAAATATCTACTCAAAAAAGCTCATTATCCCTCTGAAGTGTAGTGGTCTGGAAAGATTAGGACAGTAAGGACTTTCAAGCATGCCCAGAGATGCAAGAGCTCAAATTACTGACGTTTATGTTTGATTTGCGTAAGTATGAACACTTGCAGTTCCTGGATCTGCAGATATTCACACACAATCAACAAACATTAGTTGAAAATAGGAAAGTTATTATGGCTGGAAATACACCAATATAACTCAGACTATACACACAAGAGCTGAATCCCATTTTGATAGGTCAGCCAGTGGCTAAGGAATGAATTCCCAACAGAACTAAGGTAGTCACATACCTCACCAGATTTGCTTTTAAACATAATTTTTCATCTTACTTTAAATATTATGAGTATGTAGTAATATGCATGGAAAGCTAACTTTAAAAATCCAACTGAAACACTTCCCTGCCCACACTGTTTTCCTTCCAAAGGTAAGGTGAGAAGAACTGTTGCTGGCATATGTTTGCTACAGTAATTAATGCATAAAAGTGGTGACAAAAACTCACCACTTTAAGGCTATGTAAAATCAATAGCTCTATTTCAGAAGCTTTCTGCTTTGCTTGGTGTTTCAATAGATCATATTATACAATCTGTGTCTCTGGTAAAGGAGACAAGATCTGTGCTCAAGGTCAGGCTAGATAGGGCTCTGAGCACTCTGGTCTAGTGGAAGTGTCCCTGTCTGTGGCAGGTGAGATGTAACTAGAGGACATATAAGGCCCCTTCTAATACTAAGCATCCTATGATCTCAATATTTTCTGTTAGTTTTATGCAACTGAGTAATCATATTCAACTTCAACCAGCACATGTAAGAATTAGTAATTTCTTTTTTCTAAACAGGATTCTAACTGAGAACTCTTCCTAAAATTATTGTCCTAGAAATACTTGACTTCTGGAGGGAGTGGTTTAGAACAGAGTCTGAAAAGCATCACTTCTGCTATAGCTTAGGGAAAAATGTTTTCAGGATTGCTGCTGCCATAATAGCATTTTTGGTAGAATACATCAAACAGATTAAAGTCACGAGGCAATCCACAACACAGGCAGAGCAACTTCTTGTCTGCCTAAACAAACCTTGTAGACAACACTTTAAAATATGAGCATTTTCTGTTTCTTTTTTCTTTTTTTAATTATCTAGAAACCCAGTTGACCATCACAAAATGACAAAATGGGCTTTGGATGGGAACTGCAGGGAGAAGACAGCAGCTGCTTGATAACATAAGAACAGAAAAGAAATTATGAATTCATCTTTGTAAAATAGTCAAGCAGTTCTATGGCCCAGCCACGAACTGAGACAAATCTGGCGTAAAAGATTAGGAAAAAAATTTAAAAAAATAATGAATTGTCTCTACTCCTAAAGTTTGAAAAGTAATCAGAGTCTAAAGATGCAAGGAACCAGTCAGATTTGTGAAAGTGTTCAGGTAGATGTCTAACCTGAAATTAATACTTGTTACTCCATACACCTATTTGGTGGATTCTTGAACACAGTTTTAAGTACCTGAGAACAAATCTTTGCAATCTGGTCTTTGGAGGCCTTATGTATTTTTACTCAAAGCCAAAGACATACTTACCGCTAAAAGCTTCAGTCATTTCCAGAAATGGAAAGCATTCCCCTGTGGATGTTATGGGTGGATGTTTTTGAAAAAAAAAAAATTTCAGCCAAAGTCTACTAACTACAAATAGTTAAAATTCTTTTTCCAGACCTAGGTAGGATTATTAATGCTTAGCAGAGTAAATTCTATTCCACAAAACTAAATCTTGTGCTCAAGCTCTTATATCACATTTCAATTACTGCAATTTCTTTTTCTCTGTCACTGGCAAATGAAATCTTGTTTCACTGAAGTCTATCCAAAATTAATTTTCCTAGATCTTTGATCAGCTTTTCCATGAGAAAAACAAAACCGGAGCAGTATTATTGGGCTACAGACCATCTTGCTGATCATTATTGTTTCCCTTGCTCTCTGTCTTCTGTCTTTCTGAAAACATCTCTAATCACATCTTGTACTTAAAATATAACTGGTATGGGCAGAAATTACATGTAAGTTCTGAACTTCTAAAAACCAAGTAGCAGAAAAAGAATGTGTAATAAAGGGTCAGTGGGATAATGCAAAGACATAACAACTAACAGCAGCCCTTGGTCTTGGAAAGAGTGAGTGGTTTTTGAAAAATTGATTTTATATAGATTAATGTATGGGAATATATATGAATAATGGGATGTTCAGTTGAGTGGACATTATCAAATACTGTGCAAATATTTAAAGATTGTTTCACTCTAAGAAAAACATCACATTGGAGAGCAACGTGTTCAAGCACTCCCAAAGCAGCCCAGCACTGAAACATCTGATGGGTTTGTAACAGACTGTGTCAATACCATCCAAAAGCTGTGAATGGGAACATCTTGTCGATTTTCTTAGTGATAGACTTGTTGATGGATTGTGAGGGCTGACTGAAGGAGATGGTTTTCATTTGGTGAGAACAATTTGTACCTGTATGTGGGGTAGCAATGTCCATCTGACCTGACTGAAGCCCAGACAAACTGAACCAGGACCTGGAGGCCCTGGAAGTGCCTGGTGGCCTCTGGAAGATGCTATTTTCTGCGGTATCCTTTTGTAACTGGTTTTGAAGATTAAGGATAAATCCCACCGGCCCACCTTGCTTGCTAGGAAGATTGTGCCTGTTAAGTATCTCAGATGCAGAAAACCCTGGATTCCTATTGCAAAACACATTTACACATTTAAAAAAATCCACATTCCCCAAAACAAACAGGTTTGAATCAAACCCAGAGCGAGTCAGGCAGTACCAGATGGGGGGCTGGGGGTGTCTGAGCCTTCATTCCATAGAGGAAAGGCTGATACAATAGTTGGCTTTTTTTTTTTTTTTTTTTTTTTTTGTAAAACCACCCACTGA
>VZRZ01008462.1:411799-425245 GCA_013398175.1 Climacteris rufus | reverse complement strand
TTTTTTTTTTTTTTTATGCTGAAGCACAACCTAAAGTGTGTATAGAAAGTGTGTTTCCATAGGAACCACACAGCTGAAATGAGTAGGAGAAGTGAAGTGCTGGAGGGAGAGAAGCGTTTAATATAAGGGGGGAAACACTGTATACTACTGCACATGAAAAGCCATTGGGTCTGTAAGATATTAGACAGGTGTTAAGAAGGTGCTTAAATTCAAAAAAGCATAGCATAAAATGCACATAGTCCAGTGACTAACTGGAAGGGAAAGAAGCAATCGTGTCAGGACCACACAAAACAGAAGTATAGTCAGCTTTCAGCATATTCTGCTAACCAAGCACCAACAAAAAAGTAAAATAACATCAATTTTCTGCAACTGGCTTCAAAACAAGATGACACGTAAGATTTTTAACACAAGCAAAAAGGAAAAAAAAAGAGCAATACTGTTATTTTTCCTTGTAACAACAATTTAAAAAAGCAATTCAGAAACTATTTATAAATAAGGTAGTTTCTAGAATTCAGTCACCTACCCCACACAATGGGCAGTATGGAAGGATAGTAGAGAGCTGGAGCATGTCAAACCAGGGATATATTCCCTTGTTCTCTATTCCTTTATGATCTGAAAGATGAAGAGTGTGGCCCTCTACTTCAGTTGCAGTAACAAGGCAAAAGGCACCTCTGAAACACTGTTATCATCAATAACCTCGTTACTACAGTGAACAGCTCCAGGCTGCCTCAAAGTGGAAACCTGCTGTGATATGAATTATACACCTAGAGAAGAGCTGCTTCCTCCCTAGAGATAAACAGATGAAAAAAGCACAGGCGCTAGAGAGAGCATAACATGCAGAAACAAGTATCAATTATCTTGGTATCTCTTGTGCAGAGAGTTAATTAATGGGCAGAGAAGTGTAGGTTCATGGGGCCTTTCAAGGGATAAGGAGGCATCAGGAGAGGATTAAAGGGGAAGGCAAACAATCCCGGAGCAAAGATGAAGCACAAAGACCAGATGGAAGGAGAGGTTAGGAGGTGAGAAGACACACTCAGAACCTCAAGACATGCAGGGTACTGAGATGTCCACCTGGTGCTTAGGGTTGCTGGTGAGATGGAGATCCCAGCCCATTCTTCTGTGAGATTAATGAGCATGCAGAAATAATCTCTTATTCTTTGCTTGCAGCAAAGAAAACATCCAGAGACAGAATATTGGTTGATATATTTGCAATAATGTAAGGGTGGGTTACATGGTTTTGATTTATTCCTTCTATCATAAAGGAAATGCTAGAACAATGACTATAAAATGCACTGCAAAATATAAATCCTAAGGGTTTTTTTTTCCTTTTGGCAGGAATAGATATACCAATAAAACTGTCAAGATTAAATCAGATTTTATAAATTCATTTTAAATATGAGCCCTTTTCTTAAACTGTAATCTACAAACTAAATCTGGTATTGTTTATTTATTTCTCAGGCAAAAGTTTTAGATCACAATCTGCTAAATAAATGCTCAATAAAACCAGCTATACTGCTTATTTTTACTATAAATTTATGTTCACTGTAGAATATATGTTGTTGAATCACAGAACGTGAATCTGTAGATTCAAATAACATCAAACATATTGATATATTTGAAAATCTATAAAAATGCATATGTATTTAAATCTATGTATAAAATGAATAATCTGAACAATTTCTTAAACCGTGTATTAAAATCTTACAATCCTTTTATTTGCATCTTACACTATGTGAGATGCAAATAAAAGAATTCTCTACAGTTTAAGAAGCCCATAGAGGTGATTCAATTTTTGTTTTACACAGGACAGTAAGGGAGAAGGAAATAAAAGGATTACACAGCCCTTAAATAGTTATGTTAGCTGCTCAAATTTTCAAGGCAACTATCCATTTGAAGTCACAGGGCTTAGGCAATTTACAAACACTAACCATCTGCTCTTCAGCTTCCGGAAATCAACTGCATTGAAAAGACACCCAAAGCCCACAGGAAAAAATACAAAGCAATAGAGGGAGCTAGGAACACCAGGAAGGAAAAAAAGTCACAGTGAGGAACAAGGGTAGTTTCTCACATTTCAAAGAATCCTTTTGGTTTCCTAGAGTAACATGAGAAGCTTTAGTCCTGTGGAGAACACCATTTTTTCTCATTAGTTTCTGTGCTTTTTATGGTCTGGAACTGGATCCCAGCAGCAAAGCCTTGTCAGTTCTTTGGCGTCTCACGTGGGAGATGATTTCTCACCTTGTTTATTTTTTGTTTTCAAGTCTACATTTCAAACTATTGTTAGCATTTCCTTTCTTAAACCTGGAATAGGATTTAAAACAATAATGAAGCAACTCAGTCTTGGTAAACTGTAATTGCCATAGTGTTATTGACTTTACATTATTACCGGATGTTTCCAAGAAAGAGCTGAAACTAAAAAGGAGTATGTTAGCAGCCCTTTATCCCAGAAAGCTTGTTCATTATGAAAGTGTCTCCCAGACATGTACCTGAAACAGACTGGTCAGAATAAACTGCCTTAGGGTGCCTCTTAAACTATATGTGTTACTAATTATCCATCCATCCAAACTTGGGATTTTTTTTCCCTGTACTTTCACAAAGAATTTACATTTGCATGTCTGCTCTGATCACAGGAAAAGCTCATTGCATGAAAAAGAAACAACACCTGTAGGGCAGAAAAAAAAGCTGTAGCAAAATGACTGCCACACAGATACCAGTGTAATTCATCATGATTAATATTATTATCATAAATCCCACGGGAAGGAATAATGCTTTGCCACTTTTTACATAGCACTGCCTGCAGCAGAATTTTAAGAACATTTAAGTTAATACAGCTCACATCAGTGTACTCCATGGGTCCCTCATCAAAATCCATTCCCCACTGGAAAAGAAAAGTTACAGATGAGACTCCAGAGATCTTAGGAAGAAGAAAGCCACTCAGAATCAAAATCAACAGCAGGAGGATTCTATAATAGAACTCAAGTATTAATTGAGACTACAGTGTGATATAACTGGAACTGAGTTCCTACTGCAACTAAGTATCTCCATTAATAGAAAAAAATAGCCACAGGTCAGATTTCCCTCCTTATTTCCTGTAAGCAAGCATTGGCATATCTTCAGGAGAGCAGACCCGTGCAAAACCCTTGCTGCTCCAGTACTGCCACTGAAGTAGACAAAAGTCTCTCTAGTGGAAGTTTAGCACAGCAGCCCTTTAGCACAGCAGCCCATCACATCAAAACATTCTTGGTCAAGGAGAAATCAAAAAATATCATAGAATCACAGAGTGGTTTGTGTCGGAAGGGACCCTAAAGATCATCCCATTCCAACCCCCCCTGCCATGGGCAGGGACACTTTCCAGTGTTGCCCAGAGCCCCATCCAACCTGGCAAAGACACCCACAATCTAACAGTTGCCGTGCTTCCCTTTCCCAACACTTCTAGTCACTGCCCTTGTTCTCCATGGATGCTGACTGTGGGTTCAGCTGGCACCTGTTTCACAGGTTTACAAAGCATCATGAGTGTTCATGGCACAATTTGAACATGCAAAACCAGTTCACTATCAGTATCTTCTACCACAATGGTCTAATTTAATGAATTGCTAACTTTGAAACTGCAAATAGCCACAATCAAAGCTCAATTTCTTCAGACAAAAAATCACAGCAGTGTTTTTTCTGTGGCACAGAGTATTGAAAATGCAGAGTTTACTTTTAGAGTGCTGCTTGCAAAGTCACTGGGAAGAGGAAAGATGAATACAGTATTTTGATCTATTATTTATTAAAGCCAAGGAGAAAGCGGAGAAAAGTTATGTGCAAAACACCAGATCAAACACTGTGAATCTTAAGATTTTTCTAGAGCATACATGCACAAATCAAAACCTTTGGAAGCAGAGACAAACCATTTCAGGCATATCTCACCAGCCTCTCTGACCACTAGCTATCTTCTCTTTTGCAGACAGACCCCTACTTGCTCTGAAATGCTCCAAACCAGCCAGATTTGAACCGACTCTGAAGTAACAGCTGCAGTAGTCTGCTGCACCAAGGTATCTATTCCTGCTGTTAAATGCAAGGGTTATTTGCCTGTTGACAGTGCTTTGCTTTGCTCCTGCACAGATTTTGCTTTGGAGCTTGCTGCTATCCTGTTGCCTTGGCATGGCCACTGCAGCCAGCGTGACCTTGCCCTCTGTCCTGGCATGTTCCCACACCCCAAGGCACACTAGCACTGCTCTTGCACTGTTACAAGACAAGCTACAGGAGATCAGACACTGAAAACAACCAATTATTTATTTTTATGTTATTTTTCCAAATAAACTTAGTTTTCTGTTGGATTTGCTCCTTGAACTGGCTCCAAACTGCATCCCTCAGCCCTAAACCCGTTGTTCTGGCATCACCAGGGCAATTCATCATATCAGCCTTGGATATGTTTCAGAATCAGTAGAAATGCACTAAGTAGGTGCTTATCTCTCTGTTGTTCACAAAAGATAATTAGATAACTAATTTACCTATATTTTATACAGCTAAAATTAGGTGATATCAATATTATCTTCTAAGTTCCTTTTTTCCTGTCAATGTTGGTAATCTTTCATGTAACAGGGAAACTTCTGGAAATATTCATGTTAAAGGCACTACATTTTCACCAAAAGACTCAGTTTCAGTTAGTTAGGATAATCTCATTGTAAAAATCCCTTAAAATCCTGATCTATTTTAATTGGAAATGATCTTCTTTATTATGATTTTCCAATATGTTGATCTTCAGTTGTAATTATTAGTGGCTTCTCATTAGCTTCCCTTCCTAGGTTTTTGCTCTCAACAGCATGCAGAATAAAACATTTCTCAGAAGGATCTAGTAACTTGCATCGTTTAGGAGAGTTTCTATGTAAAAGGCAATCCTGTTTCTGCAGTGAGTAACCATTTCGCAAATCTGAAAACTATCTTATTTCTGAGAGCTGGTTTTCCTTGAAGAAAGGAAATTAACAAGAAACTCAGTCATTAGCAATCATGCAAGGATTAATTTAATGACATGACAAAATATGAAGGTAGGTGAACAATAAAGGATGCTTTGCAGTGCCACATATTGCCACAATATAAAGGGTAGGGGGAGGACTCCCATTGTCTAAAGTTTCCCTTTCATTGTCATATTTCCCCATTAAGATTGAACATCCTGTACCACTGATTCATTTAAGGTTTTGCTGATAGGTACCAGGCTGCAGGTAAGCTTAGCGAAGAGAAATGAAAGCGAGAAATTACCACTGCTGATGAATACAAACAGGAAGTCAGAAATTGATGATGGTGTTTCTAACAGTGGATTAGAGCCTCCACCTGCCACACAGGACCAGCCCCCAGCTGGCCTCTGCCTGCTCCTGCTGCTTGCTTCCTGTCGGCTCTTAGGAAGGAGTTTTTAAGCAAAAGTTCATGTCACTTGCAGGAGTGGGAAGGGCTGAGACCTGTGTGGGAATTTTATGTCTGGCAGAGATACACAGAAAGGTTCAAGATCTGTGTCTCTGATCTCTGTGTCTCTTGGAGAAGAGCTGCATCCCCCATATGCTTTTCCCTTCTCCCTTTTGCTCATCTCTATTTGTTTTGCCATATCATAACTTAATATTTAGATTATTGCCTTCTTTCTTATTTTGTTCCTGCTCATATTCTTTCTTTATGGCTTAGTATTGCTACATTTCCCTTTCCTACAAAGAAGCACACAGACCTTTCCCACAACTACCTCTTCTACTGTGCCCAACTGAGACAGACTCCACAATTTCATGACAGCCAACAGCATTTATTCTCAAAACACCCCTTAAAATTACCCCTTTCTTCATAGCATGCACAAGCATGTCTGCTTAACTCTTATTTCACTTTAAACAAGAGCTAACTAAATTTTAAACAAAAGAAAGCATTCAAAGAAAGTAATTAAATCAGTTATGTCCTTATTAAAGTTTTTACTATTTACTCATTTTCTCAAGGTTATATATAGGTAATGAATATGTATTTTTTCATGCAACCAGATCAAAAGACAATGTTAGTTTCCTAAACTTTCACACCTAACTTTCCTGTCATCTGTAAACTAGTTTAAGCAATACAGATATTAGTTTAAGGATACAGAAATGCAACAGATGCGTGAAAACTGTGTCCTGATTCAGATCTTGAATCAGAAACTTCTACCTTCTTGACTGAGTCATATGATAACATAATATGAACTTTCTCATTTTTTCCCTAGGCTTTATTCATAACTCACAATCATTGCCTAATTGCAGTCAACAAACAAAATGCCGACTCACCGAGACTAAGAACACAGAACCAATAGTGGGGATACTTCAAAAGTACTTGCTAGTGATACAAAAATAAGATTTAGCAGTGGAATAGACAGTGATGACTCAGTGTCTTTCAAAGAGTCAGTCTGGAATTACAATCTCTATGCTTGGAATGAATGGGGACCAAAAAAAAAAAAAAAAAAAAAAAAAGACTGGCAATAATCCAACCTGTTGATCCAATCCTGTGTCAGCCCCGTTTAGCTGGGCTTGATGGCCATGTTAGATGATGGGAAATAGAACACTTTCTCCCACAAGTGCACTTGACAGCATCTCCCTTTGCCTTAGGAAATAGTCACTAATGTCTCTGTGAAAAAAAATATGACCAAGCCTTTAGAGAAGTTAGGCTGTCAGAATCTCTCTGTTGATAATCATACAGACATCAATTTTGTGTTATAACAATGCATTATAGGAATTATCTAAAATAGAAGGATTCTAGGAGTTTGCAAAATCTTCCATTTTCTCAAGGTGCCTATGCAACATCATGATGTTCTGTTTAGTCACTCCATTCTCTCGGGACATAGCTCTGAGTGTTGCCCTGACTTTTGCAGTTCTGGATGTTATCATTCTTTTGTAACTAGTTTCTCACACACTTCTCTGTAAACATAGCCATGTTATTGTAACAGTATCTTTTTGTTTACATTCCTTTCTCCTGGGCAAAGAAGTTTGATGGACATTTCCTTTGACCAGTGTGATTGAAGGACTACAAGGTGTTCCCCTCCAATGGACAGTGATTTCTAAAATGCATGTAAAATGAACTGGGTGGGTCTTGCCCAGCAGTTGCTTCTTGCTGTCCTAACACGAGTCTGTCTCCTTCTTTCGTGTCGTTACTGCGACACTTTGAGTCTCTCTGCTTGTTACTAGAGTAACTTTAAGATTTGTGAGCAGAATCAACAGGAAACTTTAAATTAGTAATCAGAAACAGAATGGCAGCTGAGAGCAAACAAATTAAACTTTGTTTTCACTTAGTTGAAGTCTGATGTCTGGCAATATTGTCGCTACAGATTTAGGAGTTGCACTAGCTACATATTTAGAAGAATATTATTTTAAAGGTTACTGAACAGCCTTTCTGTATTAACAGACCAAAAAGCTTAAAGCTGTTCTGTTGTAGAGTGGTGACTCTGACTTTTCTTAGCTTTCTGCTTCTCAATCTAGCCAATTGGTCTCTAGAAAAATCTGGAGGACAGGATGTAAAAGGAAGGGACAAATGGATGGCTTCATGCCTTGGTTCTCCATGACTTTCCATGCATGTTGCCTTAGCCAGAGAACTCACGTCTGCATCCTTTGTCTTTCCAAAGCTGTAAAAGAAGAATCCTGTACCTATAGCCTCCCACCAGAGAGGAAACCATGTGCTGACAGACATCTGCTTTGCTACCATCTCCACATTGTTCTCTGAATTCAGTTTTCTCTCTTTTTAGTCACTGACAACTCATTAGGGGATGAGAAAACAGAAAACCTGTTTTGAGTATAAAGTCCTACTAAAGATAAACATAAAATCAAATTAACTATCAATAGACTGACAGTGATTGAGTCAAGGCTTCTAAGAATTTAGACTTTTGGTCACAAGAAATGCCATCTTTGTATTCTGGTTCATGGTTGCTGTATGGAGTAGCATTAGTTGCAGTTATCAAATGTTACGATCACCATGGCAACTCCCCACTCAGTTTTTCTAGTATTTTGCTTGTTAATCTGTTAGAGATATAGATTCCTAAGGCACAATTGTACAAAAGGCTGATTTTGACATTCTTCTTGCACTCAGAAAGTGGATGTTCTCAGCACCTCAATAGAGCAGCTCAGCCCCTGTACTCGAAGTCACCCTGCACTACTTTGTATGCAGAAAGATTCTGTCTCAAGTTCAGCCTGAGTGAGATACCAGAAACAGTCATTTACACAAATAGGTAATTTCATTATCTATGTTACAGCAGCCCCAGATGCTGCAAACAGCACGGTATGAAGCCCCCAGTCAGAGAAGGTAAATTAATGCAGTGTATTTTCTTTAGAAAAGGCCACTATATTGTTTTGCATTTCAGTCCTTTTTCCCTGTAGCATGAAGGATATCATTCTTCCTTCTGCCCATCACTCTGTCATGGGAAGAGCAGCTGAGAAGGTGGAGGAGTATTTTGCTCTGACTGCATAGTACTTTCTCATTTGTAGTGATTCATAGTCAGAGCACTCTAAACCTGAACTGACCTGTTGTAATTTACCTTTTTTGGTTTCCTACTTCCGATATGAAAAGGGAAAAGGGAAAAACCTAATGAACTAATGGACACTTAAATTTAGCCTTCAGTACAACTATCATTTCTTCCAGGGAAACAGACTTCACAAAATTATGCCCTGAGCTCCATATCTAAGCCAACACTCCTTCAGGATCAGTAAAGATGATATAGGGCAGAGATGTGTCACCCACACAGTCTTGTACAACCTGTTCATGCATCACTAGCAGAGGCAGCATGTGCTGTAGTGTGGGGTGGGCAAGCTTACCTGAAAAATCCTAGGAAATTCATGTGAGCAGTTGGTAGCAAAACTTACAGCTAGATTAAATGCATTCATGCAGGATTCTGAGTAAGTTTGAATCAGGTGTTACCTGAGTGGTTATTTTCACTTCTACCCTTCCATGTTTTATCACTGGGAACAAAGAAGCAGAAACTTCTACACAGATTTCTCCAATCACCACTTGGTAGTGTAGGAGCTCCAGTAACTAAATATAAAAGTCAATATAACTCAACTGGTGTGTAATTACAGCCTGCGTAGTTTTTTTCACACAATAGCAATGAACTCTTTCCTGGCTTATGGATGTTTCTAAACCTACAAGGGCATCTAAAATGAGGTAATGGGCAAGGCTATTTTGTTTTAATACAACTAACCACAAATAGCTCCAAAATGCTGAGCAAATCTTCTTCAAAACTCAAGTTTAGAGGCTGTCAGATTAAGTCACCCAGCCACCACTGAAGATTGTAACTTCAATCACTGGGGAATTTAATGAAATATAATGTCTGGAGCCTGCACAAGCATGAGAGAAGTATTTTTTCACACTTGAAATAGTGATGAGAAATTGCTGAATTTAACCGTTTCTCAATCTTTCTGAAAACAACATGATCTTATGTATTTGACAAGTATGGTGTATCTTGGTCCCAATGGATTTTGTTGCAAAAAGTAAAATAAGCCAAAACAAATGCTAGAATTCAACCCCAAGCAGAACATCCAATGTGTTCACATGGGAGAATAATGAGTTGATGCATTCAAAGACAGATGAATAATTAAGATGACAGAATTCATGGTATCAAGTTAGCATACTGATTTAGGTTTAATGGTGTACCCTTAAAATACCATCTGGGACATTCATATAAAAGTGCACTTGCCCAATTTCTAGAAAACAAGCATCAAAATGCAGATTGAAACTCAATAATACTATATATCAAGAGAAAAACTCTGGATACTTTGCCAAGCACCTACATTTTTGAAATAGGAAATTTCCAATCTGTGTTACAAGCTCATCAGTAACCTTAATGCAAAATGGTACTTGAAACATATGAAAAACAGCAATCTGCCTTATCTCCTAGAACACTGGCAGTCTCACTGCCATCACCCTTATTTCATCAATCGATTAAAACTTGGAAGCTTCTGGTAATGGAAAGCAAAAAAAGACAAATAAATGGTATTGTTACAGCTCAAATCTGAGCCTTTGCAGTGAAGTATAACTCCATACTGGGCTGCACTGTTAAAAACATAGCAAGGGGGTTAAGAAAAGGGATTAATCCCTGCCATGCAGTTACAGGAGGCTACATCAGAATTCTGTTCAATGCAGAAGGACATTAATAAACCAGACAGCATGTGGCTGAGGGAAGGAAAACTTGCTATGCAAGGAGAGGTCGAGGGAGCTGGCTTATTTTGATCTGTGGGAGAGGTCTGACTTCTTTCTTCAGCCACCTTCTAAGTGGGTACAGAGAAGCCAGAGTCAAACTCTTCTTGGAGGTAATCAGTGACAGGACAAGAAACAACGGACACAAGCTGCAGTAAGGAAAATTCTAGCTAAATACAAGAAAAAATGTAGTTAGCATAGTAAAAAATGGTATGGCTTGTAAAACTGCCACCCTTGGAGGTGTCTAAAACCTCCTGGACAAGGCCCTGAGCAACCTCATTTAATTTAGAAGGCAAAGACTTTGAGGAAGAAGGTGTCTATATGGTTTCCAGAGCTCCATTTCAATATAATTATTCTGATTGTATAACAGCAATATTTCAGCTGAAGTGAGTTAACTGTGCTGATTTCTCATCCCCATGTTCTGTCAAAGAAAGACTGAGTGTACACTTACGGCTGGGCAAAAAAACTACCAAGTTAGAGCAACCTCATAAAGAACACAGTATGACTTGGTGTTTTCCTGGAGGACAAACACAGTGCATGCTCCTTTAATGGAGATGTTAGAATTTGCAGGTTGCTGTAAGAAAAAAGTGTAAGAACAACAATCAAATAACAATTTTGACTGTGCTTTCACTATGGTTCCAGTAAGGGCATGAATTCACAGTATTTAAAGAAATTTCTATCTGTTAGCTTAAGGAATTAGAACAAGGAAAACGATGATTAAAAATATCAAGATTACTGTGTTTAGAAAAACAATACTTTATCATGGCATGCAGCATCTAACCTAATAAACAACTATAATCTTCTTGTGAAGATTTTTCTTGAAAAGGGCATTTACTTATGTTTTCTCATCTAAGTGTTATCTGAGTGGCTAAAATAGTGTTGTGGAACAGGATGCCTGAATTTTCTTTCTATTGCTTTTGTTGAGTTTAGGCAAATCACAGCCCTGTGTCTTGATAAAATAACAATGCTACAGGCTTCTTACAAAATTTCATTGCTCCATAGTTATAAGTCTTTGAAATGCTCAACTAAAAATTGTTAAGTGAAAATTTAAGCTCTATAGTTATTATGGCAAACACCCACCCATTTACTTTCTGGAAATATATTTACCAGATATTTACTGCACTTTGATACTTTTCAAATTCTTATTCCATATGAATAGAAAAGAGGCATTACACACGCATATGCATGCCCTAAGCTGTTAAAGAATTACTGGATGTTTAAGAGGTCTGGGCACTGCAGTTCTTGTTACTTAAAATGCAATAAGTTTCTCTTTCAGTTTAAACTGAGAAACATTTTAACTTTAAGAGCAGACTATAGTTAATGGCAGAGCCCCCACCCCCATAATTCAAAGCAATAAGAACAGTTTCAAATGGAATCAGAATACAATACATTAAATCCAAATTCAAACCTTATTTCAGCTAATTATATTGCCACAGATGGAGGTATGCAATTTATTGAGCATCTGTGCATAGCAAAATTTTGGGCAATGTGGGTGGTGCAAGTTTTAAATCATACACATTCTGTGACTGAAGTAAAACAAAAAAACTCATTGATGAGAGTTATTTTATGATTTCAAACAAACCCTGAATTTCATAGTGCAACTAAATGCATAAAAGCACAATGAAAAGTGCAAACCTGGTTTCATACTGGGAATCAGAAAAAATAATGTGTCCTTTAGGCATAATTCTGCTCCTTTGGTGTAAATCAACAACAGACTAAAAAAAGAAATGTAGATAAAACAAAGTGAGAAGCAGAGCTGGTCAAAGAGCAGAAAATCCTGTTCCCAAAGAGCATGCCTTCTTTATAACATGGACTCTTCCTGGCATCTTTGCTCTGTTCTAATCTCACTCGCAGTTTGCTTTTAGCTGCAGCTTTGCCAGCGAAATTCTTCGACTGGGGAGCTGCTACCAAAAGATTAAGACCTGATACGTTAGGCAATCCTTCCTCCAGTTAATCCCCACCGGCTGGATCTGCTGTGACTCAGGCAATTCTAATAAAACTTGAGAGGCAAGGAAAGAAAGAAATCCGTGATCAAACATGTCCAAGCACAGTTATTTTGTATCTAAAGCTCCGACTTCTATTAAGTGACAGTGGCACGACTACATGCTACTAAACGCCAATGCACCTGATAAAATGAGCTCAGAGGATGCTTTGTAGCACTGTTTTTATGAGTAATATTTAATGTGAGCAGATGTATAGCCCCTTACAAATTTACTTCAGTGATCTAATACACCTGATATACGCGATGAAAACTAAATCCAAGGGAGAAAAAAGCACCAGAAAACTCACAATCCCATAATGCCCACTCTATCACCAGCAAGTGATTTTTTTTCCTAAGAGAGAGCAAACACTTACCTTCCCACCCAACCAGACAGTGCTTGTGCTACAGACTTTCTGCTGCTGTACGTGCTGTTGCTGGCTTTATGCCTGCTGTGAGAGAGGATATTTGATCTGGCATAAAGTTAGGACTCAGGCACAGAGGGTGCCATATGAACACAAAACCAGTCAAATTTTCTGAATATGACTGAATCAGCAGCCTAAGCTTACAGGGCATCAGCACTTTACATCATCTTGCAGTGGGGGGTTGTTCTGGAGCCCTACTGATGGATTCCATCAAGCCACAACCTGTGAGGCAACACAATGCCACAAGAACAGCACCCTCTCTGCTCAGGTTAGACCCTGACCCATTCCTTGACTACTCTTAGGAAGTAGGCCTTCCAAGAGAGTCATGTCTGTGAAGAAAATAAGGACAATTTAGCTGAAAGTGGGAAGAGTGATGTCACTCATTTACTTGTAACAGTGGGAAACTAACAATATATTTATGTACATTAAGTCATGCCAAGAGTGTTTCCCATCTGCTCCCATGACAAACATGCTTCCACATGCCATTTCTTCCTTTATTTATGCAGTTCTCCCTGAAAGCTTTAGTAAAAGGTTAGTGGATCCTAGAGCAAGGAGTGTGTACCAGCAAGCAAATATCTTGTCCCTAGTGTCAAGTGTTTCATGTTTTTCATGGAGAGCTGAGTTCTCATTGTCCCTGTTATAGAGGTTCACTTTTGCTACAGTGGCAGTCTCCTCATCTGCCCCATTCGCCACCACGGTTCAGACTCAATAACTATGGATCTCACTTAGTGCTGAGAAAGAGAAGGATCAAGGTCTGAAGCACAGGAATGACAGCTGTAAGGAGTAGCACTTGTGGTCCTCCTTCTCCCTCAGACAGACACTGTTTATCGCCCTTACCAGCAAGAGTAACAAAGGCAATTTTGCAGGGTTTTTCTTACTTTTTTTTTTTTTTTT
>VZRZ01008462.1:248910-411737 GCA_013398175.1 Climacteris rufus | reverse complement strand
TTTTTTTTTTTTTTAATCCTGGTCCCATTCTTATCTCCACTCTTTTCCAAATCCACTGTTTTAGCATGTTGGATGTTTCCCAGTCCCATCTCCTTCTCTGTGGGGTGGAAGAACTGAATCTTGCTGTCCTTCTGAGAAGCCCTGTGCTGCCTCTGGAGATGGACACAAGCTAAACAAAGATCAAGCTAGTTACTTAGTGAGCTTTGTGAGGAAAGATAACAGTACCAGGATGTACAGCTGACCTGTCATCAAAATCAAACCATTAATTTCATAAAATTGCCTGAACACCTCTTGTCATTAGCTGGCAAATACAAAGCTACACAGTGATCATAAAATCTGTTCACTGAACCATATCAAGTATGAACAAATTCATAAACACTGTCATCTGACTGCAAACATTTAATGAGGAGAGGAAAAGCAAGTCATATTTTTTTCTACTAAATTGTTTACCAGTAGAAATTTGTGATAATGCAGCTATAGAAGCAATACATAACATCATCTTTTATGCGAAGAAAATTATCTGAGTCCATCCAACCAGGTTTCTGTATCAACCAAGTGAAATAAATAATTTAAAGGTTTATCCAAGAGTATCAGTCTCAGTGCAAAGATCAATGAAGGTACAAAATGCCAAGTGTTGTGTATACATCTATGGTTATAAAGTGTGAAACCACTCTGTATCTGGTCAGAGCATATGTTTTGAACACATCCAGGGATGGTGACACCACCACTTCCCTAGGCAGCATATTCCAATGTCTGACCATCCTTTCTGTGAAAAAATATAACTTAATTTGAAGTCCAAACCTCCCCTGGTGCAACTTGAGGCCACTTTCTCTCCTCCTGTCACTTGTTACCTGGGAGAAGAGACTGACATTCACCTCACTATAACTTTCTTTCAGGTAGTTAGTAGAGAATGACAAGGTCTCTTCTCTGCCTTCTTTTCTCTGGGATGAATGCCTGAAGACTCCTGATTGAAAGATTGTGCAAAAATGCAAATCATATTTACCTTTCTCTGAAACATCATATTGTAAGCAGTGAACAAATGCAGACAAGTTCAAAAGGCTTGTATCAAACAATTCTTTCTTAAAAAAAAGTTACATCTTTAACTACATCTAAAATGTAACTAAAAAGATAAAACTGTTGGTCAAAGAACAGTGGTGAAAGCAAGTGATAAATGACAGGATAAATTGATCTGAATGGCTCCATCAATTATACAGAATTTAACATTAATGAAACCTAGTCACATACATAAATATTTTTAGTTTTACTCATACGTCTATTTAAAAGTAAAGCAAAAACACTGAATTCAACAAATTTTAGCAAAAACCAACTTCTAGCATCACTTTTCTGAAAGACCTGCTTCTGCTGAATTTGTGTCAGGACAAATTATACCACTCCTTCTCTGCACTTTTTAGCCACACCTGGAATGTTGTGTCCAGATTTAATCCACCCCCAGGCCAAAAGAGACACTGAGAAAATGGAGAAAGTCTGCAGGAGAGCCATGAAAGTGATTAGAGCCTGAAGGAGCTGATAGAGAAATGCTGAAGGAATTGCCTTTGTTCAGTCTAGAGAAAAGGCCGTTTGGGGGCATCTAGTTACTGATTTCCAATACCTGAAAGTTTGTTACAGAGAAGATGGAAGTGCTCCCTTTAAGAGATGAGCTGTGACAGGACAAGAGGCAAGGAACAAGATCTGGTCTGGGATAGATCCCATCTGGATATAAGAAGAAAATTCATCACCATGAGAGCAATTAAACATTGGAAGAGATCACCCTGAGATGTGGTGGAATAGGCCTTTTCTGAAAACACACAAGTCTTGACTTGACTTTAGCCACAGAATTGGATCAGATGGTATCCCTTTCACCATGACCTGTCCTATGATTCTGGGGTTTATAGCTGCCTAATTATTGCTGAACAGAAGAAACATCTGATGGTGTAATAAGGCAAAAATCACTCTTTCATGGTCTGCGGCAGACTTTATGAAGGTTGTGCTCCATACCTTTCAAAAGCAGTCTGTTAGTTATCAAATATTTGATGATATTTCAATGGAAGGGAAAGCCTGAATAATTTAAAAGGGATTTTCGGAAAAAGATTGTTAACAAAATTCCCATTCATCACCATAAAAAACCCTTTCATTTTCTTTTGAGAGCGATTGTAATGCAGACTCCATCTCTCTAATTTTTTCTATGCATTGTACAGCTTAAGAGGATGGAAACTTTACGGCCACTGTCACTGTAAGTAAAACTACATACCCAAGACTGATCTTGGGAGAATACCAAAACAGATGCTAATACATTAAAATAAAGATTTCCTAGGCTTAATGACACAATAAACAGCACCAGAAGTCATCTTTACTGCTGTAATTCTGTGTGCTTTTAATATTGCAACTAATGATTTTAGACACTTGAGTCAAATACCTTTGAGAGGTATGAAGAAATAACATTAACTTAAATTCATCAAGGATAAAAAAAAGAAATTCATGTGAGTACTTCAGATCTAATGTGTGGATAATAAGCAAATTGCTATCCTCTCTATATGAGTTTATATAAAGGAAAAACGTGTTTTCAATGTGTTAAACTACAACTGTGTCATCAGAATCATCCCACAGTGATACAATAATCTATACAGGGAAAATGTTCTAATTTTCTCTGTAATTCTGTGAAAAAGGTAAAGGGACACCCAGCATCGTCTGCAATATATATCTGTGGGGAAAGGACAGTTCTCATAGGTTTCTTTTTACAGACCAGAATCACTGACAATTCCCATGCCTGGGTTGCATATAGGAATCTACTTTTTACACCCATCCGCAGCTTTGATGCTGTCAAGTTATATCAGACAGTAGTATGTGGGAGAGATAAAGTGCATCCTCTGGGAGCTGTAAATTATCATGCAGATGTCCTCAAACCCTTCATTCCCCTGAAAAGTGTAGTCTAAAGAAACAAAACTGAAAACACAAGTCCCAAATTTCACTTCCACTAGCGTTGCTCACACAGTTTTGTCAGTTCAGAGAGGCTTGAAGTAGCTCTTCTGTGAGAGGAAGTAAAAATTTTGCTCATAAAGTTGAGAAGATGGTGCAGAAATAATTGAACAAATTGTGTCCATTTTCTACTTATTAGTACCACGAAGGCAGGCTGATTCTTCTGTAAGTTATTCTAATGTCTTCTATTCCATAGGCAAATATCCCATTAAATGTAAATGATAAATCCAGTAACACATCAGAGATTTGGATTTAAATTTAAAATGGTATGAAGATGCTTTCCACTATCTGTTAAAATATACCATGAAAGAGTAATACCAGATAAGTGCTACCCATGGGAATGAAGATTTAGCCATGAAAGTTCACATAAAATCTAAACCAACACAAGTCTTGAGTCAGAGTTGATGCCATTTTACTTTTTGGGACTAAAGTAGCCCTCCCATATAAACACTGAAACCCCTGAAACACAGCCCCAGCTGGCCAGAAGGTCATCCACACCCACTGAACATCCACATCCACATCCACATCAGCTGAACAGGACCCTGAGCAGATAGAGTGTTCCTCCTGTTCTGTTGACTCCTTGTGTTTTCTATTGACAGATGCATACCTAGCTAGCCTGGGAAGAACTGTACTCCCTACACACCCAGTAGGGTATATGAGGCACACAAGAACACTCCTGCTTTACAGACACTAAGGCACATGCCTTCATCTGGATTCCAGTCTAGCACAACTGTACTTCCCAATTGTCCTTAGTATCTAAATATTTCACCTTATCTATCTGTCTAGTTCTTAATCTAGTTCCAAAGTTATTAGAGCAAAATGGTTAGTAATAATAAACATTACTGAACAAAAACTGCTGTGAAAAAACTTAGTTACTTGTTATGCAATGTAAGATCACAGAGAAACCTTTGTTAAAATTCTTATTTCTGAATTGTTTAAGGATGACTAACTCTCCATTTAGATGATTTCCTTTTCTTTAACCCAAATATTAAAGAATCACTATTACAACCTGGCTATGCATTAAAAAACAGAGTCTTATATTTGCCAACAAATTCTGAAATCATCTATCCAGGTGTCAGATGCTTTTAGACACTGCATTTCTGAATATAAAACTTTTATATTATCAGTGATTCACAAGCAACTACATCAAAACAGCAGCTTAGTTTAGTAGTAAGTAACATGAACAGAACTACTGAGATGAATCAGAGTTAGTCCTTCATGTTACTGCTTTATCAGAGTGACAGAGACATCCCAAAGGGAATGCAGTTTCTGTCTCTCCCAAATCTCTCCTGAGTTTCACAGTATTTGAATTCTTCTTCAAGCTTTAGCGCTATATTCTCTGATTACATCAAAATGCCAATTCTAATAAAATCACTGTACATTTTTAGCCCTCATCATAATGAGCATGTTCATGGCTTGCTTATTAGTGGAAGCTGAATTTCTCTCCCTACACCATCTTACCCTGCTGCTACCTGATGACCACTGGGATGTGCTGCATCCTCAGTGTTCCCAACCCTACTTTCTTTGCAAGTGCTTGTAGAGTCTTTCACCACAGAACCTTCCACTTTTTCCTAAACTTTCAGATACCCATTAAGTCCTTCAACAGCTCCTAGGCACACTGGCAGCATGGACAGGCACCAACACCACCCTGCAACAGAAATGTAAAATTTCTTGGTTTTTTTAACAATATTTTGAATTTAGGGGTCTTTGTTAGTGTTTTCACTGTTGTAAATAAATAAGTGAAAAGAGACACAAATAGAGCATGAAATTATATTGAAAGATGTGGTCTGAATTTTCACACCACAGGGAAGTACATTTCCTGTACCATTACTGCTAATATCCTGGACTGTCTAAAGGAAACACGGTATACACCTCCCAGTACAGTGAATTATACAGACAATTTAAAAATCAAATTCATCAACTTCAATTTAATTCTATATGCATTAATTTTTGTTAACTGAAAATCATGTGCGAGTCTCCAAAGACCAACTCACATCTGTGGAAAAATCCAATTTGACATTGATAATAATTTTGAAATCATGCAAACAATGTGGAGAACAGACCCATAATGTAAGGGCACAGGCTTTCCAAACCTACCACCATTGTCCTTGATTCTGAGTCTTTTTCCTCTGACATAACATCACCTTCAAAAGTCTAATACATTCTCAAAACAATCTGGATTACAATTAGTTTGCACTGCTAAAAAGGAGTCCACTAAAACCAGAATATCTAAAATGAAATATAATGCTTACCTAAACATAGCTCATATTATCTCCTTGGGATATAGGTAAGTTCTGAAAAAATTAATTTCTGGACCCATTATCCTTAACAGCATTTTCTGGGGATCTTAGGCATGATTACTCTGCAACAGTTAAATGCTACTGAATTTAATGTTATTGTGTTATTTCATTTGGTTCAGGGAAGAAGAGGGGACTGGAAACAGAGCACGCAACATTTCATAGGTCTTCAAGCTATCCTGCCCCAGTCCTTCTACTATGAAGGAACAACTGCAATTTGAAGTCTCTTACACATCTGTAAGCATGCACATTGCAGGTTATGGGCATCAAGGAAAAATCTCCCAAACCAGCACTGTATCTCCACTAGTGCTAGTTCTGAGATAGGGGAGAATGGGGGAAAAAAAAAGACAAAGAAGAAGAAAAAGTGACTGTGGAGACTTCTTTCCAACACCACTAAGAAATACCACTAGACTCCTTGGACTTCACTATCATGGAGAATCACTTTTGTAATCCAATAATTTCTTTTTCCTTTAGCAGCAGGACGACTGATTCTGCCCCTCTACTCTGCCCTTGTGAGACCCTGCCTGAAATGTTTCATCCAGCTCTGGGGTCCTCAACATAAGGAATGTGGACTAGTTGGAGCGGCTCCAGAGGAGTCCACAAAGATGCTCAGAGGGCTGGAGCACCTCTCCTGTGAAGACAGGCTGAGACAGCTGAGTTTGTTCAGTCTGGAGAAGAGAAGGCTTCAGGGAGACCTCATTGAAGCCCTCCAGTACTTACAGGGGGCTTATAAAAAAAAAGGAGAGGGACTTTTATGCAAGCAATAGCGATGGGACAAAGGGGAACTTTAAAACTAAAAAAGGAGAGATTTAGGTTAGACATTATGAAGAAATTCTTTACTGTGAGTGTGGTGAGGCAGTGGCACAGCTTCCCCAGATAAGCTGTGGATGCCCCATCTCTGGAAGTGTTCAGGGCCAGGCTGGACAGGGCTTTGAGTAACTTGGTCTAGTTGAAGGTGTCCCTGCCCATGGTAGCGGAGCCGAACAGGATGATCTCCCTTCCAAACCAAACTGTTCTATAATTATGCATTTCTGTGAGTTTTAAGGGTTGCTGACATCCCTGAAAACTGGCAAGTCACTGAGATAGAGAGAGTCATGCTCTACCTCTTGAACAATAAGTCCATACAAAAGATAACTTCCTGGTAGTGCAGACATTGGCCCATCACTTCCCAACACAGTGAAGAGAAGTAGGCTATGCAGCCAAACTCTGGAGTTCAACAGAGCTGTTGTGGGACAGCAGACCTGTAGCACAGCTTTGTGCTTCACACACTTCCTATATATCTATCCTGGGTTTCTAGAGATGGGTAAAATTATATAAAAAATATTATCCCATCAGTCCCTTGCCTGACTATCTAGTCTGTATTCATTTCTGGAATATGCTGACACTTTGCATTTTCCAAAGAAGCATACCTTCTTCAAAGTTCATCTTTCATATCATTCTCCATGTAGTTTAAGATCTTATCTGTAAAGATTAAGCTTAACAGAGTACAAAGAAGTTGGATTTGCCCATCTTTTAAAGCTATGCTGCTGGGAATAAATTTGGCACTTCTGAGAGATATTATCAGCAGTTATGTCCCTCCATGTCACCTCCTGACAGGTATGTATGAAAATAGATCCCTTGTATGGAAGAGATTTCAATCACATTTCTCGTTATTCTGTATGCTATAGGATATACGAAAATAGCTTGGTAAGGAAAAATGTTTTACAGCAATATCTGTATTAGGTGTAATTCTCATTTTAGTATATCTAAATGTTGTTTTTTATTTTTAGTGTTTGATGACAAAATAAATCAAGAGGATTGCAACCTGAAGGGTAAGTGCCTAGTACCTAATTCTTCTACACATTTTTTCTACCTTTGTTGTTTTTTTTTTTTTCTCTCCTTAAGTAGCATTCCATTTAGTGGCTTAACTGTCTCATTTTCTAGCATTAGGCACAGATCCATTGAAGATGATTATGCTGAAAACAGTGAAAACAATTGAATAAACTCCACCATTTGTAATATTGATCAACACTTTCCTGCTTACTGCAAGCAGAATTAGAAACCAGAAATGTATTTCATTGGAATTCAATGCTTGGGAAAACTGAAAAAGACAAGTTGCTATGGTCAGCATGAAACAGGAAAGAAAACCCCATTACTGCTCACACTGCTTATTTCACAAAAACTTTTGGTTACTAACACATCAAGACATTAATTCACAGAAAATCTTATCATCCTTCAAAACTCATTAGTAAGGCTCCTCCTTCCTGACTCACATTATCCTTTATATTCTTTATGTCCTTTCAAACTTGCCTGTAGTTCCATCAGAATAATGCACACATTTAATCTGCAGCCTAATATTTATAGCAGAAAAACACCTCTGGGTAAGCTTTATTTGCACAAAACACAGAAAACCTAGTCCCTAATATCTGATAAGTCACTCCCTTTTCTGTCATCATTTGATATTTCTTCACTGTACAGAGAAAAGCAAGATAGGAAAAAAAAAGGAGAGAACAAAAGAAATCCTTCCATATTTTCCCTTTTAAAAACAACTGCTTTTCACACCAAATAATAATAGCTCACCTTTCTGTAATTCACCTTTTCTGGCAGGTATAGTACAAGTTAATGAAATAGAGAACAACTGAAATTACATTAACACTACTTATTACTGTGAAGGTGATAGAATAGGTTCTAGAAGCCCTGAATATAGCAATTTATTTTTCCTTCAGAACAAAACCTCTAACATATTCTGGTTTCCTGCTTTCTATTTACTCTCCAAGTATATTTAGATAAACATAAAAATTGACAAATAGGTAATCTGCTACAAAGCATGTTAGAAGGACCTCCTAATGGAAAACTCTTACCAATAAACAGGAATCCTTGTCATGTAACTTGAAGATTATTTCAATTATTAATAATTATACCAATGATAGATAAGTCCTGACTGTTGCAACTTCTACTGGATGTGGAGAGGTCTGTCATTTCACATAGTGCTTTCCATAATTTGTTACTAAATGATTTTCATTTTATGTAGATCAAATCTTAAATATTTTCCATGCAACCATTAAGGAACCTTTAAACAACAAGCTGTTGCAAAGCAAAGTTGAATTAACAAGATTTAACTGTGAGACAACCAAGCATAATTAATATTTTTCTTTTCTTACATAAAAATATATTAACTTGCTAAGGTCATAGCATGTTTTACAATATTTGCTATCTGCTGAAAGTCAGTTCCACTGTCAAGTAATTTTAACCATTGCTTAAAAACTGACTTGAGCTTGTAGGTACTCCATCTTGTCCTGGACACACAACCTGAGAATGTAATATCTAATAGTAGCAACTCCAAAGTCAGTGAATATTACTGTCTCATTTGACATGTCTGTGACACACAAGCTCTAATATCCTTATATTTTCCAGGACACGAGCATGAAAGGTGCCATTTTTACCCATAGGAAAAGGATCTGGACCTAATTGAAGGTCATACAATAAATCTGGTAGAGCCAGGAAGCATTTAAAGCTCCTATTTTTAGGACTACTAATTGTACCATCTAACAGAGAGCAGTTAAATACCAGCATAGCAAATGCTTCCCTGTATGGCATTGGCGATATTTTATAAAATGAGAGAAATAGAAACATATTATTGTAGAGAAGAAGGTACAGAGGCTGGCTTATAATCATTCTTCAGAATGTGAAAAATAGTATTGAAGAAAAAAATGTATAATTTGGAAAAAAACAAAGAACTAATGATATTCCTACAGGGCTTTTCTTCCCCAAAGGACAAACTAGTGTAGTACCTCTAAGTCAACTTTCAAAAGCACTCACAGTTAGCCTAACCCTGCTCGCATGAGTGAGAGCCCGGGTAAGCCATGCAGAAATCTGTAAGAATCTCACCAGGACTATTTCAAACCACTCGTGCTCAATTTGTTTATAAATTTGTAGAATCATAGATCATTAAGGTTGGAAAAGACCTCTAAGATCATTGAGTCCAACCATTAACCTAGCACTGCCAGATCCACTACTAAACCATATCCCTGAGCACCACAAGTACTCCTTTTTTGAATATTTCCAGGGACAGTGATACCACCACTTCTCTGGACAACCTGCTCCAATGCTTGACCACCCTTTCAGTGAAGAAATCTTTCTTAATATGCTACTTTGTTCAGAAATGCACAGGATTGCAGAATCCAAAGTTGTGACTCCTGTGAGAAAGGAACACACAGATGCAGAAATCTGCTTAGCACTGCAGAAAAAATGTCTGAGACTTTCTTGAGAAAGCGAATTTCAGATCACTCCTCTAATGACAAGTGTTACATAAAGACTGTCTTGGGCAGCCTGACAGCCTTTGTTGGGGATGGCCCATTATGTGCTGACTCACATGCCCGGCTACCCCAGAGGTTTTGTGAGCCCCGATGGTGTCATACAGCATAACTGTGTGCAGTGAGGGAGGGGAGGGATGAACATTAGCAAGGAAGGTAGGAGGGAAGATAGCACACTGAGATATAAACTTCATCCTAAAATGCTTTCTCAATAAAGCTGAGCACTCCTCTTTAACAGCTGCATGGCAATATAGGGGCAATACAGGAACTGGCTGACTAAATGAAGACTTTAAAGCAGGTCCTTGGAGCACCAGGCTGGCACTGTGCTGCTGCATCCCTGTGCTGGTTCCTGAATAGGCTGTTGAGGGAACAGTGGGGAATAGCGTTGCACAGTGAGGAAATATATGCACAGTGGGACATGATCAAAGCATTCTTCAAAACGTGAACTGAATCTGGCCCAGCTGCAGGTTTTAACAAGATAAAGTGGGAGTGAACTATATTTTCTAGTTAGTGTCTCTTTTCTAACACAAATTTTGCAGTGTCAATGAATCATAGAATCATGTAGGTTGGAAAAGACCTCTAAAATCATTGAGTCTAACCATTAACCCAGCACTGCCAGATCCACCACTAAATCATGTCCCAAAGCATCACATATACCCATTTTTTGAACACTTCCAGGGACTTCACTGCTTCCCCGGGAAGCCCGTTCCATTGCTTGACCGCCATTTACATGAAGAAATTTTTCCTAATATCCAGTCTAAATACAAAGTACATGAATACCAAATTCTCCCAAAGCATGGGTTTTCAAAGGAAAAATACACTGAAGATTCTCTGCAAGAATTAAGGGACTGCAATCTTCCAAGGGAGAGATATCTGGATATTTTATATTTCATATCATACTTAATAAATGCCATCCCTCTTTACTATGCAGCTATTTTTGAATCTTAATGAATTATTTGAGTGATAACTAGCAGCTATATTTGTTGAAAAATAAATGCATTGAAGTGATAAGATTCCATTTTAATATTTATGAATTTTAGGCTTCATAGAAACATCAAAATGTGATAAATATCAGTGGAAGTTTTTTCCAGTTTCTGAAACCAAGATTGGAATAATGTTTTGGATTGTTATCTATTCATCACATTTCAAAGGAAAACACAACAAAAATATCTAAACTGCAGTCCCTCCTCTCAGGCCTACAGCACTAATGAATGGTTTACAATAAACTTTCCCAAGCTGAGAACCACCAAACTTTTATTTTCAAAACATTTGGGTTTTTTCTGTTTTGCACTAGTCACCTATACAAGGGAATTACAAGCAGCATTTATAGGACTGGATTAACACTAGGGGCAGAAGGCTGTGATATATCTGTAATCCAAGTTTTTATATTAAATAAAATAATAAAATGTTTAAAGATTTTAAAAATATGTTGAGATAATCCACGGGAAATTGTCATAACTTTTATTATAATACAATTCTGAGAGATCTCAACAGATACTTTAGCTGTTTTAGGTTGCATTGGGCCCATACCATAATCCCTCCAGCAGCATATCCAACTTTCTGTCTCCCAGCCTCTCTAACCAGGATGATTAAGTGAACCAGTTAAAATACTAATAGTAAAAAAAAAAAATCTACTCTTAATTGCATTCTCATTTTGCCTTTTTTTAAGAAATGGCTCATGAGCAACAGTGTGCAAATATATCACTCCTCACAGGGCTTGTGGGTGTCCCACCTCTCACAGCAGCAGAATAGTAATAAACCTCTTACTCTTCCCGAAAGAGGTTATTATATATTTATGGAAAAGACAGATAATGGAATGACTCAATTTATTCGACTGCATTGTCTTCAAAACAGCCATCTTAAGCCTGACTTTTGCAGTGCACTCTTGTGATAGGTGTCTCTCAAGACCAAGACTGGCAACTCTCTGTAAGGCAGCGGGTGCCTCCACAAGCACAGTCAGTGGCTAAGAACTAAAATGCCAAGCCAGGTTGGCCATAAACTGCCTGTGGGTTGTCTGTGAGATGTCTGAATGCTCATGGTGCGACTCACCATCTTACACTTTACCAAAAAATTTACTAGGGCAGGAACCTCAGCTGGCTTAGATTTACCAACAAAGATTTTTGGTCTACAATATTCAATAAAAGGTGATGGTTGCAGAGATGGAAATAATTTTTGAGCAAATGAAGCTGCAATTTTCCCACTGCTGCTGGAGCCACATTCAGTTGGCTAACGAAAGCAGAACCAGATTAAAGGTCTGATGCAGCACTCAGTGAAGTAAATAACAAGATCCTTTATTCTTGCCTTGCAAAAATTAATTTTTAAACATTTTATAAAAATTGTTAGAAATACACCTCTATAACTTGAGTGCTTCCTATAAAACATAGGCTCATGGAGACTTACTGTAACGTTCTGTTTATCAATTTTTATCATGATAACTGGTATAATTACCTCAAGGAATATGAGGGCAATAGTATATGCTTCTATGAGATTTCCTCCAATGTTTCATTTTAGTGTCATTTCCTAAATCAATCTGCATATGGTGTTGACAAAACCAATGTTAAATCCAACAAGGCAACTTCAGCACTATCCTTACAAGAATTCACTATTTACAAACTATTAATGCTAATACCAATACTTAGTGTTTCTATACAACGGTCACTGCTGGAAATATTGTGGCTTTGTAACATTGAGAACTTTATATCTTGAAACAAAAATCACTTGCCTTTAATGATTTAATATTTTATTTTAGACAGCTTATTATATAGCTGTTATCTTAAAATTCTGACATCTGAGCACCCGTTACAAAGTCCCAGAATATCCTGCTAAGAAGAGTTGGCTAATTTTGACAGGAAAATTAACAAAAATGAATAAAAGTGCTAAGCTTTCTTCATAATTTAAAACCATGAGGACCAAAACAAGACGTGAATTTAATAGCACCCATAAATTACTATAGTTTGAATCTTTTCCTTGAAAATATTATCTTCTTTATATTAAACATTAATTCACCAGGAAAAAATAATGCAGTAGCATATAAACACAGTGAAAAGGTTTTCAGAATGAAAAACCTAGTATTTATCCAATGAATAACCTTTACTCAGGCAGGAGAAGCACAGTGTGACTAAGGAAAGGAAGAAAAAAAAGGGGAATGATTAAATGATATAGATCACAGTAATGTATAATCTGGTTTCCATTCAGTTCCATTTGCACAGACTACAATCTTTCTTCTTGCCATAGTTCAAGAAAGAATATTCTTCCTTGAAAAATAAATGTAATTATGTCTATAAAATATTTTTTTTTGTGCAGAAATTTACTGGGTTACAAATTGTTGCATGCATTGTCATGGTTATATGGTACATTAAGACTGCCAGATAAAGCCCATTAATTGGTAGGTTATAATACAATCTAATTTATTTTTTATTTGTTATGGAATGCAAAAATATTTCTATTTTACTGCTACATTTAAAAATTATAGCTAGTCCTTCTATCAATGTATTTTACGGTACTGAATAGCTAGTCCAATTCTGTTTAATTTCCAATAAAGAATATTGTTAAGAATTGTAGGTATGGTAGTAACGTTATATCTCTACCAATTAGAGGAAATGAGAGAAATCAAATACTTTTGCTACTTTTTCACATGGATAGAGATAATTTCTGAACATCACAGAAAATCCTGAAGAATCTCTCCCTTCTTTCCACTCACTTTTCCAACTTTCTCCTTCCCCTCTTCCAAAAAGTTACACTCGCTCTGAAGAAGGGAAGGTTTCTCTCAGTAGTTGTGTCCTCAGAGCAAATATACACGAACAGCAGGTTTGAAAAGACAAATTTTAGCCAAAGGAACATTCTGAAGTGAAAGTCCCAGATGGAAAAAGAAACTTGTCTGACTTTCAGAAACACATTATTAAAAGAGCAAGTTTGGTACTTTCTGCCATCTGACTCAACTGTTACCAATGAATTCTGTCCAAAATCTGACCCTCAGATTTAAATTTTTGTGTGGCTCACAGGGGATACAAAAAAGCCATGGAATTTGTTGCCTTTAATTCCTGTTTGCTTCCATGGTCATGCACGAATTTCTGCTGTCCCATGAGTTGCTGGAGCATAGAAGTCAACTTTCAACCAGCTGGAGTTTCCTGCTTCAGCTGATGTTTCAGTTAAACAACTCTGCTCACTGCAGCTGAGACAGATTTTTTCTGCCCATATGGAAGGAAATAACATCTACATATGGGATACAGCATACAACAATGGAAAATTGTAGATGCAAGACATAATTAATGATGACGTTTAATTCTCTTTAGTATTGATTTGTGAAGGTTGGAGTCCAGGCATTTTCAGAAAAGGATCCCCAGTCACAGAATGCATTTCTTGTTTTGGTTTATGGAAGCACAAATTTGACAGTTCTGTCTCCCTCCATCAGACTTTGTTTGCCTGTCTCCATGAGTGGTAGGTGCAGATGAAGACAGAAGTCTGACTTTTGAATTTTAGTTTTCTAAGTGGCCTTTCTTCACACTTACTGTATGGCTTTTTCTCCAAGACCTCTATTTTCTGCCAGTTTGTTGCACTTTGAAAGGCAATGCTGAAGCAGGCTATCAAAGAGACTTGTATTCATGCTGCTGCTACCTTTATTCTTGCCTGATTTTCCTGCTTTAATGTATGGCTAAGCCAGAGCTTTCTAATCCACTTTCTTAAGGCTGAGTTTGGTGATTCCAAACCATTCTGAGGATGTCTTGGTTACAGTGTATGCCTGCTCACTCAGACCTAGAAAATTCAGCATATTCATTAGAAGGTGGTCATGGAACTAGCTGTCAACTTATTTTGGATCATGCCATGTTTAGGTCAAAGAACAAAAAAGGTTGTTAAAGTGGGATGGAAAGGATTACTGCCTTTTTAATTTTTGATTTTTAAAAAAATCAATATAAATAACACAAAGCATTGCAGACACCATAACATTTTAAAAGACTTCCTGTAATGGAACTCATGCGGCTCTTGCAAGCATATTCCTAATTTCCCAGGAAAGATGGCTCTTATTAAAGCTAACCAGGGCAAGCTGCAATTTACCACCATGTTTCCTGCTGGATCAAGGCGTTAATGCATAACCAGCTGAGAAATCTCTGAGCAGGTCAGAATACACACTCCCTACCTCAGGAGGCACAAGGAAAGAGGATTTTTTCTGCTGCCCTGCTACTGCTATAAGCAGAAGGATAGAAACACATATAATAAAAGACAAGGCACATTGAACTACTTCCTTGGCATAAGTACTATAGGCTTTCAGTGTTTTAAACCCACCAGCAGTCTTGAACAGTGGACTGAACAGCAATATTGAATTTCCAGCTCTGCTCTGGCAGGACAGATAAGAAATACAGCCCGATGTGGGGCACAAAGATGTTATGACACTGGACATGGGCAACACAAGCAACGAGAGGGAATCAGAAGGCTTCATTGTCTTTCTGCAGAAAAACAACTAGTGCTAGGTAAGGTAGCCTGCATATGTGACATCCAAGCATGGTCATGACAACGGCCATTGCAGCCTGATTTGAAAATGGACAAAAAGAGAGGATAAAGCTCAACTAGATAACATGAAGGAAACATAGGGCAATGATTTTGTGGGATGCTTAATATAGTAAAATTTCTAAAGGGAACTAGATGGGAAACCCTTTGGTTAGGATGTTGCTATCCTCAGAGCAGAAATGCACAGTAAAAAGCATTCAAGTTCTAATTTCTGTGGTAGGAGGATGAACTACATGCGATGCCCTTTCTGTTTTCCAAGGCCCTGAGCTTTTCCAGTTCCTGACAATGCATCACAGTATCTCAGAAAAATGTTTCAAAGTTTTAGAAAGACAGCAAAACCCTCCTGGCTCTCAGAGCTCATTCCCCTGGCAATATTTGAGAGTACAATTCCACCTCCAAGCTTCCTTATAGCAGCACAGGACTTTTCTGCCTTTCCCTTCTCCCTCTCACATGTTATTGCACCTTCAGTGATGCTGACTCAACTGTTTTTGTGCTAAACTAATTTTGTGAAATCTTTTGGGTTACATAAACCCTCCCCCACCCACTCCCCCCTTTTTTTTTTTTCCTTTTGAACTGTGATCTGTTTCTTAGTCTGATGAATCAGCAATTGATGGGGTAATAAACTATGGTGTGTGTGGGGAGAGGAAGGGATAGTAGTGTCTGGGGCAGTAAAGAATGGGAAACTCCAACCTGCTTTACCATCATGATACCTCTGTGAAAATCTTCGTTTTTTGAAGTCAAATGGATGAGCAGAATATATTCACTGGGTTTGAGCAGCCTGAGCATGCAGATGGCAAAAGAAGCTGCAGGCACCTGCCAGATGAAACACTGGGTGGGACTGAGACAGCCCCTGAGCTGTTCAACACTGCAGAGACATTACTGTCTGCTTCAGTGAGTGTGCCCCAGCAACCTCAGTAACAAAGAAAATCATTAAAAGAAAGGAGGTTTAAGTACAGTCAGTCCATTAGTTTAAGTTCCAGAACATACAGATCCTATTCCATCAAAAATTGGCATGCTGAAAAGGTGGAGGCACAGCTGCTGCACTGCAAGTGAATCCCAGGAACAATTCCGCTATTTACAGAATATCTACTCTAAAGAGTGACAAAAGGGAGTAAGGTGGGATAATTAACTGATATAGTACAATGCTATAAACTGAATCAGTCAGGGACAAACCATTTAATGCACTATTTGCATTACCTAAACCATATATTTCTATTACAAGAGACGTGAAGATATGTTATATGTCACGCTATGCTATGCTATTTTATGAAAGATGACTGGACAGGTTTATGTGATGTATGATCAATAAAGGAAAAAAAAAAACCCCTAATAAAGCAATGCTGAGCTTACAAGAGGAGAATGAAAAAATACCTGGGTAGAGGTAGTTGTGGGTAACAGAAGGAAAAAGTATGTTTAGTCAGCTGGACAAGCTTCAGTCTTTGCACCCCTTGTGTATTTAATCTTCCATTTTGTTCTTTTTTACCAACAAAGGACTTTTTTTTTTTTTCCAACATGAGACTTAAGGAGGATTATTAAAATATCCCAATAACGGGTGCAGCAGAATCAGCAGAACACAACCACATCTAATTCAATTAGGTCAATTAGACCTGCTCTATAAAATCTTGTTTAATACTACAGAAATTGCTCTGCCTTTTCACTTTATACATGTAGTTGATAGCCTCCAAAGACAGGATATTAGTCTAGGGAGATCTTTGGTCTTTCCTGTTACAGTGATATTCTTGTATGTCCAAAGGAATGCATAAATTAAGAACACCAAAACATTCCTTTCTCTTACAGAAGATTAACTACAGTTTCTTTTATAAGGATTTTTATCTACTATCTTTAAATTAGCCTGGAAAGAAAAGTATTAATTTTCTTTGCTGCTCTTATGCCTTTGCTGCTATTTACAACATTCTTTAAGGAAAGTCCCAAAGCCTTTCCAATTCAATGTCTAACATAATTCCTTCATAATGACCTCTAACCGGGCTGCAAAATGAGAGGAAGAAGATAAATGTGCACAACTAAATGAGCTGTTGACAAAAACACCTGTCAGCTTCATAACTGGTTATCACAAATAATTAACTTAGTGAACTGTTATCCAGTTGTAAGGAATTACTGTCAACAGATACTTTCTGCACACCATACTGGTACTTACCAGATGAGAATACAGGTCCCATCTGAGCTGAAAATTTATCTTGCTCTTTTGTGTGTAGCTGAGACTTTAAATTAGACCTTCCCTCCTTCATTCTGCCATATTTGAAAATGAACTAAATAAATATCTAGAGAAAATTATTAAGCCAATTTTCCCCTCACAGTGTTTGTGGAATGACAGTCACCCATTCCATATTACATGAAATGAAACATCATTCTTCCTGTTTTGAAGTATTCGTCAGTTGTTTTCTGTTCCTGTGCCAATTTCAATGCTTCCCTGCATTTGTTTTTAATCTTTTCACTGATGCATCAAATGTTTTCTTTGTTGGGATGAATACTGGTTGAATATTGCACAACCTAAAATCCCCTCACTGTGTACTTTCTTCTCTCATGTCCAGGGACTTCATCCTTTCCCCTAGCTGTTTATATAAGCTTCTGATTTTATACGTGATCCAGAGATTATCATATTCCCAATGCGACTATCCAGTCATCCTGCTACTACTTAAACAAAATAATTCAATTCAGAAAAATCCCAATTTTGTGAATAATTATTTTCAATTAAACAAAGTCTTTTCTGTAATCAGCATTTTACTTATGATGCTACTTTGCTGTTTGCACCACTGAGTTTTCTTCTTTCCCTTTCTTGCTGATTATTCAGGTGATTTCAAGCTGATGATTTTGCATTTCCCTAAACTTGGTACCCAAGTTTAGCTGGAGCACTGATAAACTTCTCCCTTTCCAAGACACTTATTTCTGATTTTAAAATATATCCCTAAATTGTCTAACTTCTTAGATTTGTAAGGATAAACTTTTCTTAGTTTTGGAGTGGTATAACCTTTTACCATTCTTCTGTTTCTTATTCTTATTCTGCTGGGATGCTAATTTCCTTCTGTCTTCCACATATGGAAAACGAACAATGAACAAGAAATAGTCCACTACTTATTCTTTCTAGTACATATTATAGGAAAAACCAGTACCAATCTAGTGCTCCTCCCTGCTTTTAAACCAATTCTGATTACCATCTCTAGAAGCTTTTCTAGGTTGTTTGGATTTATTTTTATAAGTGTAATTTTGGTTTTTAACCAACTTTAGTTTCATTTTTCAGATTTGTTTTTCTCTTCTGTTGTTAATTTATTCTGTCACACTTCCAGGGTAAACCTTCATCTACTTTTCTTCAAATGAATTTATTTGTGCTTAGGTCTTTACTCTTTCTACAAAGGCAACATGTTGTATTGCTGCTCTAGATGGGTTGCATAATTCTGGAGTACTTGTTTAATCCTGAAACAATTACCTAGTTAATTCAACATGCCCAGACACCCCCTCTCCCACCTCCTTTAAAACATTCATCAAAATAGCACCTTTTTCCAACATATGCCCTGCTCGACTATAGAACTATGCTCTGGAAAAAACCAAAAGTGATTATTGTTTGGTCTCTAGGATTCACACTTTTCAGTCATAACTGTGCCTTACATTCCTGAAAAAATAGTGGATTTTGATATATTTGTTATGAAGTGTCAGCTGCTTTTTCTCCATTTATAATGAATCTCCCTTTCCTCTTCTAAAATAACACATATATGAGTATAGCAACATTTCCAGGTAGGTTTGATAGAGAGCACTGAAATGCTGAGCAAAACCAACTGAAGAGAGTGATGTCAAGCAGAAGCCAATCAAGTCATAGTGCCCCCCAAAAGATAAAAATAAATTAGGAAAATACAGCACAGAAAATAACATATCATGAAATAATAGTTCATGCTCTGTTGAAAGCCTGATTTATACAAGCAGTTTGAAAATCAGTATGGAAAAATATTTCCTATTGTAAATTGCACTCTGATAAAACAATAATTTCTGACGCTATTTCTTTCATGTAAGAACAATTACTTTAAATTATTGATGGTTGATGATTATGCAAGTCCATTTCTGATCTTGTGTATTTAATAACTTTAATTTCTTCTGTTCATTTGGCACATCAAGAAAGACAAAGAAATATAAAGTGATATAGAAGTAAATTAGGACATTTTTTCAAACTCTGATCAGACTATCATCTAATGTCTTCGTTGCCCAGATAACTTTCTGAATTCACATGGACTGGAAAAGCAAAAAACTTTCATAGCATAGGAAATGAGACAAAAATATTATATTGTTACTAAGATTAGGTCTTGAAGAGATGTCTTGTGAGTGAGCATTTTGTACAATTAGCAAAACAGCAAATTATTAAATCTAATGGAAACCTTTATTAAAGCTGGCAAAAATACCTCAATGAAGCTTAGCAAAAGTGTTATCTGGCTGTTTAAGGTCTCAAATGAATGGGAACATTGCTTGTGTACAGAAAATGGCTGCTGAATCATTATTGTTTCTTCTCTATGGAAATGGAATGACTGTGAAAAACCAACAACAATTATCCATTGCTAAAGTCCTCTTTCAACTTTCTTATCTTCTGGACTCTAACTCAATGTAATTCATAAGCAATTCTCTCCAATGTCTTACTCCCTCTGTATCTCACACCCTAATCTTACCTTACAAACACACACTTTCCACACAATGATGTGCTGTGTCACATGGGGCACACACAAATTCCAGGTACAGTAAATGTGTCAGGAGAGAGCTGGAAAGAGCTTTGGAGCAGAAGAATCACAGACCCAGTGGTCTCTGCAGACTAACCCAGAAACAAACAAGACATCACCAAACAAATGCAGTATGACCTGAGCTTCTGCATTACAGACTCCTGTGCTGCTGCTCTCTTTTATATGCCTGTCCCGCAAATGAAGACAAGGACTACAAACCTACACACACACAACTGCAGCAGAAACGGAGATAGATGGATACATGGCCCACTCCTGACAAAAAACTTGCACATAAGAAAACCCTACCTGTATTAAGGTGATCTTTTTGTACTCCCTACATTAACAAGTGCTTTGTGTATTTTAAAAACAGCAAAGAAAATTGCAGAACCCTTCCCCAAAACCCTCTTCCACACTAGTCCCCAATTTTTTGGCTCCTTTTCATGACTTGTACATAAGATCAGCACCCTGGGGTCCTTTTCTGTCAAGAATAGTCTTTATTCCATTTAACTAAACAAAGAAATATGAACCCATGCACATGTCATAACATCTGCCAGCCATGACCTTGTGCAACCTTCATAATATTTTTCTTTCACATTTCTGTTTGCATTATTTTTCATTTCACTCTTCTTGATAGAAAACATCTATATTATAAACCAAATTAATTATCCATAATACAATGCTGTTCAAACACTGCAGAGTTAGTTATGTATTTTCCTTCCCTATAAGCAATATGAAACTCCTGTTGGAACTAAGTGCTCTTCAGTACCCTGTTGCTGGGCTTTTCTACTCTGTACAGACAGGTACTAAGAGCAGGGTGATTTTGCCTCAGTTAAAAATAATCCATACCAAGTCAGTTATATATTCAAGGCATAGCACTTTCTCCTCTGTAATTCCTTGATTTATAGTTCTAACAGAACTACCATCCATCATGTCGACTCAGACTAACTTTAGACTAGTTAGAAATGTTTCCTGTAAATTCCCTGACCAATATATGCAGGTTTTCATAATGCCAGAAGAGAGCTGAGTATGAAGAGCTCCTGCCAGTCAAAGTACAAAGCGGCAATGGAAACCTTTTGTGTGTCCATGGGAAAAAAAAAAATAATTTCCTGACAACATCATGCAATGTTTTCCAGTTATCACTACTGTTCATAAGGCTCTGCAAGTTTCCAGAAGAGATAGCTGGATTGGGAGCTGGACTCCTTGGGGAGTTAGTAATGAGCTCTAATGCCTTTTGCATCTAAATTTCTTCTGTTGACTAGGTTAAAGTTTTATTATTGTTCTGACAGTAGAGTTAGCAGGCCCACCTCCAGCTCACCATCCTCACTTGCCTCGTTTTTGCAGTGCCACTGAGACAGGTGACTCAGTGAAACATTGCCACCTTAGGGCTCCTTTGCCTTGACAATTGCTCTGGCTGCCAAAATAGCAGCTGTTACATCTTGCTGCTGTGGTGCACACACTGTTTGCAGCAGATGAGCTGTCTTTTGGGCTTGGGCTAGTCAGCTGCTCCCTGCAGGGTGGGCAACCTCCCTCTGTGACGTGAGCTGAGCACTCGTGCTGCGCAGTTACACAAACAGCAGATTGACTGCATAAAGAACATGCAGGTTTTTAAAAGCGGAGTCACAATGCTAATATCCAGAATTGGTAAAAAACACCCCAAACTTGAGTTGATAAAACTCCACATTGCAGAATAAAACCCCCTCCCTGCTCATACCAATTTCCTTGTTCCTTTCTGATAAACAAACACGGATCAACATTACAGCCTAACAAATACATAGGCAGGCAGCTAGCATGACTCCCTGGGAACAGCTTACTTCCCCAAAGAGTTAATGGATGATGTGGTTTATCACATTTGTGGATGTAACTGCTGTGTCAGCTTCTTGAGGCTGGACAACACTTGAAAACCTGATCTCAGGTAAGCAAAGGGGTGAATTGACCCCATTGCAGAGGGAGAGAGTGGTACCATGATCCTGGTGATGTTCAAGGCCAGGGGAGTAGCAGCAGGGCTGGAACCTCTGGTCCCTCTGTCCCACAGCCACACCACAGCTGAAAAGATAAATGCTTTCATCATGCAGTTACTGCTCAGAAAATTGATTTGATTATGGCATTGTGCCTTGTCAGGAGAGTGCGACCCATTCAATGTTAATTCATAGCAAGGAAAAGTCTGTGAGTTTTGAAAAAGCACAAGAAAACTTAGTATTTAGGTAGTTGAGCAGAAATGAAGTTTTGGTTGTTTCTGAGAAAAATCTAATTGCTTTCAGAGAGAGAAAAAAACAATATATTCCCTCTCTAAAACAATTTCTGCATTTGTGAGAGCCTCAGAAGAAAGACATAAACACTGGCTGGAGCTGCCAAATGAGATGTAGCACTGCTGCACTACAGAGCAACAGTCATAGAAAAGAGAGCGAACTGAACAGGATCTAAATGAAGCAGGGAGCACAGTCATTAAAAACTGTTATGAAAACTGATTTGAATCCTTATTAACTTGCTACTTTCTTTTTCTTGTTATCTCTTATGTTCTCCATGCTGTAAAAGGCAAAAAAAAAAAAAAAAAAGCAGCACAGTTTCTGTGTTGAAGCCAGACTTGTGGTCTACAGCAGAAGAAAGTCCATGCTGGAAAAACAATGACTAATAACATCTGTGAGATGTGTTGTGTCAACATGTGTGACAGATGCCAATTATTAAGATTGCAGCTGAGCCTCAGCTACAGAGTTAAGACCAGAATAATTCTGGAGGAGGGATGGAGACAATATCTTTTCATAGAGATCACTTTGGGCTGTTTGTACCTTCTAAGCCCATACAAGCAAATCTGTCCCCAGACACATATCATGTGCATTGTACAATGTGAACATGGGGCACACATGGTTGTTATGCAATTTCAACTAAAGTAATCTTTGTAATAAAATAATGTTTAAGATGTATTATTTTTTTTTAATCATAGCAGGTGCAACAACCTGTGACTCACCAAAGCCATCCCATTATGCTCCTGTTACTTTGGCTTTGCTCGTCCTTCCTTCATCACAGGCAGGTGTGAGATCTCAGGGGCTGTGAATGGCTCTACATCATTTGTTTGTACAGCACTAAGGCAAATTTTGGGATTTGGTTCAATCCATTACACCATTTGAAACATTCAAACCACACCATTAAACAGCTATAGTGGTGTGCAGGCAAAGCACTTGGGAAACTTGGTCAACATTAGAGAGGTATTATATTAGAAAAGGAGTAAGCTCCACATAAAGGAGATATTGAGAATCAGCTACAGTATCTGCAAAGTTCAAATTCAGCTGGAATTAAATCAGTTTTAAGTAGACATTTGAGTCTGTTCAGAAACATAACTAATGTTACTATTTATGTCAGGAAGAAAAGCCAGTCATGTTGGGGCCACAGACCTTGGGCACAAACAGATGAGAGTTGGAATAGATAGTTCAGCTGGTCCATCCTTCTGCCACAGCAGCACTGTTCTGAATGACTGGTTCCCAGGTCGATGTCTTCAGAAGAGATTCAGGTTTGCATGTCATTAGGAAGCCCTTTGGAAACACATGTGGTCTGTTGGGATACATCCTAACAGAAGCAGCAACAGACACAGCAGGGTAAAGAAGTTTAAGAATGTTAAATCACAGACATATGATTGTAAACGATTGTGCCAAATCAGGAAAAACTAAAAGAAGTTGAAGCAGAGAATTTTGAATTGGAGGCAGAGAGAACAGAGCAGAGGAGAGGTGAGGTCAGTCTGTGGGTGAGTGGGGACTGAGGCACAGAGATTACATACATCAAGCATACACCCCAAGACCACATGTTCAGAGAAAATATGGGATAGAAATGACCACGCCTTTGTCAGAAGGACTTTGCATTAACACCCAGCACAATGCACACTGCCTCAGTGCACTGGAGAGAGAATGAGCCACTGAGCTCTGACCCATCCAGGTTACAGATGGATAAAGTGCCAGGATGGAGAGGTTTGCAGAGCCAGAAACATACATATTAAGACAAAATTTGAATTTTGGAGGCAAAATTCAGTCAAATTTGAATTGAAACTAAAACACTGACCAAAAAAAGAAATGCTTTTCCTTTTCCTGTGTCAGGCTTGATCCTGAAACTGCCAATTACTCTGAATAAAGAAAGATAGCAGGGGAATAAGGGAATTGGGAGCTGTAAACTCTGACTCCCACATGCAAAAGCAGTTTTCCTAATTTCCAGTTGTCATAAAGAGTTTTCAAAAGCAATTATGCACAATTGACATTTTCTAATAAAACCTAATTCATGGAAAAGTTATCAACCAGTTTATACTGTTTCATTACAAGTGATAACAAAAAAGACAAAAAGAACCCTCTGAGAAGATTGTGGGGAAAACAAATAAAATATGAGTAATGAAGGATTTGAATGAGTTAGACATAAGGATAGAGACAATAAAAAGAAGCAATACATCAAGAAAGATATCTGAGAGCATAACACAAAATTGCTTATTTACATAGTTTGAGGATTGCTAGAGAGAAAACAGTTCTTCATTATATTATAGTATAGAACAGAGGTCAAGACTTGAAATCGAGAAGTAAAATTATGCATGGATAGAGCACCTTCCATAAACATTTTGGTCAGGTGTCCACCAATGTGTTTAAACAACTGAGTCCCAACACAAGAAGAACAAAATAGAACGTATTAGACATAATGATAGGATGTGTAAAATGGAAGCTGAACAGAATTAAAATAAACAAGATGCAGCAGTACGGGCCACAAAACAAGGAAATTAATTTAATGTTGAACAAAAGATTTGAATACCCAGGGTGCAGTTATAACTAAGCAAGATTTCTAAAGGCCACTGCAGTTCAGCGCTGTTAAATTCTTGGCATTTTTGCCATTTTCTTTGATTCTACTCTGAATTAAACAGAGAACCAAGCCTACTTTAAAGATACTGGATTAACAGCAGCTTTACCTCAAGGATGACCAGAAAAAAAGCCATAGTATTTATAAAAAGCCCGTTGAAGAACTCAGGTGATTTATTCCTGTAGGTAAAATCCTCCAGATTTAAATGAAAGAAGATAGGCTTAACTCAATACAATAAGCACGATCTTGTAAATCCATCCTTTTTCAAATCAGTAAAAAAAATCAGGATGCAATATAAAAGAGAAGGAAATGAAAACTGAAGAGGGAAGAGGAAGAAAAAAGACAAGAACAGTCACATGGCCTCTAGATGCAAAGTTCTTATAAGATGGTATAATACTGATCTGATCTTGATAAGGAGTAATAAATTCCTTTTCAAAATAATCACCAAGCTAATACTGATAGAGTTTATTTATAGAACATAAATTCAAGTATGCTCTGCCATTCAAATTGCTTTATAAAATTATGAAACCAAAGCTGCAAGAAAGTCACTTAAAATCAAGTAAATATCTGCTGTAGTGTCCATAACCCAAACATTATCAAGTTCTGGTACAAGCAAAAGAAAAAGCCAGCTTTTGCCCAATAAGCAAAATGATTACTTTGTACTCTTTGCTTACTTTTGGCTAAAAGGAATCACACTGGGAAAGTTAACTGAATTTTGTAAAGCACCAGGGTTTGAAAAAGATCAAAGTGTTCTTTAGAATGAAGTTATTTTTTTAGGTCATGATTTTGTGCTTTCTTCTTAAATTCGATGCACTCTAAGAAGCAATTGTTTTAAAAGAATAACAAGTCACTGATTGAACGGAAATCCAAAACAGAAAACATAAATTCATGCTGAAAAGGAATAGATATAATACAGAAATCAAAGGAAATGGATGTGAGAGAAAAGTAATCATAGAAGGCAAGCAGGTTTGTGTCCAAGCATTTTTGTTTGTGTTTTTTTTTCTTTCTTTGGTTTGGTTTTTTATTTGTATTTCCCATGAGATAAATATTGATTGAAAAATCAAGTTCAGAACTGGAATCATAAACAAAACTATTATAGCGAGAGCAAGTCATACAGACTCAACTAAAGAGTCCAACTGCCACCACTAAGAAGACTCCTTCCTTCAAGTCCATGTCTATAGGAGAAGGTTCTACATCTATATATACCCTAGACACTGTTCCAGGGGCTATCTGCTGGCTTTTAGACCAACTAATGAAGGGTAAAATAGTTTGACTGTGTTTAAAATGCTGAATGGCAAAGCCATGTTTTTTGAGCTAATGCCTAAACAATGGCTAACATTTGTTTGCAAAGGTCTTTTGTCCAACCAAAAAAGAGTTGGTTTCATTGCATAAAGCAAATAAGGAACTGACTTTTTATTAGAGGCCTCGCTCTCAAATGTACAGTTGTGTCTTACTGCAACACGACAAAAAAAATCTTTCTTATCACAACTGCATTGAGACAATCAAGGTGTGATGGCAACTAAGCATTGCAGCTCCTGCCCCTGGTTAGGGAAAAGTTGATCTTGCACTGAGCTGAGAGCCTGTTGGCACATGGGCTTGTAGCCTGAGGGCTTAACTGTAATTAATGGCTGCTCCTCTCTAGGAAATCCCTCTTGCCATCAATGGGTCAAGCCTTGGCTTAAGAAATGTACTTTAGGTAGTGGCCTAGAAGCAGCTGTTGACACAATGAAGTACAGATCTGCAGATAACAAAAGCCACTCTGTTTATAAACAAGTCTTCCTTAAGAGACAGATTAATTAGGCTCAAAAGGAGTCTTTTCTGGAGTGGCAGAAACAGTAAAAAATATATTAATTTGATGCTAAATATAACAATTGACAAAATGACATACATGTTTTCTTGCTTTTTCTCTGTTCCATCTCAGTTAATGCTGACCACTAAACTACTCGTTTATTCTTTGATCATGTGTGTTGGTTTAAAATTCATACAAGTACACAGTTACTGGAATTTCTGCAAGAGGAAAGAACCATGACTGCAGACCACTGTCTTAGACATTCTTTGCAACAAAAAGGAAAAAAGTTCTATTGTAAAATTTAGCTAATAAATTCCTCTAAGTTCCCCTCTAAAACTTAATGTGATGTTTGTCAACTTCACAAGGCTGAAGCCATGGATGGCTTTGCAAAGGCTGACCACCGGCACAGTTCTGCTCTCTGGGCTCTGATGTACTTGGTTGCGCTTGTGCAGAAGACAAAATGATGAGAACTCCTGGCCCAAAGATTCTACCATGTCATGAAATGGAATTATTTACTGTCAAAGTAATAAACTGTGCTCTTTAACAAAATATCTCTCATAATGCTCAGAGGATTCAGCGTTTACAACGCACTTCTGCAAACATTTCACAGACAATATTAAGGTAATATTAAGAAAATCCATACTTTCATTGACACATATGCTCATCCTCATGGCTGAAATTACACAATCTCCCAGCATGTCAGATTGAATTAGATCTTTTCAGCAGCACTTTTCAGTTGTCAAAACAACCTGTAAAAGAGGTTTTCCTTTTGCTAAGCATAAAAATCAGTTTCTCTCACGTCACTAAGAATTTCTGTCTATCTCTTCTGAGTTTTATCTCAGGTAAATATCTTGACCAGTCAGACTAAAATCGGAGGGAAGTATATAAAAGGATACAATCTGAAACTTGTTTAAACTAAAAATCTTTGTTCTTTGGAATAGCATAACAAAGAATATCCTCTAGGAAAATGAGCTTGCTGGTGAAAGGGAAAGATTCAGAATAAATTAATTTACTCCATTATTTTCAAACAAACCACAAATGAACTAATTTTTAGCTCTGTATTTTTTTTCTTCTTCTTCTTCTTCTGTGAACACATCATATTTTTTCATTTTCTTTTCATTAGCATCTTATTATTAGAAGCTGCATTTTAATTATTTGGACAAGTTAATTGAAATGTACAAATAACAGATAAAGCAATTTTCTACACAGCTTTTGTATAAATAATGAGAGACATGGGAAGTACTAGTTTTGTATTTTCTTATCTCACTCCTACTGATTGCTAATTCAGCAGGCTCAAGTAAAACCATCAGTTTTGAACTTTATATTGATTATCGTGCATTAAAGATTCACAGTCTAGAGAGAAATAAGGGTGAATGCATTTAATAGGCTACAAATAATTTTAGATTATTTAGCAGAAAAATCTAGTTTTCATTTTACTTATTAAAAGCCTAAGCAATAATTGCACGTTATGTATTAATGTTGTTTATTTACTTATTTATTGTAATTTAATATTTATTTTTAAAAGAAATTTCCTGTAACCAAACACATGACAAGTCCTTGATCACAAGGGCACCATCAAGAAATCCTTGCAGTCTCATGGCATATCTCCAAACTGCAGCTTGCAGAAGTAAACCTGTACATCAGCTCTGTACAATGATGAGATGTGAGGTTGGACTTAATGCCAGCAGTGACACTGGAATGGGGTTATGTCAGGGTAACTTAACTCATGTTTACCTTTGTTCGCTTGTTACAAATTTTATTTTTTCACTGTTACTACAGAAAGCCAAATATGAGCCATGACCATAAAGTTATATGCTGCAATGAAAATCTCTGCAATTTTGATTAGAAAGAGCCAACGTTTGCATAGAATAAGAAGAAATTGGATCAATTTGTATATAGAAAAAAGTAAGTGAAAACAGAGAAAGAGATAGGGGATCAGAACTAGGAAAGAATTATGTGCATGTGTTGTCCACATGTCTCACACTTGGTCACATAACCCTTCTCGTGTGCCCTTGGGCTCTGTGAAAGACTGCCATTGTCTTGGAGGAGTTTACTTGGTGATGTTTTTTGTAAAAGCTTTCACCATGTCACATTTTGTCCCATTTGTCACCATATGATATTCCTGCAGGCTTAAAATTCTCTGCTGCCCAATGCCTTCAACAAAAGCAGTCACATTCCCCTGGACCATTGCACAAGAACAGCAACAGTGTGCTGGTGGCCAGCCTGAACTCTCCACTGCACCTGACCTCTACCCCAGCATTAACACTAACTCCAACCAGGGCTTTAGATAGTCCCCTGGGCACTTCATGCAGTATCTGGAGGACCTCCCTACACCCATCTGGCCCGTGACATTGAGTGTCTGAGACTGACCTCATACTTTCTTTCAGGGATTTTCTAATGCTCAGATAATCAGTTTTGGAATATTCATACCCTCTTTTCACTATTCTTCAAACTCTTGACTTTAACTGTGCTACATGCAGGAAAATCTGACATAGTGGGACAATATCAACTGATTGCTCCATTGGGATATTTGGCTGTCTTTGCCTATTTAGTCTTTTTGTCAACTGTCAGAGACACACAGAATTTTTTATACTCTTTTTTACTTATTTTTAGAATGCCTTATTGCTGTCTGTAAGTGGGCCTTCTAGGGACTATAAAAAAAATTAATCCTAATTTCAATAAAATACTGCCCCAAAAATGAGAACTTCATAGGCAACATATATCACAGACATGAAGAAGTAAACCTCCCCAGTCAGTAAGAATACAATGAATACTCTAGAAATTTATCTCACTATTTAATATCTAAATTTCTTACACAAAAGCAATTGAGGACTTCTTAAATAGCATTATATAATAATTCCCAGACAAAAACTGCATTAAAGTTACAATTGAACATACATATCAATAATTTCAGGTCAAATACAATACAGGGATATATATTTAGCCCCAAGCAAGATTTACAAACCTCAGAAGTTTACAGATCTGGTTATAGTGAAAAGGAAAACAAGGGAGATTAAAAATTGGAAATGTGAAAAAAGCTACCTCAGAAATAGTGAAATATGATGGTTACTATGAGAGGCAGCATGCCTTTGGCATCAGACCTATTAAAAATATTCAGTTTTCTAAAGAGAAAAATGTCTTGTGTAATTCTTTGAATGAAAATATTATATGGTCACCTCTATTGAAGAAGGCACTCAAAAATTCTGGCTTCAAGTAGTAAATAATTGAAGAGACCTATTAATACAACTGCTTTATAATTATGTTTACTTATGAATTCTTAAAAAAGCTGTTTATAAAGTAAGTTATGTCACTTTGAATAATACATTACAGTCTTGATATAGAAATGAAGTGAAATCTCAGCTTTTGCCATTAAAACCCATCTCCTTACGGAACAATTAGTTGTGTTTCCAGACTTTGTTCATTTTTTGCCTGGAAAATATACAGACTATACTGTCGTGTTAGCTAAGGAAGTCAGAACCCCAGGTTACATCAAATAGAAATATTTAAGGGTCCTGTATCATCTGAAGTTATAGAGGGACTTTAAAAAACTGCACACAATTAACTGAATGCATGAACATAATGAAACTGTTTAAAATAATGAATTCTTCTTATACTTAATGTAGGATTCTTGTCACCAAAATACATTGCCAACCATGGTGCTCACAACCATTATTTATAGCCAAAGACAAGCCAAAAATCAGCTCACTCATGTAGTGCATACTAAAGATTGAATAAAAGCCCAGTTGCCCAGCAGATCTCCAAGTACTTTACAAATGAAAATGGACTGATACAACAATTGTTGGACATGCACAGCTTCCACTGAAGTCACAAAATGTATTTTAGGATTAAGCCACAGTCAAAGAGCCTGTTTTTGCACATTACTCACTAGAAGTCCCCCTGGCTTCAAGACCCAGTGAACTCAGCAGGGATGCTTTGGTGAATGGGAAATGCTGAACAGGCTTCTCATCAAATTTCACAATGATCATGCTCCATTACCCCTTGCTACATCACACCTTATTTTACAAACAACGCCATATAAAGGACCAAAGCGGTTTGCAATACCATAACAGTAGAATAACCTAGAGGAAAAAGAAGAAAAAAAACCAAACCAAAACAAAACCCAAAACCTTGATAAGCAATGCAAATGCAAGTGGTAGAGTTAAGAAGAACCCACGATGCCTGGTTGTCAATCTTATGCTTTAATCGCGAGGTCAAGAAGCCCTCTTCTGCTGTCATTGTCACAACAGACCATGAACTGAGAGTGAAAATCTGTGGGGAAACAAGGAAAAGATGTGAAAGCACCTCTTTGGGCTTGGAAAAAAAAACTCTCACAGAATTCTTCTTTATGATAATCACATTGGAAGAGTGGGGACCAGTGTCTTACACACAAAGTTCTAGATTCCTCTGAAGTACAGGAAAAAATGATCTCTTCTGCCCCAGGGATAAAAGCCCAGGCCACTTCTGCAATGAAAATGAGGGGGAAAGAGAGAAGGGGCAGAGCTGGGACGGAGAAGAAAGGGAGAGCCTCAGAGAGGCAGGCTCACCCCTCCAACCAACAGTTGAGGGACACTGATCCCTCCTACAAAGCTGGAGGCAGCTGCCTGCATGGCTTTCCAAGATTCTAGAACAAGCGAAACAGGCAAAGGGGTTTTGCTGCTCTTGCCCTCTGCAGTGCTTTCCCTCTGCAGCCACAGCCCACTGCCTGCTCCATGCTCTAAGTCCCTTTGTTTCCACAGCCCAGTGTAAAATTTTTCATTCATATTAGTGTTTCACTAGGGCTAACTTTAAAACTGGTTATGCTCTTATTTTCTCTGGAAATAGGAATAGAAAATTGAACACTGCATTCTTTCCTATGCAGAGTTTGAAACTGAATCTAATAAACAATTGAAATCCTATTTTCTTTTTGAATAAATTTACCTACCTTTTTATTTTTTTTAACACTACCTACAACATTCTTGCTGGCAGCCATAATTATTTGGAAGTTTTATAGCTTTTTTTGAGCTTGTGTGTGGTTCTCCAGCCAGTATATTTTTAATTTCACAGACAGGATTTTAATATATTGTCTACTGCAGCCATAAATCACTTGAATGTGTTAGAAAGTAGATTGCTCAGTAATTGTCATTTTATTTACTATACTGATGCTAGCAATTTAAATATGACTCAGTTTTCAAATTTAGAAATGCAAAGAGAGTTAGGAGAGAATGCAGTACAAGTGCAAACAGCAATCAGCAGTCATTGTTTTCACTTGCATTAGTAGTAATGTTTTCTTAAAAAAATGACTAGGACTATTTTATGAACCACTTGTAATGCAATGGATACTCTTAAGGTCTCAGTAGCAACAGCTCATCTCACCTCATTTTTTTCCAGATCTGGAAATGCTAAATGAGACAACATACCCTCCCTCAGATGTGGTAAGAGGAGCTGAGAAACATGTTGTGCTATTGTTCAGCCATTTTTGGCAAAGGGAGAAATACACCGAGAGATTTTAAAGGCAAAATCTTTCCTAAGTACAAGACAAAAGACTCCAGATAGACTGTCAGAGGGAATATACCAATGTGACAGTGCAATACCCTCTAATTTCTTCACAGGAGTTAAAATTCTATTGTAAGAGGCAGAGTAATTACACCAGTACAAATACTGACTTTTTTGTAGATGTTTTTTATCAGTCTTTTACCATAAGACTCACCCTAACAGACAGCACAGTATCACATCTGGACCTTTACTTACTCTGAAAAGAAATATCAACCATTCATTTACTGTGTTTGGACCCAGATTTGGACAGCCTCAAGCCTTCCTATGCCAAGCCTTTTCTACTGAATGTACTAGCATTGCCGAAGAGTATTAAATATACAAACAATATTTATATATATACATGTTACACCATGTATACCATACACACTACTTATATCATAATACTTTTATATATACTACAATATGTAGTATTAGTAGGCACACTGGCTTTAAGCCACCTGAATCTGGGCTTCCAGCATAAAATCCCAATGCAATGACTTACATGATTTTCCTGGCAGAAAGGTGCTCTCAGCAGTTTTCACTCTATGGCAGCCTTGGTAACATCAATAAAATCACTACATTTATTTTGTTTTGTTTACATGGAAGGGAGTATAAATAAATGTATAAAATATTTATTTTATCTTCAGGTCAGGCCTGACACTTATAATATTGTTTACTTTCTCAGCATTCTCAGATTTTCCCATGTCTCTCTATGACACCTACAGACTTATTTTGAAATACTACAGAAAGATCTCTTACAGAAGCGTGTCTAGAAATGAAATGCAACTTACAAAGCATAAACTCAATTTGTTTCCTGATGGTGGTAATCTGTACCCCTTTTACAGAAGGGCATGTTTACCAGAACTGATTTCTCTCCCTAACTTTTCCTAAAATGATTATACTTCTGACACTCAACTGAAGATCTTGCCATTTGGAAAATAGTTCTGCTGTGCTCCTACACTTCTACCCTGCTCTAAAGGCCAAGCAATGCGGCATCTTGGCTCCTGTTTAGGGGATATCCTGGGAGAAGTGACCACAATCCAAGAAGAAGAAAGTGTGGATATGAGATACTTAAACTGTATAAAATAACACATAAGCACTTTCAAATGGAAATAATTTGGACTTTTTCTGAATTCTCATGATTTTGAAGTGAGATATTTCATTTAGCAGATGAAAATTTCCATGGAAACCAGATATATTTGTAAAAGAGTGCATTTAGTAAAACTCCTTGAATTTCCATTATGAAAGGATTCAAACAGAAAACAGATGACCACACTTCTAGTTTCCTTGAAAATAGCATGGAGGTGAAGCCCAGGACCCAGCCAGGCCTGCCCCTACCCACATGCTGAACTGAGTTCCTCTATTACAGAACCAATGATGCTTCATTCTCAGTACATTAAACTCATCCCATATAGTCATCCCACCAGACATAATGGATGTAAATTTATCTGAAATAAAATATTTATGGGGAATGCACAGACAAGACAGAATATGGCAGTTACTGTGCTCAAGATAGTCAGCATTTCCTTTGCAGCAGATATTTCCATCATGCTGCAGATACTTCTTTTCTTGGGTTATTTTATGACAATAATAAATGTATAAAGTTTCGGAGTAATGACAACAATTTATGAATTCTTTATCCCAATACAGGTTGACTCCTAACATTGAAACTTGCAGCTTCTGTCCAATAACTAATACTGATATTGCTCTCTCTTTACTTTTAAAACATAATTAGTGGATATTCCATAATACACTTTTCTGATCCTTAAAGGTGACTGAGCTATTTAACAAAATAAGCCGAAGCAGTTATGCAAATTCTAGGACAGAGTTAGTACCCACTGACTGTCAGAACCTCTGCTGTCACTGTGGGCCTGTTCAGTACACTTGGCTTTTGAATTTTTGCAACCACAGACTGCAGAATTTCATATTTTTGCTGAATCCAATCCAAGAATGATAGCATGAACTATCTTCTGGTAGTAAATACTGAGATAAGCTTAGAAACAGCTGAGAAAGATTAGAATCATAGAATGACTTGGGTTGGAAGCGGCCTTAAAGATCATCTAGTTCCAACCCTCCCGGCATGAGCAGGGACACCTTCCACTAGACCATGTTGCTCAAAGTCCTGTCCAACCCGGCCTTCAGCACTTCCAGGGATGGGGCATCACAGCTTACCTGGGCAACCTGTGCCAGTGCGTCACCACTCTCTGAGTATAGACTATTTGCTCTACCATCTAATCTAAACCTTTTTCAGTTCAAAAAGCAACTAGCAACCCATCATAAAGAAGATATTTACCTTACACTGAGTAGTCTTTCTTTATAAAGGGGATGAATTTCTAAGACAGATGTACATTTCTGAGAATTTTTCAGAAATGCAGGACATATAATTGCAGAGAAGAAAAATAATGCAGGAACATTACTCATGGGACACAAGCTGGACTAGCTGTGTATTACCCTCCAAGCCATGTAGACAGATGATTCTTCCTCAGACATTTATATTAGAGGCTGGTCTAATGGTTAAGGAGGTGGGGATCTCCATACAAAATTTTGCAGAAATACACACATACACATGTGTAAAACAATGGGAGGTTTAAAAGAGCAATATTGAAAAGAATGGACATACACACGCATAAAAACCCTGTTACAATCACCACTGAAATGCCCAACTGCACAACAAACTGCCAGAACCCTCTTCACAAATGAAATGACAGAACAGCCAAAGTATGAGAGGTGTGCACTTCTCTTCCCTGTCCCCATTTCACACTTAGTCCCTTTCGCCAAATGCCTGTCTCTGCAAGTCAGGGGATAGCCAGCAAAATCCCCATTACTCTGAGTCTCTACAAGAAAATGAAAACAATCCTGTCTAGAAGGCACCTGCATTAAACTGACACTAAAGTAACCTGACTCATAACCTGCTTGTTACGCATTTCTTTGTGTACTTAGGCACCAAACAGCACTGAAACAACAATTAAACTCATTATTCAGAAATGTTGTTCAAAGTTTGCAAAACGTTAATTTTTTGCATCATTCTGAGCTGTTCTGTGTAAACCATTTTAAAGCAAATGTGCTTATAAATGGAAGTGCTAAAAATAGTTATTGCTTGGGTTAGTTTCATGTTTCCCTTGATAACTGCAAAGGGAATTACAAAGTCACAAGAAAGTACTTCAAGGTGTCTGATAAACTTTACTGAAAGGTGACTTTTGACAGACTTCTAAGTCCATGTTTAAGCTACAAAATATAACTAAAATGAATTTTATGAGAAGTGATCACTCACATAATTCAGATCAGGACAGTTCTATTTCAGAGCTTAATTTGAGCACCTGGCTTAGAAAACATTGACTACAATATTGTTGAAATAATCTTCAACCCTGAAACCAGGGGCTAAAATTGCTTATGTTCAAGATACTAGAGCTTCTAAAAAAAGATGGATTCCCAGGTTAAAATAGATGGAAATTTTGACTTTGTAGATAAATGAAGTTATATCTTTAAACACTTCTTCACATGCAGTTAATATTTAATTTAAAAAATTCCATCTACTTCAGCTTTTACTTAAGTTTCTAATTTAGCCATTATACAGTAACCCAAATAGCTGAGAGAGGCTAAAATCAAAGATATCTTCAGTGCATTTTTTCTATTCGCAAACATTTTCTTACTCAAAATTAATATTGAAAAGAGGGTGTTTTTTTGAGGCTGATATGAAATGTGGCATTATTTCAACAACTGCAGTTAATTAAGTATTTTCAATGAGTCTGTAATGAAGTATTGAGATTGACAATGAAGTCTAAACCTGATTCTTATTTCTCTTGTCAGCTGCCATCTTAAAAGCCATGAAAAGGCAAGTAATGTAAGAAAGAGTGACCTAGATCGAGATAATGGAAAAGGGGGAATTTATTGTAGAAGTAGCTCAGTAGTAACAGTTTTCAGAGGCATCGAGCTGACTTTCTGAAAAATAGTTTTATCTCAGGCACAGCTTAGCATGCAATCTGATGCTGGTTATCTTCTTACTTACCCTTCACATGCACCTACAGTCCAAGAATGTGTGGAATGACAGCTGTGAGGAGATCTCACAGACACCCTGTGCTGCTCTTAAAATCTGTCCCTGTGGATCCCAGATTCCAGTCTCCAACAGCTGTTGTGTGTGAGTGTGCAAAAAAGTCTACTCAACAGTGTTGCCCTGACTTTTGCAGTTCTGGATGTTGTCATTCTTTTGTAGCTAGTTTCTCACACTCTTCTATGTAAACATAGCCATGTTATTGTAACTGTATCTTATCATTTACATTCCTTTCTTCTGGACACAGAACTTTGATGGACATTTCCTTTGACCACTGTGATTGAGGGAGAAAGAACTCATTTCCTCCAATGAATAGTGATTTCTAAATGTATATAAAATAAAAAAGGCGGGTCTTGCTTGCCCCTTCCTACTCTTTCCTCCTTGCTGGTAACAGGTGTCTGTCTCTTCTTTTGTGTCGTTACTGCGACACAACAGAACTTCTGTTCTTAAAAATGCCATGGACACCTAACCATGAAGTGGACCTCAAATCAGTATTTTTACTTACACTAAAGATCCTGAGTATCCCCACTCTCAGCAGGCACAGGTTGGAGTCAGGAAGGCACATAGAGCAGGGTACCTATTCACTAGTGTAAGTGAAATCCTTAAAGAAGCTGTGCATGCAAGTGCAGCACTTAGGAACCCCTGACCAGATTTTCCCTCTACCTCTTTGTCCCTTTCTATGTAAACAGTGAGCACTTCATGCTTCATTTCTCACACTCTGCTGCCATTCTCACCCATAGGCAATAAATTCAAATTAAGCAACCAGTTATCTAGAATTTGTTATCTTGCAATTTCCTATTTTGCCTTGAAACACTCAATTTTGTTATTTTTATACTGGAATCGCAACTTTAAGTTGTCTGTCATTTTTTTCCATTTTTCTCTCTCTCCATCAAAATAGTGACTGCATTAACTTGCCTCAAGAATTATGCCTCAGAGAAACTCTTGGCTAGCAATAAGCCAAAGGAACAGACCTCTGAGTTTCTTTCAGGCTTCATTAGTGGTTCACCTGTTGAGCTGGGGAAAGCAACTTGATGTCTGCGTAGCAATTTCTAGTAGCTGCTTCCCAGGGACACCAGATGTCATTTCATCTTGCCTTAGCTTTGTCCATTCAGTCTTAGTCATTGATGTTCCCGCTGTAACTGGTGAGAAGAGACTCATCTCATCAACAAAGGCTGAATGACCTCAGAGAGAATTATATCTTGACTGAGAGACCTCTGACAAGCAGCTTAACCAATGGCCCCATTTAAAGAAAACATTACTTTTTGTTTGGTTGGTTTTGCCTAGCTCTGTATTATAATTAAAAGCAAATCCCTGTATGTGTCAAGAACTATAAACTTTAAAAATGCAAATCATGAAAGACTGTCCCTAACACTTACTGAGAATTTTGTGCTGACAGCAGCTACAGCACTGGGCCAAGAAAATCCCTGATATGCTGTTGTCTCCTGTGATATTTATCAATTCCAGCATAACAGTTGTCACTTTATATCAGACTTGCTGTCTTTCCTCAGCATGAGATCTCTCGAAGCTGGTGATAATCTCTGCATCCTTTGGGAAAACCTTCTCCCTCTGTATCACAGAATCACAGAATGGTTTGGGTTGGAAGGGACTTTAAGATCATCTTGTTCCAAAACCCTGCCATGGACAGGGACACCTCCCACTAGACCAGGTTGCTCAAGGCCCTATCCAATCTGGCCTTGAACACTTCCAGAGATGGGGCATTCACAAAGTCTCTGGGCAATCTGTGCTAGTGCCTTACCATTTTTTCCCTTGCTGGTGTTTTGCAAGCAGAAAAAATGACACCAGAAATTCTCTCTTGAATTTGTCTCTGTCTAACTAAACACTCACACAATTGCACATAGATTCAAAAGCAAAATTACATAATTTTTTTTCTTTTCAACAGATTCAAGTGGAGCTCTGCAGAAACACCAGGAGAATACAGATTTAACTCCAAACTGAAATATTTTACTTGCTCAGTATTTTTACATGAAGTACTCAAAGAAAAGGTTAAATTTTAATATTCATATTCTCTGGGGATATAAGATGAACACACAAGGATTGTACAGAACCTATAGTTTATTATAAGCTTAAGCACATGAGCATTGGTAATATTGGCTATATTGTGGAATGTCATCCAGTTAATGAAGTACTTTTTATTTTCAGTCATGTCTCTACATTAAGTAATTCATCTGAAGGCAGAGAAAAACAGGTTTCTAGTGAGTTTCTGAACTCTAATATAATAAAATGTGTTAAACTGTTCGTGAAGAGTCTTCAGCATCTTTAATAGCCCAAACAGCCAGGGCCAGTTATGAGTTACATAACAGCTCCTAAAGTTGAAGTTGAGTAAGTTACTAGGAAGACTAGGAGAGACAGTAGCAATGGGACTTATATTAACTGTAAGAAAAGAAGGGGAAAAAAATCTGACACTGAAGGTAACTAAAAAGCAAAACAACAAATAAACAAACAAACAGTTTTTGCAAAGTGCAGAAATCAATAGAAGGGAAAAGAGAAACATTTAAAAGTAAATAGATAGCAATAAATATAAGCTTCTCAAGTCATATGACACATGAAATGATTTCACTATGAAAGAACTAAAATAGAAGAAATGTTGGTAAAATTTATTGCTTAAAAAGTAAAAATTGAAAGTAAACACAAAATGTCTTTGGAATGAAATGTATTTTTTTCCAGATGAAAAGCAAAATAAAAAAATGGAAAAAATAAAGAAATTGAGAAAAGAAACACTGGAATGGGTTCAGAAATAATGCCAAGATTTTCTCTCATCCTGGTTCTAAAGTGAATTATCCTTGGTCTCCCCTCTGCTCACTCAGGAGCATACCCCCTTCTAAAAGGCCAGGACACAAATCCCTACATGTCTTTCCCAGTGAAAGGAGGTCTGATTTTATGAAAAAGCTGTCAGGTAAGGGCAAAACCAGAAGGGAAAGGCATTTCATGTTAGTGAACTCTAAGACAGCAAAGAAAATTCGGAAGAATTTGTAGCCCATATGTAACAGTAAATTAGCATCTGCAAACATAACTTCTCTTCCAAAAAGATAATCCACTCTTTATTTGCATTCCCAACCAAACTTATTAAGGATTACCCTAACAAAACAGTAAAAAGTGAAAAATACTAAACTTTAATTCATAAATTGTCAAAGAAAAGTAATTCATAATCTCCAGCATGAGGAATCAGCATACACACTTTTTCCACGTATATACAAAAATGACCAGGCACAGAAGTCTGAGTACGAGCAACCAAACACTAAGCAAGACCTGCACTAAAAATGAAGTTTAAAGAACTATAAAAAACCCCCCACCAACGACCTAACTTCATGTTTTCACATTTAAAATGAAAAGATGGAAAGATGGGTTTTACAAGGAAATCATTCTTTCCCTGCACAACATTGATGCTGACGACTGTGTATTCTTCAATGAAGAATGTACTATTCAGGGAACTTTAAAGCCCGTTGATAGAAACAAAAGCTAAATCTGACTGAATGAAAAAATAAGTACTTAAACTGAAACATTAATGAAAATGGGAATTGAGAAAGCTCAGGAGTCTGTAAGGAAACAGCAAATACACTCTAGCAGAGAGGGATGACTACATTAAACACAAACAAATTTGCAGAAAAACATTAAGAAAATACATCCACAACTTGCTTCTTGAATACTGAGTGATGCCTATTTTAGACAAAGAAAAAATAAAAAAAAAGAAAAAAAAATTATAATTCTACTTTTTATAAAATATTAAATGTTGTATGGTGTTACATTGTGTAACTCTACTAGGAAGGCAATCGTTAAATTTAACAGAGGAATTAAAATGTAACCTTTTGTGTCTTAGAAGAAGCCTACAAAGTCTTGACTTTACAAGAACATTTATACTCCCTTCAGCTGTGGCATTTGAGGAGCCCCAGAAATATCTGTCAGTGCCCGGCCAACGCCCATGAACACAGGCAGAGTCACTCAGGGTCTAGAGTTAGTTTGCAGTAGAGTGGAAGCTGTGATAAGGACAGCTCAGGAAAACAGAAAGGAAATGCTGTGAGATGAGAAAATAATTTGGAAGTTAATTGGGGAGTTTTTTTTTACCACCTTTTTTATTTTCAACATGCTTTGGGGCTTTTTACTTGAAGTAAAGATATTGTGAAACTTGCAATGAAATTATAAACTTCAAGGTTTTGCTCCAACAATGTAAAAATAAAAGCAGTATATTCTAAATAATATGCAGCAAATAGAGGCACAAAAGCTATAGCTAAGCTAAAGATCTTGCATGGCCAGACAAGTGGGCACTATCTTGGTACTGGTGCCTTTATCTACAGGGTACCAAAACTGTATTTACTGATCAAAATAAGGGCAGCAAATACCAATCTCAACACTTAACCCTGTACAATAACAGCTGACATAGCCTGGAGCACTGAAGGATTAGTTTTGAGCACACAAATACCATTTGGTGCATTACATGAAGTTATGTCTTGCAGCCACACAACCTGTAAAACATCTTAACTAACACAGAATTCCCTGCAACAAAGAGGCAATTTCTTGATTAGAGCACTCCAGCACTTTTGTTGAAGCAAAACATGTTAAAATTACAAGAAGAAGGAGAACTAGTTTTAAGAGCATCATCTAGCATACCATGCCCAGAAACCTTGAAGGCCAGGTTGGATGGGGCTCTGAACAACCTGATCTAGTTGAAGATGTCCCTGATCATGGATCATGGGTGGAGGTTTGGAACTAGCTGGCCTTTAAAGGTCCCTTCCAACTCAAATTATTCTATGATCTGGCTAACCTCTCTTCAATGGGCACTTCGTGGACAAGTAAGGAGTACATGGGTATGGCATTTAATCAGATAGAGAAAACAATTTATTATTCTCCCACTTCATAAAAAAACTTTATGGGTAAATAAGAAAACAGTAGAGTTGGAGATGCCACTGTAAAAAGAGGGGTATAAAAAAATAGCCTTTAATATTGCTATTTGAGAGAGTCTCTTGCATAGGAGAATCCTGGTGCATTATCAGCTATTATCGATAAATTAGGATCGGAAATAAAAATGTATCTAATTTTGGAACAACACTTCTCTTGTGGTGTCAAGTGGAAAAAGGCTCAAATACAAGGGGAAAAATAAAGCATCATTATGTTGAGCTTTGTCATTTATATTTCTTGTTCTTTCTCAATTTTCCTACCTTTAAAAAATGGACCAAGTTTCTCAACAAAATTCACTCACTGAACTTCAGCAGGACAATCTATGAAACATACCTCTAATTTTTTTTTTTAATTAATCTTTATAGTGGTGGTATTTTCCACCTGAGGACAAGGAGAGAATTTTTCACTTCCCCCTTGTTCCTAATCAGTGCAAGTATCACTATGTGCTTGACCTGGTCTTTCTCCTTTCCCTAATCTGCCGGCTACTGTTGGAAACCTGAGCCTCAGCAAATGGGCCTTTGGTCAGACCCAGTTTGGCCCTTCCAAGATTATGTTCTGTTCTTTAATACACATGTATGAAATATAACTCTAATATCTTGCATTCTTTGGCAATTGGATACAGTGGCTTCCAGATGAAAGGCAACTCCTGTAATGCAGCTTTATCCAAGTAATTAAGCTACATTCATTTTTAACAGCTGGGGAAAGGGACCTTTACCATGGCTAATCAGGTTTCAAAGTATAGAAGTAACCTACACAAAGATGAATAAATACAATTATTTATTCTTTCCATATATTTTCGATCTACCTAATTTCCACAGCAGCTGGAAAGGTTAAATGTCTGAATCAGGAATCTATGTGACTATTATATGAAAAGAGGAGACAAGTGTTTGTACTTTGAGGTAGGAACGGGGAGTGAAAAGGGGGAAAGAACTAAAAAATATCCATGGCTTCAGAGACCCACAAAATTGACTCCTGGATTTTGCATCTGATATTTTCAAAAAAGCAGAGCTCATACATCTGTGGCTCAGGCAAATATGTAAGACAAGGGATATGCTTCCACAAAAACTGGGGCTGCTTATGAAAGTTAGGTCTGTTCTAAAGTACTATGGAGCGTCCCTGATGAACAAGTAAAAGAACAAAAAAGTGAATTTACTATCACAGCTGCCAGGAGTTGCTTAGGTGCAGTTCTTCAAAAATTTCCTTAGCTAATGCCCGCAAAGAGAGATGCTGCCTATCACAGTGTCTCTCTCTCTCACACTCTTTTTGTAACTAAAGCTCAGCTACTCACCTCACGACAGGCGCCAATCACAGCCACCGAGCAGCAGCAGCAGCTCACTCAAAAAGAGATAAAACGCTAATTCCTTCACTGTGATAACTTTTTAACCTCTTCAGTGTCAGCTGCTCTAATCAAACTGTAATCAATGAATGTTTTCCCCACATGCAAGCTGTTAAAAGAGCTAGTTAATTGGCTTGCTTGAAAGATTTAAAGCACATGGAACTTCCAATTGGTTTAAGTTTTCCAGGGACTATTGTGAGGCAATAGCTGCAGAAGTACTGCAATGCAGCAAGCTCAGCTTGCAGACCACTGACACAGAATATTTTGCAAAAATCTTAAGGCTACACTTTACCTTTTCACACTGCTGTGGGGGAACATGCATATTTGAGACTAAAATGTGCAATAAAGATTTTTAGCAGCTTCATTATGAGTCCAGTACTCTGTCTGCCCCCAATCTCAAGCTGTGTCTTTCAGGACAAGTTGCCACTATTTCAACCAAAGTTCACTTTTCTTCAAAACTGTATTTCAGTTTAACTGACAAAATGTTTTTTTCCCTTAACTCATTCCTTACTGGGCTGTAATTTGCAACTGCTGTCATTAAAATCAAAATACGTCCTGAACAAAAACATGGAAGTGTAAAATGTATTTCCTGTTGTGGTACATATTCCCATTTTAATTTCTACTTAACTGTTTAATAGGGCACAGTGTTCCACCCTAAAATTATTTTCCAGACTCAGTTTTTATTTTACATTTACTTCATATATATGCACTATTTTAAAAGAGATCTGAGAGTTGTTAAGCTGAGAGGAAAGTTAAAATGCTTCCAAGATTATTAAAAATTGGAGTGCAAAGCTAAATATATGTGATTGATTCTTCTAATTTTGTTCTAAGTAGCTTTTGGTCCTTAAATTATCTTTAATTTCATATCAATCACATGCAGAAGATGTGAGCTTCACAAGAATATGAAATGTTATCTTTCTGAAGCTTGCAGGGACTAGTTAGTGCAGACTAAATACACCAACAAACCTCCATATGAACTACATCCACAATGATTACTAAAGATCATGATACTTAACTTTTCTTGACCTCTATTTACACAATACCTGTGTACATAACATGCAGTACACAGGTTATTTCCACTTTTTAAAATAAAGGTAAGGAATCACTCAAGAGAAACACTGAGTTATGGCTGCTGTTCCTAAATACATACTACTGCTGCTGAGCTATGATTTTTTAATTTCTGTGATTTGTTTTCCTCTCTCTTAATAATTTTGGTCACAGAATTTAAATTTCTGTTTGGATTTTCATAAATTTTTTCCTCTTCTATTCCTCAGATAGATGAGGGGAATGAAGGTGATGAGTGTAAATGAGGAAAACGGGGACTGAAGAGTAGAACTGAGGAATTGATTCTCCATTCTTTCTACTATCCCTTGTGCTTCCATTCAACTCCTTTGCCTGAAATCACTGCTTTTATCTTTTATTCTCCCTTTGTTCACAGTATCTGTGTTCTTTTTACAGAATTTTCACCAAGACCACTTTCATCTGAGGGGCAGGCATTGTGGTTCAGCTAAGCACCATCACCAACCACAGGTCTGAGAGCATTCAAAAAATGTTGTGATGTTGTTCTGTTTTATCTGAGCTCATCTCGGCATTTGTGTATTCCAGACAGGATGAGGAAAAAAAGGCACCACAGTATTGATGGGACAAGCTATTTAAATTGATGGCAAGCAGTAGGGTTTTACTTATTTATTTATTTATTTTTGTAGGTATTACCATTCTTATGAGATTTGCTGCCAAGTCTTTACACATAAATGTCACAGAGTTCGTATGAGGCTTAGATAGGATTCTGTTTGAAACAAGGAAAGGGACATTTTAACTTTGAAAGCTGTTTCTATAGTATTCACCTTATTTTCTTCCCACAGCATAACATATTTATTTTTTTAGAAAATACCAAGATAAGTGTGCTGTGAGCTTTTCTTTCCTGCTTAAAAGTAAGCTTTATCTACTCACAATTTTAATCATCAGAAGGCTTATAGTATTGACTGGTCCATATATCAACATCTTTCAATAGCTGAAATATCAATAGGTAAAGGTTTCATTGAATGTTTTTGTTTGCAATAACAGTTACTGGCTAAATAATCTGGAAAAGACTAAAAAAATGTACTAAACATTTGTAGAGGTTATTGTTGGATCTCCCCAAAAAGAACAGAAGTTGTAGAAACAACTCAGAATTTCCAGTGTGAAAATGGAACAATAAAGCTACAAGCCTACTTCACTTTTGTACTTTACTACATTTGGAAGTGTTTTAAAGTGAGAAGCCCCTGAGGGAAGCACAATTGTACAGTTAAGGCTATATTTTAGGACTATGTTTCAATATATGCAACAAGATAAGGTATGGCAAATAAGAAATCAAGCATAAGTTACAGAGAAAGGACAAAAAGAATTCTGCAATAACTTTAGAATAAAATAAGTGCTTATGCTCATATAGAGTGTGTTTGTCTTTCTGTGTGATCTGTAAACCATTAAATAATTCTCTGTGAAGGTTACTTAACTGTTTAAATTTGTTTAATCTTTTTTCGTTGTTAGGGATTTTTCAAGAATGGAATATTTCATTTCACATCTGATTTATGCAGTTTGCATTAACCAGCATCTCAGATTAAAACCTTCACCAGTAAGATAACACATGCCGGACAAATTCTGAGTACCCTCACTACCTTAAAAGATTCAGTCATTTACTGTAAAAAGGCTGAGTTTTGGGCCCTGTTCTTCACAAGTTTCACGCTCCCTGGTGCACTTTGAGCTATTTGGCTGAAATAGAAAGCTAGTTTTGCTTCACTGACAAGAAGTCATGCAGTTGGGACTAGTATGCCCTCAACAGGGATTTTGGTGAATGGACTAATACCATGGGAAAAATGGAATAAATATGCAATATAATACTTGATAGATTTTATCAGCATCATTTGAATTGCATGTTCACCAAGACTGAATTTGACACAGGACTAAGCTGCTAAAACGTAGGGTAAAAGTATGTTAACTAAAAGTTCAATATAATAGGAAAAAGCTGTCAAGCCATGTATTTTTTTTGTGTATTAACAATGGCACGGAATAACTGTGACATGCCAGTGATTGCTACAAGCACCCAGACACCATGGTGATAATTGCAGTATGAAATCACCAGACAGCAAACAAGACTGCTGGAACTAATAGGAACATGGATTCATTCAGAACCCAGTGCACACCTCAATCTATAATGGAATTACTTTTCAACACTTCTTTGAAATAACTCTGATTATTACTCATGCATTTTTATATTAATATGCTCCATTTATTTGACTAAAGATAGATACTTTCAATTTCATTTGCTCTCATCTTCCCATTTCTTAGTATGGCCTGATTTATTCTTTTTGGTGACTCAAGTGCAGATAAACTAATAAATGGATGCTTGATTCCAGATCTGAAGCACAAATGTACATTTGACTAAAACAGCAGCTGTTTTTCTTTCTGTGTGCTATCATCAAGATCCAAAGAAATGAAAGTAAGTATCACATCCGGTAAATTCTGGCAGTATTAACTCATCTTCCCTAAAAAAACCAAAAAAACCTGGCTGAGTGAGCATGTTATTAGAGCCATTTTTTCACCTGAGACCTACACATCTCCTAGGCTGGGCACAATCAGGCAGAATCAACTTGTGAATTGAGCTAGAACTGCTTACTGAAAACCGATAACACAATGCCAGTAAGTCTTCACAGACACTTGTACTTGCTGAATTAATCTAGCAAACACTTTCAAAGTAACACCTACTGCAGGGGAAAACCATCTTTAGCTCCAATCAGAAAGTAATATTACTTTCACAAATTCCTTTAGAACCTCAGACAGTCACTTGGGTCACTGCTCATAAACAACAAGAAGGAGTTCCGCCCTTTAATTCTGGACTCCAAATCAATCAGTGCCTACTTCCCACTGAAACTAGCTTAACCTCTAGAAAGCTAAATATTAGACAGCAAAATTTGGATGAGGTACATCCCACCTTAAGTGTCATACATTTTGCTGAATTTCCTGTTGATGTTTTTATTTAGAAAGCTGTCATTTTCTCTAATAAGTAGTTGTTACCCAGGCTTAATTGCCCTGAAGGTACAAGGACACTGTCATCCAAAAGCAATAATGGGAAGCTCTATACATTCTGCAGCAAGCATTTATCTTTGTTTAATTCTAATCTGACTATTTGAAGCAATGTCAGATTTTCACGGCATTTCTGTTGTTTCTTAACCTATCTTTTCCCCCATCTTTTTCCAGGAAGAGAATAGAAAAGAACACAAAATGAGCACTAATGAGAGTAAAATTATTAACTAAGTGTTGATTACTGTCTTATTATATGCACACTTAAAGACAGAACTCTTATAGTTGCATAAAACACTTTTAAAAGCCAAGTCTTCAACAAAAATACAGCCATTTCCTTGGGATAGAATTATCACTTTAATTTTCATTCTAGATGACTGCTGATGATAGCTGGGAAACTCACTATTTACAACAACCTCATCCTGTTAAATGAGTGGCTCCAAAGCACTTCTCTTTTACCATGTCTTTGAGGTTATAATTTCACTTACCCTCCGGCTGGTATTGTGCTATGATTGTTACCGTCTGCCCGGCTCCTTTGAGCGCAGCTGCTGCCTGCTCATGGGTAGCACCTCGGAGATCAATGCCGTTCACCTGGGGGTGGAAGGAAGACAACAGCAGGTCTGAGTAGTCCCACATTAGACAGAAAGACAGACGTGGGGTTTTTTTGAAAATATCTGATGGATGTAGAGGTCAGATTGCCCAGATGCAAAAGCAAAAGTACGAAATCAAAAAGGCTGAAAGGATACTACCTTTGACTGGCTGTGAGGTTACACACTAGCACCATGCACACCATAGTTTGGCTATGCTTATCCATGCAGATTCCCTGACCACTATTACTGGGTGTTTCCTGCACTTCTGAGTTTATATTTTTGGTTACCTCTTCATCAGTCAATATAATTTAATATATAAGTTCAAAAGATAAATTTTCTGTAGAGCTTGAAGGTCACTGTAGAATACTGAAAGCAAGAAAACTGCTCCTGCAGTCAGACTCTGCAGGACCAGTCAGTAGCACTAGGGAAACCCAGAGATATTTAGAGCATGTATAACAAAAGCTGCTGGTTGTAGAAATTTCAGAGCAAAACCCCCATCTATTGTTTTCTATTCATGCAACCCCTCCTACTATTGCTTAGAAATATCCCATATCTTGCACATGACAGCAACAGACTTGCTATCAGATACTTCCTTAACTCTGCCTGTTCAATATTCACAGATCTTTCCATACGGTTTCTTTTTCTTAATAATTCTTGGCTGCATAAGTAATGGAAGAGGAACAGAGTAGAACAAAGTAGGCAAGCCACCCCTAAAACTCAGGACAGTTTTAGAACTCTTCTGATTTGTATTTGTGATACATGTTTTTTCAGCAGTATCCCAGGAAGAGACAGAATTCACATACAGATTTATTAACTGCTCCAATCACTTGAATCCTGCATTCCAGTGGGAGTGTTACTGTCTGGCTGTACTGAAGCGTGTGACATTTCTTTTATTTATGTTTGTATGCATATACGCATGTATTTATATATTTATGTATTTATCTCTTTCCTCTCACTTCTACAGGTTTCCACTTCATAATGCTTCAATGAAGAACAGGAAACTTTTGACATGTAACAAACTCAGAATGACAGAAATCCATTTCTGATTTTTGAAGAAAGGAAAAGAAAGAAAATAAAGCATGGGGGGAGGAAAGAGAACTGTGCCATAGATTTGACAAGCAAACAGGCCTAGAGACTACACTCAAATTCTCAGCTATAACAACTATTCGTGTTTATGTTTATCAGGTAGTATCTTAAGGTGGCTAAGCACATATTGAAAAGATGGGATTTATTTTATTTCAATTTTAACAAGTTTTTAAGTATTACAAAAATAAATTTGATTCCACAGAACTTTTTAAATAACAACCATAGAGTCTGTTAAGAATACATTTATTTTGGTCAATAATGTTTAGAAACTGGTCCATCTTAACTTGCTCTCTTTCATCAAATTTTAGAGAATGTGACATTTTGAGAACACAATAATTATTTACCATAGAATCATAGAGTCATAGAATGGTTTTGATTGTAATGAAACTTTAAAGCCCCTCTGCAATAAGCAAGGACATCTTCAACCAGACCATCTTGCTCAGAGCCCTGTCCAACCTGACCTTGAATGTTTCCAGGGATGGGGAATTCACCACCTCTCTGGGTAATCTGTTCCAGTATCTCACCACTGTCATCATAAAAAATGTCTTACTTATTTTCATGACAAAATCTAGTCCTCACTAGCAAGCAAACATTTAGACTATTTCTCTTATAAAAACTAATCTGTGATAGCAATAATATAAAGCCCAGGAGACACCACAATTTCTGAGCCAGAAGACTACATAATGCTGTAGAACTGTTGATTGTACACAGAAATTCTGAGCATAGGGCAAATCTAACATAATAAACTTCATAATTTAACACAAGTGTCCTCAGTTGTTTCATCTCCCTGGGATGTTATAACGGCTAGTGGAAGCTTTCAGAAAAATGAGCCAAAGGTTCAAAAGCTTTCATTAAAGTTGTGCACATAAACCTCTGGGAAAAACTCACTGAAATTCAGTCTAGGAATACAGGACCCTAGAGAGCAATAATTAAGTGCATTCTAATAGAACAAAGGAAAGAATCAGACTTTTCAGTGTCATAAAAATCTAACATATTTTAATGTACACCAGTGAAAATACTTAAAGAGGAAGAGGATGTCAACTAGGACTTTGTAACCTCTGTGGAGAATACCAGCCTCCTGAAAGGAACACAACTTAGGGTACTGCTGTAGAAAAAGAGGTGCTGTGCCCTACTTTTTCTCAGTGATGGTGTTACAACACTTGATGCTCCATTGCATTGAGCACAGATGTACCAGCACTACAATTATTCTGTAACTCAGCACTATAGTCACAGTTTTGTGAAGTTCTGAGCAGAATCCTTAAATTTAGAAAGAACAGTGCCTATATCATGCCATGAAGGAAACATCAGCCTTGATTCTGTCCTCTGAAGACAACTTTGAAGCCAAGCAACCTGTCCTTTAACAGAGAGCTTAGTTTTTATTTATGTGCTTTTCCTTTTCATAATTTGAGTCCTTGAGAGAGTCCCACAAAAGAATAGGAAGATCTGAAGAAAAGCTTAAAGGAACATTTCTGAATTCCTGAGCTCCTGAGCTGGGGAGATGCATATGGGTGATGTCACCCAGTCAGCATTAGAAGGTTCAAAGAAAAAAGAGAATTGTTCATTTTGTTCAGGCTTAAGCTTGAAGACCGTAGCCTTTCTTAAGCAATATAGGAAAACTGGGTGGTGGTCTGTAAAAGTTGTGCTAAAAGTTGTGTAAAAGTACAGAAGCTTTAAACATCATTAATAAAATAAATCACAATAATCTCTCTATAGATAAAAGTAGAGAATGTATGAAAAACACATGTTTATTCTCCTTCTCAGCAAAACAATAGTTCTAAGTCTCTGTGAGCTAATAAGTACAATCCTAATAATGCATCAAGGAAATAAATAAAAGAAAGGAATTCTGCAGAAGTTATTATGTAAACATTTTTCACTTTCCACAGAAAAACAAGAAGCCACTGAAATGGCAGCTGACTACTTTCTGCCCTTTGCACCTTTGTTCTAGAATAAATGTTTGCGAAGGTAAAAACACAACACACTGTAGTGAATGAATTTCCCTCATATTAATATCACTTTCTGTCAGGATATAGATGGGGATAGACACTTGAGGAGGACTTATAGGTCTGAGTGACTGAAATCAAAAGAGCAAGTGTCACACGCGCGACATGAAAGGACGAGCCAGAGACACTTGTTTCCAGGATCAGAGAGAAGGAAGGAAGAGAGCAAGACCCGCCTTCTTTATTTTTTATATCCCTTTGGAAATCACTATTCATTGGAGGAAATCAGTTCTTCCTCCCTCAATTACAGTGGTCAAAGGAAATGTCCATCAAAGTTCTGTGTTCATGAGAAAGGAATGTGAGTGATAAGATACAGTTACAATAACATAGCTATGTTTACAGAAAGGACTGTGAGAACTAGCTACAAGAAAGTAAAAAACATTCACAACTGCAAGAAGCAGGGCAACAAGCAAGGAGAAGAAACATCAGAGAGAAAATAACACTTAAATTCTGTCTTCTGCAATTTTTATCTAGATGATAATCTAGTTAGACAAACTAGATTAAGCAATGTCGAACAGGTAAGTGGCCTGACTACATTAGGCTGCCAAAATGGTGATCTCCCTCTTGAAGATGCGGATCTGCAGGAAAAAAAAAATCAAATAACCATTGTCAAATAAGTAGGGAGGGGGTCTGTTTACATGTTCTTTTGCTCACCAAGAGTGACAGAATCTCACTGTAGGAGAATGGGTAATAAATTCAGAAATTACTTATAACCTAGTCTGACTTTGTAAAGAACAAGAAGAGTAGATGTTAACTTGATTTCTGGGTATCATTTCCCCCTATTTAAAAGCAAATATAATCAACTCCCAAAACTTCTAATTGAAAACCAGCATATTTATGTTGCAACACTAAATCTTGATGAAAGGCCCCATTAGTTTATATGTTTTAATCAAATTTTTACCATCAGACCAAAATTAACAAGAATTCTTAAAGAATAAACCAAATAAGTGTCTTGCCTCTTCCTTAAAAACAATGTCTTAATATAATGTCTCACAATAATTGTGTGCAGTGACATTTTTCCCTGATATTATTTCATTGCAAATTGTTAAATCTGATTAAAATTACTGCTTTCAATTAATTTAATGTGATTTATGTGAAGAATAATCAGTAAATGAAAGCTAAAAAAACCCAGAAAAAGTTGTAGGAGTGTGAAGGAAAATCTAATAAATATCAAAGGTGTTTTGGTTGGTTTTTTTTCTATTACAAATGTGCTGACTTCCTTTAAAATGCATTATACAATGAGCACAGTAGATGTTCTGAGCTTGACTGCACAGCCCTGATGTCCTGGCCCAGAATGAACTTGACTGCACAATTTCTGATGCCTAACTTCAAAATGAATTTGACATAATGGAAATAAGAAGAGCCTGCAGCTTATACAGATGTCTGTCTCTTCTGTGTGCTTGGCAAAAAGCAATTCAAAAGCTTATAAACAAAGAGAAGTGCAGCAACAGAAGATTATAGTTGAAAACTATAGTCAAAACTAAATTGAGATGGGGAAAAAGACGCAACAATAGCTCAGTAATTACTGGGCCTTTGCCTTCGTTGACTCAAAATAAAGCATGATCTACTTCATTTAATACTGAATCATAATTGAAATAAAAGATAAGATTTACTGTTTGCACAGATGGAACTCTTCTAAAATTGGAAGTTATATTCCCTCTAAAATAATTGAGTAGCACATATTAGCACAAATTGACTGTGTTCTGAACAGACTTGTTACAGTCTGGTTGTCTTCTAGAAAATGAACATGATTTGTATATAGGTCATTCAAACAGAGGGAGCAAAATAATCTGGTATATTTACAAATTGCGGATCTGCAGGCACTTCCTTCAGTCCTTCACACCACCTTATTTTTTGTTTGTACGGGGGTTAAATGAATGCTTGGAACATCTTGTTGGATTGGAAAAGAAAGGAAAAACATATTCTTTCCCTGGAGAGGAAACATAAAGGATTTCTTTTCATTGCTTTTCTAAGTTGTCACTGACATAGTATGGTGCTTTCATACACTAAATTAAAAGGTGAAGGGACGGTTTTTACCATGGAAAAAACAATAGAGCAGAGTTTTCCAGTTGTGTGTAATTTCTTTAATTTGTTGAACTCATAAAATAAGAACTTTTAGTGCCTGAAAAAGCAAACAGAAATCTGAATAAAGACAACTGTTTACAGCCAGAATTCCCATTGTTTGCATTAAAGTTACAAAGAACCCTGTATATCAGCCTTAACTTTGCACATGAACATAAATATTCTCAAGCACATTAACAAGAGTTGAAAGGAAAGCTGGGCCATGTTATCCAGCAGTCCTGCTTAGTCATTGGGAATCTAATATAGAGCATCAATCCCTAGGTGATGGAAACACAGTCTTTCAGCAGGACAGTGAACATTGGAAAAACATACATTACACATGATGTGCCTTGAACATGCCTGAGGAAGACCTTGCTCACAAGCTGGTGGCATAATCATTCTACACAACGGCCCACACAACTCTTGACAGCTGATACAGTCCACCAAAAAGCACAATAATTCTAAGAAATCAGGGCATGTTGCGAAGTACAGCTTTTGAGTAAAGCAAAGCAAAACAAAGACCACACATCCAGCCTGAGACTGAGACTCTGCTGTGTGCTGCTGGAAGAGCTGCAGAACTAGAACAGGCTCAGCACCATGGACACTCTGGGACATGGCCATGGGGTGGCACCCAGCAGAGGCAATGCTGATATGGGACAGTCTTTGCCTCGCTGCTGAAGAAAAGGTTTAGAAATAGTAAGAAAGATGAAATGCAAAGGGGGACCAAAGTCTTCACATTCCAGTTTAGCTTCTGCTACATTTTCAGGCTTGCTTTATTGCTTTTCTCTCACTTTTCTCACTTCTGATCTGTTCTGAGCCTCTGATTTCTACAGTTTAGTTAGAGCTGCTTAGTTCAGCACAGAGGAGCACAGTGGTTTTCCCATCCTGAACTCTGCTGAAGGCATAGGATCATGTCCCACCTGCTGTTCTCTATGCCTAGCATCCTCATTCTCTCTTGTTATGGGCCAGCAATTTCAGTGACCTTTTCAATTTTCCTTGTCTGGCTACCTTAGAGTTACATTTTTTGCCTCTAGTAAGCTGGTCTTTTATGCTCTGATGAACTGGACAGTTTAGAGGCAAATTCTTCCCTCTCTGGAAAACAAGAACCACTATAGGGGTATGAGCTATATCATGCCGTTTTCTGCCAGGATTTTTAAGGAGGCAGCAAAGCCAAAAGAAAGAGATATCAAAGCATATTTCAAGCAGAAAAAAATAGTATTATGTTATTGAAGAGGTATTTTGCATACAGTGCCTTTTACAGTAGGAACCAACAAGTTTTATGACTCATGAGAACCACATGAATCATTCCAAATGGTACCTGTCAAGCCTAGAACCATAGGCAAAGACTTATGTTTTAATTCAAACTTTAATAAATTCTGATACAAGATCTGCTTCCCATGTGATTGTAGCTTTTCTGAATGGTGCCAGTTTTCCAAACTTTGAGACTGAAATAATTTCACTGAAATAACAGCTTAAGAGCCATTTCTCCTCAATTCCATCAGAATTTCTCAAAACTAGTTTAATAGAGAAAACTATTTTAAGAAATAGATGACAACTTTTGAAAAGGACACATAGGCTCTCTGGAGCCTGAATGGACACAAAACTAATTTCATTCAGGCCACTAAATAGCTACCAGCTTGTTCAATTACCAACCTGAACTGGATGTGATCCAGGAACTATTAGGTGATCAAGGGCATTTTGTCATAGTACTGAATGGTAAGGTCTAGACAGAGGAACACATATTTTTTCCATATTAAGCCAACCAGTATTACCAATGAAAAATACCTCTAGGAGTACTATACTAGCTAATAATATAGGCCAATGTTTATCAACTGATTTTTAAATAAATATAAATAATATTTTTCATTAACTTTATAATGAAACATTCAGCAAACACAATTCTTAGTAAGAATAATCATTATTTTTAAAATGGAGAGCTTATAATCAGTTCTTAAATTCAAATCTAGTTGCTACTTTTTTACCGTCTCTCCTTCTGTGTGGTCACTCAAAAATCCGTATATTTTTTCCACCACCTAACTTCATGAAACTCAGTACAGTGTCATCTTTTCAAGCATTCACATTCCCTCTTCTATGCATTTCCTGCTCTCTTTCTACTCTAAATTGATGAAATATCAAACTGTCCCTCCTCCCTCCTACAGCTTTTACTTTACACAACTGTTACTTCCATTCACTTTCCCACCTTTCTGAAACATTCCTCTTTCTCCCTAATTCTGTTTTCAGCATTTGTATTTCCTTGTCTTCTGTTCTCATCCTGGGTCATTTAGACATACCCCTTTTAGTAGCATTTATTCCATGTACCTTGGTTTCCATACAGTTCTAAAAGGTATTCTTCCTTGATGTAGTAACTGTTTCTTAAATTAACTCTCACATTTGCAAGCACAAGTGTGTGGATAAAACTAAACCAGTATTGTTCAGTTTTACTCATAATGCTGCAGGGTTTTTACTTCACATTTGAATTTCAAAGGATTGTATAAGCAGAAATAATGATTGAAATTCTCCTACTTCTGAAATGAAGCAAAGGTTTCCATTTTAACAAGTTCCTTAAACCTCAAAGATGATAAGAGCTTAATTTCAGCTGATGCCAACAAGAAATAGGTACTTGGGAACTGAAATAAAAAGACAAAACAATTTTAGAGGCTGCTTAGAGACAGAGTGACCCTGTGCACTGAGATAGCGATAAAATAAAAAACTGAAATCCTTGCCTTGAGCTCTACTTGACAGGTGTTTTCATATTTCCACATCCATAGAGTATGGCATTGTGGCCTGTGAGAGGTGAGATGGTCACTGGCTTTTGCCATGGCAAATCCATACTGAACTCAGCCCAGTGACCATGAGGCAATGTGTCAATGGCTGAATGTATGTTGTCTTACTGGAATCTCCAGCTCTAGAAGAAGTAAGCGTTCAGTGCTCACATTTTATATTAAAACTCCCTGAATGACAACATTCATAGTTTATCTGTGGCTCTATAGATGAGAATTATGACTCAGACACTCTGAATAGACAAAGCTCCGTACTCTCAAATAAACCATGTTTTTTATAACCAGTGGAAAGGAAATAGCTCTTGTATTTTGTAAGTGATTTTGCTTTTGCTATTGTTCTGGTGACCTGCTTGTTCAGATACAGGGCATATCTTTCTTGGTTTTTAAAAAGGATCTCAGAAAACTCCTCCAGCCAACTACTGCAGATATTCCTCCAATACCCTATTTAATGGCTGGCCAAATGTTATTACTTTGCAGCTTGTGTCATATGATAATTTTTTTAATCACCCAGAAACCCAAAACTGACTGGGAAGTAGAGCAGAATGATTCCTGGAGACTACTCAGTTTGAGCACAAGGCAAAAGTCCAGCCTGGGGCAAATCTCTGAATGAAAAAAGCTCAGAGACTGTAGCCATTTTGTCCAGTGGTAGCCGTTCGGCTTTCACTTTTTCATTGTATACCTGGCAGTAAGGCCACATGGAGGGGTGCACACCTCATTGCAAATCCTCAGTGTATCAGATGTGACATAATTTTGTTAGCCAGTGTTACACCAAAAATTTGCCACGTCAGAATGTTTGAACTGAATGTGCATTCCTCCTTAAACTATAAGGAACTGAGGAGCAAGCAGTCTGGCATGAGATCATTTCTACCCACTGAGGCAAATGTAAAATGAACATATTACAGGCTACCAATGATTTAATCACAGCAAAAATACATAGCCTCTAGTCTAGGCCAATTTGCTAGCTGTGCATGACACAGAGCTGACAGATCTGATAGCAAACATTTTTGGGAAAAAAAAGACATACCTTATTCAAGAGAATTCTTGGTACGATTTATTAGTTTCTGATCATGTGCTTGGATATGTAAGAGTTAATTTAGGAAAAAATCACTGCATCAAGGTAATTGTAATGTATGTTACAGATTGCAGAATGATGAAGTGAGAAGTGGTGGTGGGGAAAGAGAAGTCCAGACAGAAGACAAATTCCTAGATTAATGACACAAAAGGAACCTTCACTCAACAATATGTGCAGCATTCCAGAATGCGCCAGTGGTAATTTTTTTCTCCCTGGAGTCTCCATTTAGCTTGTATTTTTGAAAGTAACCTATTTTATTTTTAAATTCCAAAGTGGCAAGTCTGTGAGTTTCTCTGTCAATACAACCCAGTTGCCTGGATTACAAAATAAGTGCATCATATTTTGAGGCTGAATATGTCTAAGTTCCACTTCCAGTCATCACATCAGGTATATTTACCCACAACACTGAAGAAAAGTTTGCTACCAACTCTCTTCTCCAAGAGTATTTCCAGATGTTAGTGATACATGGACACTATTCATACTTCGTTAAAATGAAGGGGGATGCTAGGGATTTCCTGACATGAGTTTAAAATCCAAGGCTTAATGGGAAAAGAGATTTTTTTTCAAAGAATCATTTCTGTAAATATATAAAAGAGAGGATTTTCAAAAGCCTAAATCTGTGTTTGCACCCAGTTTCCCTTCACTGGGTGCCCAGTTGTCTTCTGTACCTCTAAATATCTCTTCTTGTACAGGGAAGTTGCATGGGTGACTCAGATTTGTAAAATGTTTCTGGCTCATCGTGATGAAAGTGAGTACTGAACATATGTCTGCATGCATTGTAAGGGGTGAAACTGAGTTTATCTGGAAAGGCAGAGCACTGTGCACCCAGATGATCCCATATAAACATGAAGAGGTTGAAGACTCAGAGATCTATTGCCATTTCGAACTCACCCTTAAATCCTACAATTCCCAGTGTTGTCAGCAATATCTGAACTTGTATTAAACAGCTGTTTTGCCCCAGAGTCCTTCACTAGATCCTGCCATGACAACATCTTTGCTTTTCTCTGCTTTTCTCTAATTTTGTGGGTCTTGTGACCTGTTAATTTATGAAGATATTGATATGCAGCTTACAGGGGCTGCAGGTTTGCAGGAAAATGACATTTATGGCTTCTTCCCCAGACCTGTGGCTAATGTTCTTTCAGGAAGAAAACTACATTTTACAATTTATTCTTACAAAATTCATTGAGATTATTACTCCTTCTTCTGTTGTTTTCTAAGTAATTGCAAATAGATTGATTATTGTTCCCAGAAGTTTTCACTGAATATTGGGCAAGCTGTTCTATACTCACAAATATTCCTTCAGTTCTTGCATATAATTATGAATGGTCTGCATTGAATAGTTCCTTAAGCATATGAGAATCAACTTCATCTGTTTACAACATCTAATTTGTCTAAATTATAATTTAATTAATACTTTAATTAATAATTTAATTGCCTAAGTCCACTTGAAAGACTTTTCTGATTCTTCATAACTGCCCTAATTAGGGGATCATGGATCCATCTTTTTTTAAAGACAAAAAAAAATTCATTGAGGGTTTGAACTCTTATGGTCTCACTTTTAAACAGTCTTTCTTCCAACTTTTTGGGAAATTAAGTTATTGCTTGGTTTTGTATTTTCATAAAACATTTTCTCAATACATTTTCTAATTCTTGAAAACTACAGTCCATTTAACATCTTGCCCTTCTGATTTTCTCCTCAAATTTTATCTAACATTTATACATTTTTAGGACTTGGGTTGTTATTACCACAGTGACGAACTCAGCTTTCACTTCTTATGTGTTGATTACTTGAGTTTCACAACTGTGATGGCACAGAAAACTGGTTTTGATGTTCATGTTACTTCCTCATGCCCTTTCAGCACAAAATCATAAAATTTGTTGCTACACTATATGGTCATTCAAGGGCAAGTTGTGTTTCATTGTTTCATTGTCCCATTTTTAGGCTATTCTTCCTTACTGGTCAGAATAAAATCTGGAATTATCTGATTTATACTTGTTTTTCCATATTCTCCATGAAAAAGATTATTGAATGTTTGGTCAGTTTGGATGGGATTTATTTCAATGAAGGGACGTCCTGCCAAATTTCCTATAATCTGTGTAAAGAAATATAATTTTTTACTGGAAAATGGTCATCTCACCCATGTAAAATGTCTATTTTATGGCAAGATAAGTTGTACTCAGAAGTGACTACATCTTTCTGTTAGCTGCAAAGGGGGCCTAAAGGGGGCCTAAAGGGTGCTTCCCAACATGAGCAAAGCCTGAATGTAGATTAATCCACTATATGCTTCTAAGGAGCTATCTTTCTACTAGGTATCATCCCATTAGCATATGACAATGCCTGTGCTCTCAGCTCCTTTTCTCTCCAGAGATTTTAATTTTACAGACCTGTCACATATATCACCTATCATTCAGTACTGATCCCTTGGATGTGTTTAGCAACACATTCTTGCTTGACTTTCAAACAAATTCTACTTCTTTAAAATAATACAGTCAGGTGCATTGATCTACCCATTTAAAACACTGCTCTGATTATATATTGACATTCTCAAGATATACCATACATTACTACAAAGCACGTTTACATTGTAAACATACTGACTGAGTAGGATTAATGTTAAGAACTTTACAGGAATCTATAGGCAATTGCAGCTAAAGGCCACAGAATTTGATAGACTGTCCTACACCCAAGGACAGAGTCCTCTCACATCACCATGGGGAAGCATCCTAAGGATATGGTCAGTGCCTCTGCAAGCAATTCTTATAGGGCAAAAGGAATATCAATCCCAACACTATTACATGGGAGTGACAAACTGATGATCCATGGAGAAAAGATACCAGGCCCTATAGAGATGTTTCAAACATTATCCAAGACAGCTGCACTTTGGAAAAAAGGAAATCTGAGAAGGAAAACCAAATGGCATTTGCCATTTATCTTAGTATTGTAACTAGGTAACAAAATGCACTATTTGCCCTCAGTAGTTCTACTGCTTTTACCATAAGCAAAAAAACAAAAAAAACCTTTTAAATTAGAAAACTGAAAGCTTCTCTTTACTAAAGTAAGGGAAGTCAATCTGAAGGTCAAATATAACTGCAGCAAATATAAAGCATAAATATTGCTACAAGTAAGCACAGAGTCCTTACACACTATCCTGCTCTACATGGACACTTCTGGAATAGAAATTGAAACATGTTCTGTTTTTTCAAATGCATATCGTATTTTTGGCTACAGGTGGAAGTGATAAGGTGAGTAGGAGTTGTGTGGGAGGCATTAAGTACAAAGAAGCATTTAAACTGTTCATAAGAGATAGCAAACGTCTCACAAAAAAACCCCAAAAAACAACAGGATGATGCACAGACACAAGACAAACCTGATCAATTTAAGAGGTCACCTTCCCCTCTGCAAGGGAGAAACTTTAATAAAATACCTGAGACATTACTCAAGTGAGAGGCTTAATACTGGTGTTGCAAACTAGGCATATATAATGCCAGGTACCAGTGACAGCAAAGTCAAGAGTATCTCCACCAGCCCCTTCCCAACCCATAGTTATTTCATTCTCAGAAAGTAGCAAGGGAAAAAATATAGTGTCTTTCCCCATACATTAATACATCTTGCTAGTACACTAGATCAACAGGAAAATCACACAGAATGGTTTGGTTAACTTCATTCATCTGACTCAGGTTAGATGAGAAGGGAAATGGAAGTATTACAAGAGTGCTACGTGTCTCTTTGCAGTGCAGCCTGTTCTTTTTCTACTCTTTCCTGCTGCTGTTGAGCAATCACCCTTCAGAAAACTCATTTTATTCCCTTAAGGTAACCTGTGGATGCATTGCTTGGGAGCAGTCATCTCGCTCCAATGCAAGCAATCTACTTTTTCTTCTGATTCTACTTTCAGGCTCCAAGTCATGCTGCATCCAGGCATTATGAACATTGTGAGCATTTCTAGAGGAGAATGAAATAAAATTGATACTGCTTTTATGGTTCACAATGTTACGTTACTTTTATTTGCGATTTAGGAATCATGACGCTGGCTGAAAAAGCAAATATATATTAAAAGGGCAAACCCATATGAAATGAGAGATTCAGTTTAAGACACCTAAATATAGAAATGAATGCATGTGGTGTTTAAGCTTAAAAGTCAATACAGATAATAAAGCTTACAGAGCAATTCAACTTCTCTACACAGATCACAGTTGGCCAGCTGAACTGTTCTCTAGCCTCCATTGACTTTAAAGGCAACCAGACACCCAGCAAACTTGTAGATGTCTGAATTTAAGTACCTTAACCTGAGCTTTAATCTTCTTCAAAGACATAAAATCCAGTCATTTCAAAAGCTAAGATTCAAATGCTAATACTTGCTGTTAACTCCCCATGCCTTTTAATTTACCTTAATTCTCTCATTTGTATACAATTTCAACTTGATGTAGCCTTACGGAAAATTATAAAACTGTTTGAAAAGCACTGTCACCATAGGAATTCAAGGAGCAGTATGCACTAACTATTTCTGTGAAACTGTAAATCTGAATTTTGCTGCTGAACTTGCATGTGTAAACTAATTCTGTGTTTTAGGTCCTGTGCCTATTGATAAAGTTGCCCACTTGGCACTGAAAGTGCTTTGAAGCATTCAGGTTAAGAAAGCTAAGAGAAGGAATTATGTTTTATCAGGATTTTGGTTAGAGATTTTAATGAAAAAAATGATGTAGCAATTTTTCTTTGGAAAGGACCATACTGCTTCTCCTGTTTTTCCAGGAATTTCCCCTAAAGACTTCAATGTATTCACTACGTACATCTCTCCTAAAATTGTAAGATTTTTTTACTGCTTTCTGTCAGGTGTATGCACAATGCATCACCATTTAATGCATATGGCTCATGGAAATAATTTGTTCTAATGCAGGTTATTTTGACTAACCAACACTGGGTTCCCACTGCTATTTTAATAGGAAAAATATTCCTTAGCATTGGAAGTGGAACTTAAAACTGCAAGAATGGCATCAAGGAACATGAAATTTTATTTTTATTGAAGATTGCATTTTTCCAACAGATGGAAAACTCACCGTTAGATTTGAGTTCAAGGAGCCTCTAAACCTGGCCCAGACTTTTAAAATTATTTCTATAAAAGATCATTTAACATACTAGCACCTCATTTATATGGCTCTAAAATTGAAAAAATTCTTTCATTAATATTCTGAACTGCTTCTTTTAGGTTACGTATCTGAGATGAAAATGAATCTAGGTGCACACAGCACATAGTAAATCAAGCACTGATGCCAATTACAATTCAAAATGCTACTTGATAATAGCTACTATATACTTAATAAGAGAAAAATACTATAGGGAGACATATGTTCCTACATGTGATGAACTTACACTGGTGAAGCATGTGCTACTACATTTCAAAGACATTCAGAAATGAGAAAGAAAATGTTTAGTTTGAAGGCAATTAAAAAGAACGTAATGAATTATAGCCAGAAAAACCACAGCACTTTTAGAAAATCCTACCTTTCAGGGGGAAAACCCATCTTCTCATAAGTGTAACACTATAATTAATTTTTGTTCTATTTGAAATGTTTTACTACTCGAGACAGATTTTCTATTATTCTTCAATTGACCTTCAAGGTTCAGATAGGATTCATCTGATCGCTCTGCACAGAAGCATTGGAAATATCAGCCTGCTTTCTTAGATAAGTTTTAAACATTTCCAATTAACTGAAAACAGAAAAGAAAGCCTTAGTTATCCCCGCTTTTCCTAAGATTTTAGCCAAAGGCAGACCTCTGTCATTACTGATCCTGGGATGCCACCTGGTGGCGTCTGAGAAAAATAGATTCAAATGTCACTCGTCCATGGGGCCAAGTCTGCAGCACTGTCTTTCCCAGTGCTCCTGGAGGACTGTAGGGCTGGACTCCTCCCTGTCACATCCCGGCAGTCAGGCAAAAGGAAAGGCAGAGATTATGGGATTGCTCCAAGCCTTGTGGCCTGACTCTGGGACGATGTATGCATCTAGTGTGTCACTCCAAGACAATACACATAAAGGCAAAGCTTTGCTAGGTCTCACTCATGGATTTGCAGTCTATTTTAGGTAGTTTTATACGTACGTCCCAAAGGTGAGAATGCACAGCTCTCAACCAGTTAGCACTGCCATATTCACAAGCACAAGCCTGAATTTGGAGAGTGTCTGTCATCCTCACTGTCCACCTGGGAGACTGAAGCTTCGAAAAATGAAGCAACTTGCCTATGGTCACACAGAAGGACAGCAGCTAAACTGATTAAATTTAAATAGAATCATAGAACAGTGTGGGTTGAAAGGGGCCCTTAAAGGTCATCTAGTCCAACTCCTACAATGGGCAGGGACAACAAAAGCAATGAAAGAAGTAGCATTCTGAAAGATTAGAGGGATTAGCCAGAAAGCAGGTTTTAAAAACATGTAAGATGTCACATTACAACAACACTTGTGGCTTCAGTGTAATTTTTGCAATCCTAATCTTAAAGGAAATTAAATCCAGATCTCTAAAGTTTATCATCACTTACTATGTTTCCTGTCTGTAAGAAATCTAATCAAGCTTCAGCTAATTTGAAATAGCAGCTTTGAGGGTACTATTTGTTCTTGTAAATCAGATTTGTCTTGTTTTGAGAAACAAGAGGGAAAACAATTTCTGTAGGGAAATAAGTGTTTCTGAGGGATGGGACAAGAAGGAACAAACAGAGAGAAACAGACCTTTTTTGTGCAGTTCTTATGAAATTAAGGTGTCTGGGACCCTTCACTAGACAATGGTACAAGATTGATGAGTTCTGTGCATGAAAACGGTTTTGTTTGAATATGGAAAAATGGATCCGTAATGATTATTTGTGACCAAATAAGTAACAAGGGCCTGACTGGGTGATTGCCTGGGGATATGCACACAGTCTAATTTAGTAATAATTTCCATCCCTCTCTGCTCAATGAACAAATCAACAACTCTTGCACGACAAGCAAATGCTGATGCAACACTGGTAACATTAATTAGAATTTATGGAAAACATCACTACAAAATAGACAAAAATTAGAATTAAAAATTCTACTGCAGCTGTATCGTACAGTGCTAAATATATCCTGCATAAATATAAAGGAAAATGGACTTTTAAATTTGTATTTGAACTTCTGGATTTTTAAATAAAATGTACTGTGAAAGGCTTTGATTTCATTAGTCTCTGTTAGTCAGCCCTATTTTGCTACATCTAACCAAAGAAAAATAAATTGCATAATTGTCCTGAAAAAATTCCATTTCTATTCTTTGGGTTTCATGTCTGTATTCCTCTCGGCACAGGCCTTTGACTTGCTTATCTCTTCATATTGATAACTTTGTAAGAGTCTGTTTTGGTTCTCTTGTAGTTCCCTAAAAAGTTTCTATTTGGAGGGCTCTTTAAGGCACTGTTGGGAGGAAAGGTTTAAAGCAGAAGGGATAGGAGGATGGTAGATTCCAAGTGACCTTGCAGCTGGGAATGCCAAGGCCTGGAGAATAACAGCATGGAAAATCCCATGTATTATGCCTACTGCTGTCTGTCCTCTGTCTGTTTGGAAAAGTGGAATCTCTGTGTAGAGATAACGTAGGTGTTTTGAGAGACTTGGAGACACTGTGACGGACATGCTTGACCTCCCTGTTTTGATCAAAGCTCAGAGATCATGAGAAGGACAGGGAGATCACAGCAGGGTGGTAAACGCTGTGGGCCCTCAATAAAAGGCTGCGAACAGCGGCCCTACCACCCCTCAGGACGGACTGAGCCTGACGGTTCCGGCGCTCCTGCTCCCACGTCTCCATCCAGGTGTTGCATCGGGACCCTCAAGCGAGTGAGGTAATGAAATAAATTTGCTCTCTGCATTTCAGCAGTGGTTCTGTGGTTGTTCCAGCTGCCTGCCTGTGTTGACTTTCACAAGCACCTAAACACCCTTTACTTGCTCTTTATCAATTTTTCTTACAGCACTTTTAAGGAACAGGTCTAGATAAAATACAATATTATGATCTGCAGTGTTAGGTTGCTGTCTCCCTTTGGTGATAACTTACCAGATTTTCTATATATTGCAAAATATTTCCAGCCACCTTTTTACAACTTTTTACAAAACTTTGACGGGGGAAGGTAAATTCACTTTTTATAGACTAGGCCAAGACAATCCTTAGCAATGTAGGAAACCCATATCCATCTTTCTTATGGATTTAAACACTGTCCAGGAAACCGATGCATAACCACATCCCAAACCATCCAGGCTAAAGTCACCTTCCACCTTTAACCAAATTACAGTCAAGGATGCAGGATTCACAGGGTTAGAAAGTATGACAATGGGAGGCAGCATGATACTGCAGCCTAATGGGTCCATCATTCATCTGGGATAAATAATTCCCATGTTTCAGCTCTTTGCCTTAAGGCTATTGATGTGCTTCACATGAAAAAGTCACAACTGTATCAATTTGGGACAGTTTTGTTTTTTTTCTGTAAGGCAGCATAATGTGAAAGGATATTTAACTACATTTTCAAGGCTTTCATTGTCATCCTCAATCCTTTACATTCAGATTGTTTCAGTCAGATGTTTGATTACTTGACAGAGCCTAAAACATAAATGTTCTGGTTTTTAAATATGTGATATCAATATATACATGAAAGAAAAAATTTAAAAGATTTTTTTTGAGTTTAAGTATGCAAAATATAACCTCTGGCTACAAAACATTTTATCCACTAAAATTTGAAAAGAATTTCAGAGGGATCATCAAACTCATCAGAGGCACAAAGATAATTCACATAACCTAATTAACCTCCTTGTTGTATTGAGTCATTGGCTAAGCAGTAGAGTGCACACTAGATGGCAGCCTCAGTAAAGATGACTTCATCCTACTGCTTGCTGTCCTCCAGAAAAGCTGAAATTGAGAAATATCTTTGGACTCTGTACTGCATTTTGGGAAAAATGGAACTGGATGATGGGCCAAACTGGGACACGCTTAGGTCTGCACAGTGCTTAGGTCCTCTCTGCAGTGTTACCACACTGTAGGCAGCATCAAGAAGAAAAAAGTCTCATTCTCAGCTAAGTGCAAGTAACACCACTAAAAAATGCTATAAAACCCATGAGCAAAATGATCAAAATATCCAGGAATAAGCTGTCTGCAGCCCGGATTTTGCAACACGGAAATGAAGAAGGTTTCTTTGTGTGTCCCTTGCAGTAGAGACAAAGAAAAAGATGAAGTTGCTGGTCAGGAAACACTTACAGATAAAATCTGATCTCCTCGCTGCAGTTCTCCACTGAGATCCGCAGGCCCACCTGCGAGGATGAAGGACACGAAAATGCCTTCACCGTCTTCACCTCCCACAATGTTGAAACCAAGTCCTGTGGAGCCCTTGTGCAGGATGATTTTTCGAGGCTCTCTGTATAGAAACAAAATGATAATGTTTATCCATTCAAACCTCTTACTGTGTGTGCATTTTTCATAGCATATTAAGCATATTATATTTTGCTTAAGATACAACGGCCTGTTATTTTCTAAAGAAACGATTTAACAAATGACATAAATCTATTAACTGGTAAACAGATGAGGTAGAAATCAACCTTTTTTTTTCTCATGGTTGGTGCCATACACCCCTATTAATTTCAGCCCATTGGAGTAATTTTCACTCTGTTAAGGGACAAATTTATTAAAAGAAAAGCCAAAACACTGAATATTTTTAATAATCTAATTTATAGCAATACTATATATGCAAGTAGAATCAATCTTTATATGGTATCTTTTTATTTTAAGTTCTAGTTTTGCTTTTGCAACAAATGAACAAAGAAAAAAAACTTAAAAATCCAGGCAAAGCAATTGCAGTTGTGATTGATCCTGGCAAGTTTGGAGCAAACAACATTTATATGATCAAACTAATACAGCAGAATCTCATTAAAAACTCCAGTTTGACATTATTGGGATCTTGCATTTGTTAAATCACACTGCAGCTTTATCACTGAACCTGCTCAAGGGATACTTGCTTTTGCCATACTCATAAAAAAAAATTGATTATGATAGAAATCAATAAATAATAACAGGTGCATCTTGCACTGTTCTTTTCATCTATAAACTGAAAATATGCCCCAAAGGATGTAAACATAACATGTATTTTACTGATGGGAAAACTTATGTCCAGAAAGAGACAACTCTCCTATGCAATCAAGGTAACATCCTTGAGAAAGGGTCGCAAATGTTCTTGTTCCCAGGCTCTACATATCAGGCCTCAGATCTGGCTCTCCCATGGACACACAAGCACACACAGTCACACATATACACATACACACTCTGTGTTTATTGGTACTTACCCCAATTCAAATTCTTCTAATAATTTAATTTTCAGAAAAAGTGTAAATTCTGTTATATTAGCATGTATAAATTTTAAGACCAGCCCTGCAAATACTCCCAAACACATATATATGTGTCTGTGACTCCTGCCAGAGAAATAGGATGCTCTGTTCCTTCTCTATTTTTACAAATAAAAGTTGCCAGCAACACAAACACACCATATAGAGCAACATTCTCCAGAATGCTTCTTGTATAAAAAATTCAATATTTCCTCCATACTATACAGCAGTTCTACATCACACAAATGGCTTTTCATTTTCATTTTGTGTTTCAAGAAAAGAAAAAAAAAGTGATTAATCAGAGAATGCATTATTTGATGTGAGTTGTCTTATGGCTCTACATATGGAGACTTTATCTAGATATAATACTTCTTAAATCAGTAGGCTTTTGTTCATCTTTGCCCAATGCTAATATCCAAATAGTATCTCCAACTTGATCACGCTATTGAAATAAAATCTCAAGTTTCTGAAACCAAAAGTTAGTATTTTTGAAAGAGAAGACTAAAGCAAAGTCCTACTCTGTATAGTCCTTCATCCCTGAACATTTTTAAAGTCTTTAAAACTTTTGTGGAGTCAGAAAACCTTTTAAAAACATAGCTGTGAGCAAAAGGTATATTGTCTTTAGTTTGTATATTTTTGAAGTATTTTTAAGAATTGGGAAATAAAGATAGAGTTTCTTTTCTTTTGCATCATTGCTGTTGACTTGCCTTGTACTCCTTTAATACCTTGCTAAATATGTGCAGAGTAGACATAATGTGATCCAGATCTAGGAAGTCTAAACAGGTTTTTAATCAGAACGGTGGCCTGGGGGTTGGAGCAGAACTAGGACAGTAAGATGAAAATATGGTTTCTCTTCCCTTCTCAGCCCATGTGCTGCTGAGTGTTCTTGGCAACTCATTTGTTCTTCCAGCTTCAGTTTCCTCATCCACAAAATGATACAGTGTCATCTTTGAGTCCTACATATCAGAAATAGTTTGCAAGCGCTGAGCAACTGCCATTTATTATTTACCAGAATACTGAAGAAAAAGAGGCAGCAAAGTCAAACCAATATATTTGCATGCTCTGCTGGTGAGAAATCAGAAGAGATCTTGTTCAAAATGAAAATGAGTATTTTCACATATGACAGGCAGCTTGGATCAAATTGTTGAAAGCCAGTGCTATGGGCAAAACTAGGTCAATACAACTGGGTATCTACTGAATAGTAAGCTGTGCAGCTCAACAAAATGTTGGCCCAGTTATTAATCCCTGTCTCTGATCAAGTCAGCAGATCTATGCCTAAAATGCTGCCAGTGCTGTTTTATAATGTTGGCCTTTTGACAGCAAAATTCACATTCTGCTCTTGGATGATTTTGTTCAGAGGAAGTTCAGACAATAATGGGGAAATGTCAGAAGCTGTGATTAGAACGTAATGGGTTTCAGCTCCTGCTCTTTTGCCTAATCAGGTCACTTTGGTCATGACTAAAATTTGGCTGTACAGAGGCTGACCATCCATAACATGTCTTTGCATTTCTTTAATCTGAGTATCCTGCAGAATCCAAAAGGTGGACTCAAGCACATATAAGTGTTATTGTCACCATTATAAAAATAACCTTTAGCCATGACTGTACTGCAAAAGCTATAGGAAGTAGAATGCATATGCCAATTCATCTTATATTCATCATATAATAAATAAGTTTTAAAAATATGTAAGTGTTCACACTTGAATAGTGTACTTGGATGACAGTGAAAAAAAGGACTTACAATGGTAAAAAATTGATATAAAATTTATAAAGTTGAAGTTGGAAAAATATTTCTTAAGCTAACCACAGTATCAGCCACTGCCCAGGTGATCTTTTAAGACTAATGGAGAAATTAATGTTTTATCAACAGTCACTGAACAGGCTAGTTTTGATAAAGCTGAAGATGAGGACACAACACATTTTATCACCCGGTATAAAAGTTACAGTCAGCTCTTAATATGATATTTAAGAACATGTGCTCCAATTTTTCTTGAATATGTGGGAAACAATATTATGAAAAATCCCTTTGCCTCTGTTAAAAATCTTTATGAATGTAGTTCTAGTACATATGAGAGAACTCCAGACAAAATGCAGATAAATGCTGTGAAGGGAGTAATGAAATCAAACACTTAAAGATGACATGATGACCAGAGAGTTAAGAAGTGAAAGAAAAGTGACTCAAATGTGAACAGTACTTTCTTGCAGTAAATGCACTCAGAGTGTGTAGTTGTCTGCAGAAATAAACAACTAAGCTAAAAGTAATTTCAGGGCAACTTATTTTAAAATGAGGGTGGTTGGGCACTGGAACAGGCTACCTAGGGAAGTGATCACAGCACCAAGTCTGGAAGAAGTCAAGAAGCATTTGGACAATATATTGGACTCTTGGTGTGTTCTGTGCAGGGCCAGGAGTTGGACTCAATGATATCTGTGGGTCCCTTCCAACTTAGGATATTCTATGAAAATGTTTTAATTGGAGACAATAGATGGCACTCTGTAGCTACCCTGGAAAAAGAACAGTCTGACATCCAGTGTTTCTGAAATGCATGTTTCTGCCTCCAGCTTTAACTACTTCTCCCATTTACAATTTCTCCTGTGATAAATAGGGCTGAAGGTAAGTTTCTAGCTGCTAACAAAGCATACTAGCACTTTAATTCAGTGTGTGCATGTTTTATACCCTCCTGCAGCTCTGTACCAAATACAAACAAAGAAGAGCAGCAGGGGAAATCAAGCAGAAATTAGAAAGGAGTGTGAGATTAAAACATTCCTGGACCAACAGAAGGCAGCAGAAGCGAGGGGGGAGAAAAGGAGAAGGGAAAAAAAGAAAGAAAAGTGCAAAGAAAATAGAGAGCAGCATAAAGGGAGACAGTGCACCCGTAAAGGAGAACAGGGAAGGAAATAAAAAGGTAGGGGAAGAAGAAAGGAAGATTCACATTAACAGAGCCAGGAGCAAAGGAGCAAATAAAGTGCTGCAATCCACACAAATTTACAGGCTGAGAAATCAATGGTAGAATCAATTTGGATGGACTTCGTTACTTGCTTTAGGGAATGCATCAGATCAGATTCTGTAAATCACATTCTAAATTCCAGGCCTGATGTAAGAGCAAAGGATTACTAAATTAATATTAGAAACCAATAAGTAGTAACGAACCAGAGAGGGTAAAATATCAACACGTGAGAAAATTTCTTCTGTCATAAAAATGCAATTACCAAAAATAAATCAAAGTGCAGTATTTTCCCCCTTAACAGGTTTTTTGGTTTTTTGATTCATGCATGTTTAATTTGCTCATTATCTTGAAAACAGCAAATATGTATTTACTACATTTGTACTGAATATTTGGTTTGATCAGTTTACTTTTAACAAACAGAAAATGACAAGACAAAAAATGTGAATATCCCTATCATTCTTCTATAGATTGGAATCCATAGTAATTATAGATCTAATTTAAGAGATTAAAATTGGACTGATAAATGAAGGGGAAGAGCTTTGTAAAAACAAGCAATTCTTATAATAATTAACAGAAAGAAAATTCATGTTTAAATTGATTATTTTGTGCTGTTGGTTACATCAAAGAATAGAGTCAGTTTTAGTATTCATCTCACGTTGACACAGCTCTGTCTTTCTGTTTCCTTTATACCATCTATAAAATTGGAGTGCTGACACAATTTTGTGCTTTTTGAAACACTTACAGAAATATTAAGCACACTGGGTGCTTTCAAATATCAGACCCTAGAGACTTCCTCAGTTTTACGCAATCAATGAGGTATCCCAGATCTGCAGAGATTTAGAAATATGGTTTTGATCTTGCTTTGGATGCAGATTTTTTGTTCTTTTGGTTGGCTTTTATTTATTCTGTTTTGGGTTTGTTTGTTTGTTTGTTTATATGGGATCTTTTTTTGTTGTTGGTGGATTTTTTGCCTGGTGTTACAGTAACACATGTCACAGAAAGCCCAGAATAATATTTATCTTACTGCTTTTACTCCTTGATTTAAGGTAGCATCAGTATCCAAGTAAGGCTCCCACAAAATCTGCACACATATATAATGCCACAAAACCCATCCCAGCTACTTAAAGTAGGAAATACCAGGAGGGAAAATTGAGGTTGAGAGAAATCGTATTAGTCGGTTAAAGTCATGCATTAGAACCTCGGGAAGAAGAGCATGTAGGAATAGAACAAGGGGAAATGGCTTTAAATTGAAGCAGGGTAGATTTAGATTATATATTAGGAAGGAAATGTTTACTGTGAGGGTGGTGAGGCACTGGCACAAGTTGCCCAGAGAAGCTGAGGCTGCCCCACCCCTGGAAGTGTTCAAGGCCAGGCTGGATGGGGCTCTGAGCAACCTGCTCTAGTGGAAGGTGTCCATGTCCATGGCAGGGAGATTGGAAACAGATGACCTTCCAAACCAAACCATTCTGTGATTCTATGAAAAAACCCACCCCAAATCTAAGGCATCAAAGCTCCTTCTCTTGAGCAACATAAATATGGTGTTTGTCTTCTGACAAGTCACTGTGCGAACACTGAGACACCTCAGAGTCATTTGGCTAAGCAAGCAATTTCTTTTTCAGAACAATACTTCTAGTTTTCCTTTCACACTTCAAAAAATTCTGATAAATAACTGTGTGTTTATTTCTGGCAACCAAAGGAGATTCATACTTGAAGGACTGAAAAAAAGGTAGTTCAAGTAGATTGTTCATTCTTCTTCACAGCATTTAACACAGAAAGCTTGGAAGGACAGAGTATGTGCCAGTGTGTGTGATGTTTTAAAATCTGATTAATCAGGAGAGCATATGAAATCTTAAGTGATTGAAGGCCTGGAATATGCACACACAGCTTTTTAAAAGACATCAGGTTCTGGTGAAACCAAACTTTCTTTATATAGATTTTCTTTCATACTTTCTACAACTCTTGCTTCACTCAATTTAGAGAAAAAACTGTCTGTAGTGCTCTCATCTATTGTTTTATTGCAATATCACTTCTAATGCATCTCGGCTTTTACTTTTTCCCTTGTTATTCTCCTCTTAGGCTTGGCAAAATCTTTCCATTACGATGTGAAACAGACCCAACTGTTGCTTTCGTCCCAAGCCCTCCCCCTCATCTGCCTTTGTTGCACAGTTTCCAAAACACTAGGACCTGGCAGTGGTAGGGAGCTGACAGCCCTTCCTTTCTCCAGTTCCCTGTCCTTTACCACCTCATAGAACCTGCACAGAGCTACACCTGTGTTACACACCAGTGTTGCACCTGACCCTGGCAGGTCTGACCCCTGATTGTGACTTTAATTAGTATTTCCCTACTTTTAATCACAATTGAAAATCACAAAAATAAGGAAACCTTCCTCTTATCTATTGCTGTCACATTGAGCATCACAGTCCAGAGGGGTAACTTTGCCTTTGTAAACTGAAATGATGTTTTGGCCCTGTGCAGAGTGTTCATTATCACTACCTGTAATTGATTAGTGACTTATTATTTAATTTTAATAACTTTTGGTATATTAACAACTAAGCATTCTGCCTTTAACAAGATGTTCATTTATCATATCACGTAGCAAAATATCACTTTGCTTATTACAGTTACTCCTTCTGTTTCAAACAAGTATTTTGTCCATTTATTTGACTATGGATTCCTTGTCATTTCTTGTTCCTTTAATCTGTAGAAACAATGGTTTATTCTAATTTTAATACCGACTACAATTTTAATGCATTTATTCTGCAAACATCATGTCTAACTTGTCACAAATTTTAAAGTATATTTAATATGAGGGAACCTACTGGGAGCCAGACTTCAACCTGACTGATGCATGTGTGATTGCACTGGCTTATACAGGTGCAACTGTTTTTGTTCTGCAGGAAGACCTCTGGACTTTAGCAATCTGTCATTTTATCTTTCGTAGAAAAATTAAAGCCTGCACACCAGGCAAAGTTTTCTGCTTGCAGATAGCAAGATGGAATTCGCACACATGAACACTCTTTCTTATTGGAAAAACTGGTCTGCATTTTTAGCATGACAGCTGACATTTATTTTAAATGCACATAAGTATTTCTGCTTGAGAAATCTCATTGATTTCTAAAGTAATAAAGTAGGACAACTAATATGCTCTTTAGTTCTATAAGGGATATCATTATTCCTGTCTGCTTGTTCATTTATAGTTTGTCTTACATAACCACTTGTCTCTCTTCCGTGTTCCAAGAGGTATATTGTTTACGTGCTAATAATCAAAATAAATCCTGAAAACTGCATCTCTGTTCCACCTGCTCTACCCAGTACAGACAACTCCATACTAGAAAGGTTCGCTTTGCATCCCGCTTTTAAAAACTATTGGTTCCATATTGAAACCACTTTCTAAAAACTATTACTTACAGCATTCAATAGCTCTATCTACCAGCTCCAGCTTAATAGTTTGTAAACAAAACTGGATGAGATGGAACTGGTGAGACAACAGAATTGCACTATCAGGAGACAGGAAGTATTCAAAGGCTCAGAGAATAACTAAAAATAGTAGTGCCTCTAAGCCATGTTTCAAAATATCAATACACAGGCTGCTAGTAGCAAGCATCCAAAACTATTTTATAGAAAACACTTTTGAAACACAAAGTGTTCTGTAGTATCTGTCCTAGTCAGTATAAAAATTCTTATCCTTAGTCATGGTTCAAATGCTGTTTATTTTTGCATAAATATTTAGATATATTTCAGATACTCAGTCATGTTGATAAATAGGTGTAATATTTCTACCAAAACACTGGATCAACTTAGTTGAAATCCCAGTTTCTAAGAGATGGCAGGTAGCATAAAAATTCAGTTTAGTCTGGATGTCAGCTGCAGAGAGAATAGCTGTCAGACATCACAAACATTAAAGCTTCGTGTGTTAGTACTGCAGGATTTCAGAAAAACCCAGGGCTTTGTTTTCAACCAATATTTTTCATATTTTGGATACTCACAGCTAAGATTGTTCATTAAAACAATTTCAAAAAACTCAGAACAACAACAACATTTTCAAATTCAAATTAGAGCTTTCTTGTTTTTTAAACCATGCAAATTAGGCAAGTTACTAATGACATCACACTAATGATGACCTCAAACACCTCTGAAGTTCATGCCTTTATACACATAATAAATCTGTACACCTCACACAGAGTTATTACACTGTGAAGACTATATGGCTGGAATATAAAGGAAAAACAATCTTTAAAGACATATTTATTTTTTCCACCTAGCTACTAATTTTTTTGTTGGACATGGAGTCCAAAAAAGCCCTCCCTATTAAAAACATTAATTGCTTTATGTATTCATCCATTACCTATTTGAAAAAAACATTCAAGTTTCTAAAAAATCTGTTCTGGCCAGCTCAATTATCACATATTCAACAGGGTGGAAAGGACTAAATGCCAGCAAATGCAATTCCCCCTGCATTTCTTTAACTCTCCCAAACTTAATTTTTCATTCATAGGACACAATAATTACATCACTTCAGTGACTCCACAGTCAGTCAGGCAGAGCCAGCATGCAGGGCATGAATGTCAGCTTGTGTCAGGGTTGCGTTGCAGGTAAAGCAGCTGTTTACAAAGTGCATCTCAAAAGCAATATAATGAATCTCCTAAATACAGGACTCTATGATAGGAACACGGTTCCTAAAAGAGAAAAATAACTTTATTTTGACCTCAAATTCTATTAGCTGTAAACATACTTAGCAGCATGGACTCCACAAAAACATTAGAATAAATGGAGCTTTAACGTAATGAAATATTTAGGGCTGAGCAGGTTACTCATTTCTGCTCAGCAGTGGAATAGGCTAACAGTCCCACTTCCCTATGCAAAATGAAATATGATGCAGTGTAAGTTGATTAGTAATAATTACAAGCTGATGTTCTACCTTCTGAACAACAGGAGATGTGGTATGAACTGCAGATTCTCTGTGCTCTAATGATTCACACAAAGTATACACACTTTCTCTGTGTGGCCAGTACAGATTCTGCAATTTATCTAAAAATTCATTTAGACAGATTGATTTCCAAATTTCAGTAAGAGTTTAAAGCTACAGGATGACTCCTGAATTGGTGCAGTACACCAAGCCAGAGACATCATAATAGAATTTCCTTCCTTAAATCTCAATTGCACAAACCATTTTTCGTTCCTCTCACCCCCCTTTCACCCTTGTTCTAGAAGCTCAGTTTCATTTCACACATCAATTTGTTCAGACGATTTGAAGAAAAGTCAGGGGAATTATCATGACTTTCTCTTTTGATTAGAGAGAATGAGAGAGATAAAGAAAAGAAGTCCAAAAGGAAGGTGTTTAAGCGCTGAGACTGCTTGTCTAGAACTTGTGCTGTCTGCCACATTTGGTGATAATCACAGCTTCACTGGACAAGACCCTGAGCAACCTGATCTACCTTAGAATTGGCCCTGTTTTGAGCAAGATGGCTGGATGATGATGAGGGCTTCATTTATAGAATTATCTTCCACATCATTGCCTTTGAGCCACATGCACCTTTCCTGAATAATTCCATTATCCAATCTAATTTTCAATGAATAATTACCACAGCTGTTTTACATATTTTAAATAAAGGCTTAAAATCACAGATCTAGATAAGAAATTAAAAACAGAGACTTGTGAGAGAACCATTTCAGGCTTCACTCAGGACAGGATTATTTTACACATGTACCACTTTATTTCCTGACTGCACCACAATACAGTTGAAACAAAAACTAAAAGACAAGAAGACAACATCTTTCCACTGTGGAAACATTGTAGTCTCACATTTATTACAAGAAAGAAAAGCCTTGAAATATGGCCTGAGAGCAGCCAATGACAAGTTATTACCCATGCCTATGAAGTCCCACATTTCTATGGGAGGGGAGGAAAAATTTGACATTTTTTTAAACTATGCAATCAGTGCAAACAAAATCTGTGTTTCTGTGTTAAACATCAGCCTTTCTAATATTGTAAAGATACAAGAATGTTGACTGTAGTTGTGAATTATTCACATTTTACCCAGTTATTTTAGTTAACGAGTCAGCTATGTACCCAGAGCTATGTTCTACATTTAACACATTCATATACACAGATATTCACCAGCACAGGATTAATACTCTCTATTAGTACTTCTCCATCTTTAGTTTTGGACACTTGTTTGTCAAAAAACCCTCATGCATACATTAAGAAAACAGAGTAAGACTTCACTGGGCATTTCCATGATTAGTGGGAACCATTTTATAGCTAACACATGTAAATATTAACACTAGTGAAGTGAGATGAATTGAGAGGTTGTATCCAATATATCTCCATGACAGATTTTCTCATCTCCATGAAAACCAAACCTTTCAGTGTAAGTACCAAGCAAGGATCAGCACTAATTGGAAACTTTATTGCTTCATCTCACAAGCACTGTGGTGTGCAAAACCACATCTAATTAATGGCTCTGTGTATGTGGGTAGTTCAGTGGTATCTGAGACCTCTACAGGCAGCTTCAACAGAGAATGATCTTACCCTTCCACAGAAATGGTCCGCTGCAAGCTCACTGTGGGTGGACGTGTTGCAGTGCTGTGCTGGGAATGACTGTATGACCAAGAAAGAATAAAGAAAAGCATTTATTAAAGAAATAGAAGTGTCTCTTGCTCTTATTTTCTCTAGCAGTTTAGCTAATGCCAAAATAGATACAAGAATCAGATTGTTTTACATGTGTATAAAGCATTTTGACTTCAGTGATGCTCTTCTGTTCAAAAAGAGCTCAACTTTACAATCTCTCATTTAAATTCAGCTTTTCTTTCTCTTTAAGAGCAGACAACGAAGAGAATAACTCCCTCTTTCTTATTAATTTTAATACATATATAATCACACAAATGTTTAGTAATTTAAAATAACTTAAATACTAATTATTCTACTAAATATACAAAACACAATGCAAATTTAATTTCAGAACAGAAGGTAAAACAGCAAATTATAATGCTATCAATCTAATTCTCCGTGTTTCTCAGGCAGAATGCTCAGGAAAAGAGGACACACACTGCTTAGAATTGCACCATGATGCAACTTCAACACTAGTTCTATCAGAATTTAAGTAGCTTGAGTCTTTCCACATGGATTTTTATCAATCTAGGACACAACATTTAGAAAAAGCATGATTTTTTTCTAAGAAAAACACAGACTCTCTGAAGGAAAATATTTTTGATTGAAAACTCTGAGGTCTAATGGCTTGTCATATATTATATTGACATGACTAAGAAACCTGAAAAATAATTATTATGTTAAAACTACACAGTATGTCTTAATTTAAGTATTGTACTATGGTATAATAGTATTGTAAATACAAACAGATAACAACAGAGTATCAGTCAAAAGCAGTTTTGTGATAATAAATTGTACTCCTTATCCAAGAGAACCTGTTTAAATAAAATATTACAAAGCAGAAGCATCTGTTTTATAGCAAAACCTATTCAGGAGTATTGTAAGTTTCTGGGATCATGGTGTAAATAGAGTAGTAGAGTTGGGCAAACATCGCAGAATATTATATCAATATTGATCAACATTTCACATTAAGTTTGCATGTACAAGAAATTTTAGACTTCACTCCTGCCAAATGAGGGGCTCAGCTGTCTGCAGTATTCCACCCATTGAAAAACCTTTTCCATTCCTAGTGATTTGTGACACAGCATGCAAATGAGCCCTCACCTTCTTCCATGAAAATAGTTAAGAACTGGTGATATGAAAATTCTTTTTTTTTTTTGTACATAATTATAAAAATCAAGTTTGATGTTTGATATAAGCTTATCCTTCTAAGGTATCATCATGAATATAACAACACCTAAAAATCTAAAATGCAGTTTAATCAATGCTTGACACAAGTAGGTATCCAGTTGGAGACAGAAATAATAGTCTGTTATGATTACTAACTGACTTACTGAAAAGATAACCTCCTGCTAAATTCTATAAAATTGGTGGAACCAACAGAAAAGCTGTTTCCATCACATTCTTAATACACTTGTGCATTTCCCATGTCTTTTGTAGCACAAAAGAAAATAAAACTTCTGAGTTACTGCTACCAACATTTCCCATGATGAATGCCTAAACATAGGCACTTACATCCCTACTGAGATATGTAAGTAGCATTGTTTTACACTGACATAACAAAGGATTCAAAGCTTGACATTTAGGCTTAGAAAAACACTACCATTTCTCTGAAATTATACAGAATGAACCTCTTACTAGTTTTAATAATATAAAATAACAATATTTCAATACCCTACCCAGTACTACAGCCACACAAGATAGATTTTCCCGTGAAGAAAAGAATCTCACATCCTGCAAAAGATCAGTTCTAACTTAATTCCATTTTATTTTAGTTCTTTGAGACAAGGGGAATATACTATTCTTGTAAGACAATTCATAAGAGTGAAGGAACAAAGAATGAGATTATAAATTAATAACAGGAGGCAAAACTGGGAGGAAATAATCCAATCCCTCTTTTTGATGGTTTAAATTGCCTTTTGTTTTAAACTTATTTCTTAGGCAAGGTGTACCATATCATGGCTTTGTTAAATACTAAAAATAGAGCAGCCTGATATCCACATATTCTTTAAAATGTTTATTATGAAAATAATAGTATCACTCAGTACTATAGCAACAAAAAGGTGAGTAGCCTGTCTCCTTAGTTTTAATTTTGTTCTATCCCAAGAAAGCTCTGAAGGCATTTTTGCTATCCTGTGATGCTGAAACTGGAGGCAGCATCATGAACCTTTCTTTCCCCACAGGGACCACATGAGCTACCACCTTTCCATCACAAATGACTCTGTCACCAATACACAATAAGCCAGTGAAACCTCTCTCTGGGCTGAAACAATCATGTCAGGGAAATATTTATTGTGTTTTCAACTTCTATAATGCAAACATATGGACAAACCGCCATTAAAGGATCAGACTGCATGACACTCAAATCAGTTCATCCCCAAACCTGCCTATTGCACTGACAGTAGAAGAAGTAAAGTTATTACAATTTAAAATTTTTCCTCTTCTCTTTTGTTTGGATAAAACCAAGACAAATTGCCTTTACAAACAGAGTACTAGAAAAGTCATTAACTTTCTTCTCTCAACCCTCAACCTCTATCAACAAAGAACAGTTGTCCTCTATTTGCTGAAGTCCTGATTTAGGAGACTGTTTATTTTCATGTATCTTTATTTTGACAAGTCAAAACTGACAGCACAGAAGTTATTTGCTTCCTAAATCAATTGACCTGCAACTTTTCATAAAGAAGCAGTGAAGCAGCTGTGGCACAGGCTGGGTAGAGACCTCTCTGAACACTGGCTTTGGAGCAGCATTCTTCAGGTCCCAATTGTGAAGCTGCCATACAGCAGAAAAATATACCAACTCCATTTGTCTATCAATATGTTCTCTGCAGGAAAAAAAATCCAAACAAGCAACAAGAACAAGAAAAACTATCCCAAAACTAGAGCTCTGACTTATTCTTTGTTATTCACACTACTAAAAGAAACAGGAGTGATAAATACAATACTGAAAAAATTCCACTGGAGACCAGTGAAGGGAACGCTAATAATGTTTGTTTTTATGATGTATTCTCAGCATGTTGTTTCTTATGTCAAGGATTGAAGGTAGCATTGCAGTTGTTTATAAAGCTTCTAAGACTTTGATTTGATGGATGTAGGAGTTTAAGAAGGCAACATGCTTTAATTCCATTAATGTGGAGTTTTAATTCAGTTCAGTGAAGTGAAACCAGATTTTCCTGATGCTGCCAACAGCTAAACTTCTAACTTAAATGAGTTTTTGCACTCCTGTGGGATTAATTAGAAGACCAGAGATTGCTTTTTTTGGCATTAATTTTATCTCAGCTGCAAATGGTTTGATAATATCCAGTACTGACAGTTACTGACCCATATTACAAGTGTCAAACTAACCAGACAGTCTCCTATCAGAGGCAAAGAGGAAACTTCAGGGAATAGGACATTCAACCCTGCAATGGTCAGATCACCCTCAGGTAACAAAGCCAAACATGAGGTGTAACACTGTTTTCATGCACAGGCACATGCAGTGAGGATTTTAGCAACATAATTGAATTTTTAAAATGGCATCTGTACACATATTCCACAAATAGCATTGCTAGGCTCAATACCTACTCAGTGGAAAACAGAAAAGCAACAAAATGAAAGATTAGACTGCCACTCTGCCTGCAAGTATGCAGAATAAGGGTCACACTACCTCTCTATTCAGGTTCTCCGAATAAATTTCACTTGTACAACCTCAACAAGGTTGCTAACTTCTTCCTCCCTGCCTCCCATCCCCAAACAGTATTCACAAAGAAGTGGTTAGCCACATTCTGCAACTTAAAGTATCTGGGTTATTGCAGCCCTAAACTAGCATCACATAGCAATAAGGAAGAATGCAAGGTGAAGCTGTGACTCACAGGAATGCTTCAGCTTCTGGAATAAAGCTAATTATCCACCTTCGTTAGCGGTGCACCTAAGTCAGTACCTATCTTCAAAGTGGTGAAACATCTTCTGACTTCAAATCTGCTTCCTTATGGCTGAGGTAATTGCAGGAGATCATTATAACTTTTACAATATGAAAATTATGCTTATTTGAGAGGAATTGTTATTTCAGCTTGAGATATAGCATTTGAAACAGCTGAAGAAATTTAGAATGATGTGGGGGAACTGAAACTAATTAGGAATGCTGTTCAAAGGAGTAAAGTGGAGAGGACATACTTTTTGATGCAGTTCCACATATAGGGTTCCCAGGGTAAACATAGACCTAGTATTGTGAAGAACTCAGCAGTGAGTAAACTAGGCATAGTGTGTGAAAACTGTTAGAAAAGAACTAACCCAATCCTAACTGATTACATTCCTTGTTCATATCTTTATCTCACACTTTGGACAGACTTGGCTTTTAAGAAGTGGGGTGCCTAAATCTCCACATCGTTCCAAGACATTCTATCACTGTAAAAAAAAAAAGTAATCTTAAGTCTTCCTACCAGCCTCTCAGTTATAATACTACTATTGTTGTTATTATTGCCATCGTTATTATTTATGATATTGAATCACAGACTTTTGAGGAATTATAAAGCTCCTTCTGGCAGCTGAAATACTCCCTGATGAAGTTAGTTTGAAACTCATACCAGCTGAGGACTGAGGTTTACATGGTAAAATATTTACAATAAGTGGAAAACATGCAGGTGTGTAGGAAAAAAAAGGGGATAATGGTAGAAGAAGGAAAGGCCAACACTCTCAGTTGCTTAAGGAGTATTAGATGGAAATGATCCATGAACATAAGAACTGATTTTGTCTCTAATTACAGTTGTGGAAGAGGATGTAGTGCTATTTCCATGAATTGGAATTGGGAGAGTTTTTTAGAAATTGAAGAAAACTTCCTCACATGCTCCATGCGGCCTCCCAATTACCTACAGCTCCCAGTGCCTGGCACCACACCCAATACAATGCTGAGCTTGCAGTTCCTCGTGGAGAAAACAGCTGTTGCCTTCCTTCTTACTCTTTGGCATGATGCTTATACATTTCCACATCACTAATGCTTTTTTGCCACACACTTAAAAGTTGTACCTTGTTTACTGTTCACTATCACTCCTAATTCTCCCTAGCATTAATGCTTTCCAAGTATTACTATTCCAATGAATTGCACGGGGTGTAAGAGAGACAGTTTGATTTCTGTGTGACAGAAGAACTGTTTTTGCTGGGTAATAAGAAATCATCTCCCCCAAGGGAAAACATAGGCTACAGTACAGCAAAATGTCTTAATCGGTCAGGTCTTCTCTAATGTATTAGAAACAAAGATGTACTTTAGAAAAAACCTTCAATTAAGGTTGTCTGGAGACACTAAATAATTGGAACATGTTAAAACACTTCAGAGGCAGAGTGCCAAAGGCACTATTAGGGGTCATTGGCTTCTTCCAGTCATTCCATATGGCTGGAAGGAGTTATTCGGTTTCTCACCCATTTTATGTATATGTATTGTGTTTGCATGGCCAGGTTTTGATAGTGAGCGGGGGAGGGAGGGGAGGGCTACAGGGGTGTCTTCTGTGACAAGCTTCTAGAAGCCTCCCACATGTGTCCAACAGAGCCAATACCAGCCAACTCCAAGACAGACCCACTGCTGGCCAAGGCCAAATCCATCAGTGACAGTGGCAGTGCCTCTGTCACTAAATAAATGTGCCTAAATAATTTATTTAAGAAGAGGCAAAAAACTGCAGCTAAAAGAGGAGTAAGAATATGTGAGAGGAACAGCCATGCAGACACCAAGGTCAGTGCAGAAGGAAGGGGAGGAGATGCTCCAGGCACTGGAACTGAGATTCCCCTGCAGCCTGTGACAAAGACCATGGTGAGGCGGCTGTGCCCCTGCAACCCATGGAGGACCTCACACTGGAGCAGGTGGATGTCCAAAGTGGGCTGTGATCCCATGGAAAACCCACACTGGGGCAGGCCATGTGACTCCACAGGAAACCCATGCTGGAGTAGCCTGTTCCTAAAGGACTGCAGCCTGAAAGGAATTCATGGAGAGGACACATTTGGAGCAGTTCTGAAGAACTGCAGCCCTTCAGCCCTTGGAAAGGATCTATATGTTGCAGAAGTTCATGGAGGACTGCTTCCATTAGGAGGGACCTCATGGTGGAGCAAGGGCAGAGGGTGAGAAAGGAGCAGCTGCGGACACAGCATGTGATGAACTCACCACAATCCCCATTCACTGTCACTCTGTTGTTCAGGGGAAGAAGGCAGAGAAATCAGAAGTGAAGCTGAGCTGGGGAAGAAGAGAAGGCAGGGGGAAAAGTGTTTTAAGGTTTGGTTTTATTTCTTATTACCCTATTCTTCTTTAATTGGCAATAAATTGAATTAATTTCACTGAGTTGAGACTGCTTTGCCTGTGATAGTAACTGGTGAGTGATCTCTCCCTGGAAAGCAAGAATACATGCACAGATATACTTACAGTTTTTCACAGGGAGTACGTAGCACAATTTCCCCCAGTAGCTACTCTGCAGCAGTTGCAACACACAGCACTCAGCACTCTCCCATAAACCCCACTTCTGATGGATTTCTAGGGCTGTGCATTGCTTCCATAATGAAACATATTGTACACAAACCTTATTAGGTTTCTGTGCAAGTAACGACACAAGTATGTGCACCAAAATTCCTTTCCAGTTTAAGCAAATGCCTAAAGGCATTAGCAAGGACTTGAAAATTGGTCCACTTTTAAGGAACTTTGAATGGCAAAATTTTGATAGAAATCAAGAAATAGCTCAGCAGTTTTAGGAAAATTCCTATATGCACAATAGGAAGAATCATATAAGATTTGCAATCCAAAAATACCAAACTGCACATCAGACATGTATTTAACAGTTGTACTGCGGGAGGAAGAGGTGAGGAAGAAAAAAGAAATTATTGGTTAAGTTTTCCAGTAAGGAAATTGCTCCTATTGTCTAAAGAAAAAGATCATCTAATCTATAGTCTGTGAATATAGCATAAATTCTGAAATACTGTAAACTAGTAAATTATTCATAACAACACCAACAGCCAATAAGCCTTGTGTCTCAGAAGGCGTTAAAACCAGAATTTTAGATGACCTGGTTTATTATTGTCAACAGAACTGTATGAAATGGATTATTTTGGTCAAAATTCAACTTCATGGGAGATATGTACTCCATAGGAGTGTAAGATAACTAATGGTTAAACAGACACTTGAAAAATCTGGAAAGACCTCACATTTTCATGTACTTTTCCACCACAGTCCATAGAAATTAATTTAAAGTTAGGAATACCACTCATAAAAGCACTGAGAGCTCCCTTCAGGAATCAGAGACTCCTAATTGCAACTCAGGATCCAAAAAAGGGAAGTATAGGTGATTTTAACACAGAACTCTGTCAGAGCAATCCTGTCATTAACAAAGTGGACAGAGATAATATCCTCATGGTTACAACTGATCTTGCAATACTGCACCTGGTGCCTAGAAAAGCCTTGCTTTACTTTCTCTTCTCAAGGGAGACTTGACTTTCTTTACACTGAAGATGATACTTGAAAAATAATTCATAGGACTTTTATACTTCATCTGCTTATTTTTTAAAAAGTAGGGAAATCATAGACAAATAAGTCTAATGACAGACTTAAAATAACATCAACCCATTAAAATAATTTGCAAAATTTCTATCCCTCTCCATCCAAAAACCCCAAGCACATAAAATTCTTTTCATGCTAGAGTCACCATACTAAATTTTACCCATTTAGATAAAACATATGGAAAATAACAATTACTTAAAGTTATTTAAAACAGCAATGAAAAACTGTTTGATGCCGTTAATAAGCATTTCTATTTGTCATGAGATTCTGTATCATTATATTTGCCTAACAAGAAAAAATCCTACAGATATTTAAGTTTTAATATTGGCTAAGACCAAGTTCATTTGCTCCTTCATGTGCCTTGCAAAGATTTACAGAAAAGGAGTACATTCAGCTTCCATAGAAGTTGCTCATTAAAACAAATAGAACTATCACAACAGAAAGAGCATTAATTTACAATTTAAAATCTAACAGAGCAGCACACTCCATATTGCAGTTGCTCCTGATACTATGTTTACTGCATCTGTGTGATACCTTCTGATAATGTTATCCCTTCTATTTGGATATACATTATCTCTGTGCAAGCTAGGAATATGGGTTGAATATATCTTTTTTTTTAAGAGAGCAGAGGTGAGAAAGTAATCCTACATAAGCTGTTATTTAGTCTCCCTTCCTCTGTCATTCAAAGCAGCCCAGCATGCAAGTGTGCATGTGCAGCTATACCAAACACAAAAAAAAAATCCTAGAAAAATACACAGAGAAAAAAGCAAGTGCAGAAATAACGTAAAGCACATAAACAACATTCCAACAGAATACAGACAACCAGCAAGGAATGGCAATTTGAAAATGCAGAAGACCACTGTCAAAATGACAGATGAATAATGAAGAAAATCAACAATTTAAGCTCTTCTGCTTCTAATCTAATCTATATGAACCATGATTTTTGAATCTCTTAAAATTGATAGAGGTTCAATTGTCTCAGCATTTCATGGGAAACATCGAAAGTTTTACAGCATGGGGGTCTAAGGATGAGTGTACACTAGAACTAGATATAAAAAAAACCTAAAAACGTATTAATTTTTCTCATTCTGGGGTTACTCACAGTGGGAGCGTCAGGCATAAGCACGTCCCAGAGAAGATCACCATAGTATTAGCTAAGCACATTGCTAATTAATTTTTCCTGGCTTTGATTATAGGCCCTAGACTGGATTAGATGAATGATGGGGTGTCCATATTATTTATTTATATTTTCCATTATGTCAATTCTTATATTCATAAATTGACCAATAAAACACGATTTATTTAAAGACGGTTGCTAAATTCACTCTTTTAAGAGATATTTAGAGCTAACTAAGATGGAATTATGAAAAGAATTTATGAAGAATTTTACTCTAAGCCTGTGTTAGTCATAAAGGTGAATTGTTTAGTTACAAACGTAAAAGATAAATAATGTAAGTAAAATGCTTGAAACTAGTTTTAAAAGGTTTGCAAAATTAGCACACATGTATACATGACTGAGCTGATAAGTAGCCAATTTGTGATCCTTCTGGTGACTAATTTAATATCACTAAGACACAATAGTGCAACTCCTGAACAAAGCCTGAGTTTCTTTTGCTAAATTTTTCAAGTGTATCTTATAGGTTAGCAATCATCTCTTATAATTACAATCTTCTAATCAGTCAGCCGGCAAACCCAAGGTTCTCGGGTTATTTCAAAGTTATTTTGGTGTAAAGACACTGCCATGTTTCTTCTACTTTGAGGTTTCATTCACTAAATAAAGAGTTTTATCTAGAAGTAAGTCTCTGTTGCTACCAACTAATTATTTACTTCTGCAAGTACTTTTGTACTTTGGTTCTCAAATATTTTGGCCAGACCCAGTTGCACTGGGTACACTGAGATTTAAAATACTGTGGCTTAAGAGAAAACAACGGAATAACAGACAGACAGGGAAGCACAAGGAAACATGAATCAGTCAATACAAATGGTCACAGTTGGATTTATACCAGCAGCTCATCTAACCTTAACTAGCACTAAAACTGGAATTCTGTTGTTGTTTAGCACTGTAAAAAGAAATAGTCACATGAGGAAGGTATTTTTGGACATGAGTATCTCGTGTCCATATTTATCCTGTGCACGTGAACTGAGCTAGCATTACAGCATTTTGCTTCGGTTCTCCATGAGTTATTTTTGAGGACAAAGCAATTCTGCTGAAAACCTATGAGTACCCTGGAATCAATGAACACTTCATGTATGAAATATGGATTACTTAGATGATACAAAATAATTGTGGAGGATAAGCCCATGCATTGGATGGTCATCCGTATTTTCAAGTCTTGAATTCACAAGATTGGAAGGAAATTCCATAGCAATAGGCTCTGGTGTTTAGAATTCCTTTGATACAATACTTTATTGCAAGTTATATCTCGCTTCCAACTTACCAGGGAAGTCTATTATTATAGAAAATACCTGTTCAAATAATCATAATTTTTAACCAGTGGGATTGTCCAAATACAATTGGATAAATATACATTAAGAAAACCCATAGAAGGTACTGTCACTTGTTACTTCTGGATACAAAATATGCATTCTTGTACTCACGTTAAGTGGAACAGTTTAATTCCTGTTTCTTTCTTCTGGACCAAAGATGGGCCTGGATACATTCTACAACTTTGAGGCATCTAAATTCATTTAAATTTGTATCTTGTTATTAAACCTATGATAACTACTGTAGCTGTAGAGCCCTTTTATATACAAATTAGAGATCGCTACACATCAGTCCCAGATAAAAACTCTTCCCTTTAAATGTGAATGCAGAATGTGTAAATTAGTGCTGAAAAAGATTAATTATTTCAATTTATGCATTTCACTGATGGCAATCCAGATCTGCTAAAAATTCTTACAGTAAATGTTATGCTATGCACATCTCTGATCGAGAACAGAGGTAAAACTGCCTGCAGTTATAGAAGAATATAGAATTTCTTCTGACATTGCACTTCATCTTTTTCTCTCCATAGAGACTAGTTTGAGGTTTAAGTGATGAAATGCTAATATCATTTAAAGTGAATTTATTAGGACCTATTTTATTTCACTTTGCTTTTTTCTTGTTAGAATAGAATATACCAAATTCCTGCATATAGGTTAATCAGCCTGTAAATCAACATTCCCAAGTCAAATGCTGGCTTCCTCCTTTTTCAACTGATTGATTTTATAATTCAAATTAATCTCTCAAATTTTCAAAATGAGAATTATACTGATTTAAATTCGTATGTGCATTACTAAAATTTGAAGTTGCTCAAGGTATTCTTGATTTGTATTCTTTCTTTGCTCTTACTTTTGGCAAGTGAATCTGAAACTTCTTAGCCTCACTGAGAATTTTCATTAGGATCTTAGTAAAGATATTTAATCCCTCCATTTGCCATCTCCTTGTCTGTAGGAAAACAAAGATAAATGAAATGTCCAGACTCCTACAGTGATTCAAATAGCATGAAGGTAGACAAGACTAAAATTAATTTGTGCTCTTCACCATTTCTGTGTGTAAGCTGAAGAAATCATGTCATTTTCTAAGTTGCACCAATGTTGCATTTCTGTTAGTTGACACTAACTAAACTGGTATATTTAATTTTAAAGTGGTAATGCAAGAATAGCAGAACTGGAAAATTTAAAGATGAAAACATGAAAGAAACTAGAGAAATCAAGTGTAAAAAGCATATAGCATATTCTAGTCTACTGAAAAGCATATTTACATCAGTTTTTATAAAAATCCTCTTATTATTTAGTAATTACTTAGAGCCACAAGTTTGTATTGCAGCACTGAGTTATTTAAAACACTATGTTTTATGTTGCCATGTTTATTCTTGGTTTAACTCTAACAAAGTTATGTAATTCTGTCTTCACCGATACACGATTTGGTTTTGCTATTGTACTGATCTTCCTTTGAGGACACCTGCTGCCTAACCCCACTTTTGTCAAAACACAAAATTCTACCCTTCTTGCAATTAATTCAAATCATTATAGTATTGTACAAAATTGTATCAGGAAAAAAACAAAACCAGGAAACCAAAGGAAAATGATTCAGTAGAACATGATTCCTGTACTCTTATCATTGACAGTATGGTTTGAATCTTGGATCTTTGTTCCAAAGAACAACCTCAGAGTAGCCTAGCTGAAAGACCCATTTCTGTAATGCATGGTATACTAATGTGAATGCTAATTGTTGAATGATGACTACAAGAAGTATCTGGGAAACCAGACAAAATCCAATTTTCAAATTTCCATCAGGACTAAATTTCCTCTCTTTACATATTTCCCTTCCTAAATGTTGTGGACATTCCAACCAGGAGAAGTTTCAGTCATTTGAGCCTCAAGCTTCTATATAGCACCGGTGATTTCAACGGTACTCATGAATTCATCACTTCCTTCAGATGTCTTATAACACAAAAATTCTTATACACTTTGACTGAAGTAGTATAATAAATGAAATGATTGTAAAGGTTTGCTATGAAAAATAAACCTTCACTCATACCGCTGAATCTGAAATGTCAAAATCAAATTCTCTTCTGCATGGTGCAATGACAGCATTATGTGAGTTTGTATCCTAACCAAACCCATATGACTTCTACTCCCAACCCAGCCTGTACAGCCCTGCTCTTACCACAGATGCTACCTAAGTCCTCCTACCTGCAGCTCTTAGTCACTGTACCTTGAATAGGATCAGAGTTCTGATTATAGCTTATGCAACCTCCACCAGAACAGTAGCTGAACTGTCTGCATGTTGCTGATTATACCCAAGTCAGCTATTAATCAATGCGGGCATTTATTGGAAGCAGGTGAGACTGCTTCATCATCTAACCTAGATGATGGCTAGAACCAGCTCAGGACTATGGTCTTGCACTGGGCTGCACAGGAGCACTGTACTACCAGTGAGCAGCAGCAAGGGGTACTTGGCTTCCCTACTGTGTACTCCACCCATGTGGGCTTCAGTGCAGGTCAGGTGCACATGTTAATATCCCTTCTCTTTACATTGTGATGGTTTCACTCTGCTTTTTAGGAAAGCTTGCCTTATGGATAGAGTCACTGCTATTTAGAACTCAGCTGCTAGAAATCACTGTTATCATACCAACAGAATTTTGGCATGTGCAAGACCATACACACAAGTGTACTCTCACATTGCAGAGTTGCATTCTTTTCCCTCCTTGCCACATCATAAGTGCAGTGATTTCAACATCATAAAAGCAAGAACCATAATGGTCCTCAAAAGAGAAAGCAAACAACTCAAATTGTCTGTGGAATGATACATTTTCTGCATGGAGTATGGAAATACTCTGGAAAAAGACATTGTCTAAGCATCTCCCTGGGGACTCTTCCTGTATTTCTTTAACAATACTGAAATTTTAATTTTTAAAGTCAAACTAAAAGATCCTTTTCCCTTTGTTAGCTAAAAAAAAATGTATTTTAATATCTTATCACTTTCACTGACCTTGCTTTTTCTGCAGCAACAGTAGTAGCTTTATGCACTGTAAGCATTATTTTTAAAAAATCAGATAAGCTAGTTGCTTCTGGTGTTGTTCTTTAAAAATGAAATAAAAACCTTTTAAAGAATTAATTCTTTTAAATCCCAAAACATCAACAAATTCTACATACAAAGTTACAATGACAACTTGGCTAAATTTAGGTTCAACCCAAAAAGGTCAGTTGCATAAATAGATCTTCACAAAATTCTGGGATGGTTGCAGCTTGTAACTCTTTCTGCATACCAAAGGTATGTTTTTTTTCTATTCTTTCTTAGTAGAACAAAAATAAGACCTCTTTCCAGTTACTCATATTGATACAGCAGCTTATTATGCCCCTTGCTTACAATGAACTCCTGTGTCAGTTTGTCCTATTGCAAATTGGCACAGAATATCTATACATATGTACCTATGCTTTATCAAGAGCAGTTTTTTTCTTGGCCTTTTCAATGTTTCCTACAAAAATTTAAGCTTGGAATTTTGCATTTCTCCTGTATTTGTGCAAAATAAATAAGCATCCTTTTTTTCTGCTCTCCCCTTCCTGTGTTCCCTGCCCCCTACCTGCCCAGTACAACTTCTCAAATTAATGCACTTAAGAAACTACGTTGAAGTACGGTAACTGTGGAACTTAAATTGCCAAAATTTTAACTCTAAATCTCCCCTCTTCCCTTTTTCAGTTTTAAAACAAGGTTTCGGTATTTTCAAACTCACAAGGATTTTGGTTCAGGTCCCAACGTCTGCTACAGGTTGCAGCAAGAAAGGTACTCTCTCTTTTGGGGACACTGATAATCACTAAATTAAGAATATATTTCATTTATTGTGTTTTTTAAAATCACATTTGGGGAAAATTTTGGATGCAAGTATTGAGACAGTAGTGGTAGGTAAGCTCTGCAAACTTGGAGCTGCACAGTAGGTATCTGAATATCCCCCAGTAATGAACCAATGTTTGCAAACACTTATGTTTTCCTGCATAGCATGGCTTTGTTATTTCCAACAGATACACACTTTTAAAATATTGAACTAACATGAAAAAATTACAGTGCAAACTGGACAAAGAAGCTACAGAATTGGAAGAGAAACTGACTGAAAATAGGCACAACCCTAGTCTGCTGGTGTAACAAATTATCTTTCCAACTCTGAATGTATATTCTGAACTGAAGTGGACTTTACAACAGTAATTTTAAAGATCTGAAGTAATATTTAGATCTCAGGTTAGGTTATATCAGTAGGAGGTAAGATAAAAAAATAAAAAAGCAACAAACCAAATAATTTTTAAGTAATCACCAGATAATTTGGTGGTCAAACATATAGCACCTCTAAACACCCAAAAGCCCACAGTAATAGCTTTAAAATATTCTTTGTGAAGGACTGAGTTACTGTTTCTCACACTAAACAGGAAAGTGAGAAAATACTGAGATGAGTGAACTGGAGTGAAATTGCTTTAATTAGGAATTTAAAGGGGGCCAGTAAAGGGCTCTAGCAAGTATATATTCGTTCTCTTTGAAATGTGAATGGAAGGAAAATTTAGTTACCAAACTAAGATATGGAGTAAAATTGCCATGGTTTACAAAGCAAACATATGCCAAACTATGGAATTTAAATGGAGATTCTTGCCTATAAATCTTTGGCCCATATTTCACTGGCTCAAATTTCACTTTCGAATGTAATTTAGGCACTTCCAAACCTGTGTTTTACTTGAAATCAGTCGGACTTTAATTTATGAGATTATCTGAAAGCCCATCTTTCATTTTATGACAGCCAATTCTCTCAGTGGACTAGTGAATCACTTAGTAGTTTTTAAAAATCTTATTGTCTTCTGCATCTCTTCAATATTACAAATGTTTATAGATTTGTTTACATCAAAGTGGATTTAAATCAGTAAGAAAAGAAGTTCAGCAGTCCTCTTCATATCAAAATGAAAGCTTAACCCAAAATAAGGATGGTATTTAATCAGACAGCATTTAAAAACAACTTACTAACTGCAGCACATGTACATCAATGTACTATGTAGGTAATGGGGAATTTAGCTTCGCACAACTTCTTGTTTTTTTCTCTGGTATTTTCCCCATTTTGATAAACTACTTTGTAATATTTGTATTGTCAAACTGAATCAAATAACAATATAAAACAAGCCCCCAAAGTTACGTTAAGACTTTCAGTCCAACTCAAATTTAGATGAGCACCTTAAAGTTTTGAGTTTCAACAATGGTTTTCATTACTTGTATCACTCTGAAGTCTCCACAGACAGTTCCAGTTATATAGTCAATATTTTCAAAGAGCAATGATTTTTGAAATAGGAAATGTAATGAGTACTGATCAATAACTATTTCTGCATTAACACGAGAAATAAATAATAAATTTCATCACATTTTTCTTAATGATGGTCACATGGACTTTTAAAAACAAATAAATGGCAGAAAAATGTGATCTTACGGTTTTAAATCTTTGGTTACTGAAATCCATTTTCCCCTTACCATTGGAAATAATTATTATCCTTATAGACCCATAAAGATACTGGTATATTCTGATAGTAGGAAAAAGGAAATTGAAAAGGAAAAGAAAATTACATAGAAATTTTAGAGCAGACCCAGTATGTGGATCCCATCACCTTTTTTTGTGTTTTTACATCCCATCACATGGTTTTTGTGTTTATGGCTATTCCATTAATTAGTATTTTATACTATTTGGACAGAAGACATAAAGTGAAATCACCAACTACAAGAGAGGAGGATCTAGTTTAAACAACTCATTCGGTTTTGCAATGCCTTCCACAACAGTGTCCTCAAATATGCTTGCAGTACCATTGGCCTAGCACAGACTCAGAGACTGCTACGTCCTGATTTCTATATCACAAACATGGTAGATATATCCTGTTCAAAGTCACACCTTACTTGACTTAACAACATGAACAGAAATGGACATATTCACAAGTATCTACTTATAGAGCTTATATCAACAAAAATAAACAGTAGCATGTAAATACAAAACAATCTGGGGGCCTGAATCAGCACTACATTATTTCACTGGGATAAGTGTAGTGCATAACAAGACTAGTGTGGGGCTATTGCTGTTATAATTCTCTCCCATTTCCCTGACAAACTACACTGCTATAATGAGAGGTTCCACCCACTTTCCGTGATGCCGTCTTTCACTCCACTTAGTACTAATAATCACTTCTTTTTCTATGCAGTGCAGAAAATCTCACACGTCTCCACCTGCTGGAAATATCTTTTAACTCCAAGGGCTGCGGGTGGTGTCTGTGGACATGTGCCACCTATTTCACAATGGGACAAAACTGAAGGAAAGTTTTAATTTTCCAAGGTCATACAACCTGTCAGTGGCACAGGCAAATTTCTCAGTTTCCAGCTCTTTGCTCTAACCAGAAAGCTTTCTTGCTCTTTTCTGTGCAGTTACAACCCTGGAAACTATTCTTCTCCCAACTGGCACAGCACAGGGAGCCACAGGGTAGCTTTATTTACCCTGCCTCCACAGTAATATTTAATTTCTAAGTTCAAAGAACTCTCTCATGGAGTAAAAAGAGTAATTTGTTCTCCAGGTTAAATTTATTCTTGGTTTTTCTGATGAGCCAAGAGTCTAGCAATTACTGTGACAGATGGAATGATGATTTTTATGATGTGGAAACTTGTCCACAGGAATGAAACTGAAATCTCCAAATCCATTTCTCATAGTGGCCTTTAGACAGTTTTCAGGTAATAATTGTCCCTTTCATCACTGTGGACAAGGTTTGAATTAGTGAATGGCTCCATTAGCTGGTTACTGCAACATTGCTATACAGAGTGACACTTTCTGACAATTTTTGATCATTTATTCTGAATATAATTGAACCAGATATGGAACCAACATATGGGTTTAAATTTCTCCCAACACTCAGAAGAATTTGAACATTGTGTCTGGGGTTTTAGTGCTCTGTCATTTTGGAAGAACTGTTTCAAGGGGATTTTCAGAGAGCAGAACAAGATATTTGAGAAGGTGCTTATGTATATTGAAAACAATAACATATCTTACAGAAATGACCATGTCAAACGAGAAAGTTGTTCTGTGAACTTGGTTATGAATTGACTGGATTTTTATGAGATAGTCAGAAGTATCACTCCCACCTTGTATTTAGCCAGTAAGTGCTGTAGCCAGCACCAGTGGTGAATGGCAGCCTCTGAGGCAAACATCAGGCAAAACCTCAATTTTGAGGGTCATGGTCCACCACAACCTCCCCATACCTGATGACTGAATGTCCTGGCCAAAGTCCTTAGACACAAACCTATTAAAAACAGTCTGATGCTTTTCTACTCTCCTGCTGCTGGTCTTCACCATTAATTAAAAACAAAACAAAACAAAACAAAACAAAACAAAAAACACGTAAGAACTGACTTTCAATACTTTGGGAACATTTTCTGTGACTCACTTAGAGACTGAGATTCAGAACTTTCTGACGGGCATGGAAAGGAAGGAGATTCTTTCCTTTGTTCACAGATGTCTCTCTGTTGCTCTGCTTGTAATTTTAACAGCAGGAAAATTTTAATACTAATGATTTGAAGATGTTTTCTTACTGAAAACAGATTTTTTTTCTTCTGTAAAGACATAGTAAAGAAAATACTGCTACTTAACTGAATTGAGTTAGTATTTCTGTCCATTTTATGACCTAAGAATATACAGTTTAATTTTCATGGATGCAGAATATGAACAAAAGAAGATCTGTAGCACAAGAAAGCAGATTATCTCTGAAAATCAAACCACATTAAAAAAATATGAAACACTTCCCAAATGACAGAACAGAACAAACACCTGAATTTTTCTTCTTAAAATTTTATTATATTCTGTTTAATGATAGTAGTTATAGTTCTCAATATAACTGAGAAGATTATTTTACTGACAAAGCAAAGCAAAGCAAAGCAAAGAGAAGTAAGTGTCTTGCTCATCTGAAGAGAATTACTCAGCAGCACAACTGCAAATAAAGCCCAGCAGCTCTAACCTGAAGCACCCCATCTTAATCTGAAAGGCTTCTGCAACACTACATAATTAAACACTTGAACTGTAGAGATTTTATGCCTTTACGGGTAAAGATTCTCCTGCAAGAATCTCTCTGAGTTTTTAAAAGTTGCATCTTCCTAACAATTTTAATTAATAGTGTCCAAAATAGAAGACTCCTCATTAAAAAAATGAAAGCACATAAGTGAGTTTATAGAAATGTTTGTGCTTATTAGGGTCAGAGATTCATGCATGCAAAATAACATGAACGCTGAGACTGAAAGGCAGCATCATTTTTCTTTCATTAACACTAACGGTTATATGACTGGATCATTTACTTGAAGAGAACACTTGATTCAGGATTAAACAGAAATTATAGGACACTGTTCCAGTTAAGACTTTTTAGTGTGTTAATTGAAAGTGATAAAGAAAATCCACAATTAACTTCTATCATTTCCAAAAGATCCTTAAATAATTTAAAGGCCTCAGGAGGCTGATTCACAAGCAGGGACAATCTACATTGAACACTGCATTTAAGTTGTAGACAGTTAATCAACACAGTTTATGCTGATTTCATTTTTGCCTTCTAACTACACAATATTGCAGATCTGGAGCTGTTTTCAGAAGCAGCACAAGCCCATCAAGCATATTGTGCAGTGGTTGTATGCATCTGGGCTGCATCTTGCCACCCACTGTGATGTGTGTTCCTGCCGGTGAGTCAAGGTCTCCAAGCTTATTTTTAGAGAGGTCTAGGAGTTAAAGAGGTGGTTGAATTGCTAAAGATGTTGTTTAGGTAGTGAAGGCTATAGCACTTACATAGCCGATTCTCACTGAAATCAACAATAACAAGATGCTTCAATTCCCATCAGTGTGAACATCAGCACCCAAGACAGCCAGTTTAATCTCTTAAATTGCTTAAGAGTTGCTCTGTGTCTCTGAATACCTACATTTTTGTATAGGTATGCCTTAAAAATCAGTTCTCAAAAAGCTAGTTTTCACTTTTTAAAATGCCACCTTATTTTAGGGAGCTAATTCACTGAGAATTTTTTTAACTAAGGCATCGTACATTTTAAAAAGTTTTTTTTTTTGTGGCTGTAAGATCAATTTGTTTCCATTGACACTGAACAAGCTGAACCTCAGTACTGCCTATTTTTATGTTCAAAAATCCACAGAAAGAAATGTGTACTTAATCTCCTTTACTGTCTTTAAGCAATGCTTTTTAACAGTGGTACTTCATCATAGATAAGCTTGCTCTCTCTGGTTGGATTGTGATGCAGATCAGTCCAGAAGCTGATTTTAAGGTGTTAAAATAAGAAGTACAAATCTGCTTCAATTCAATTATTGAAGACGATAAAAATCTTCTTCAATCTGCTTCAAATCTGCTTCAATTTGCCTCAAACAGACTAATTTCCCACTTTGTAATTAATATTTGACTTTTCTACCAAAAAAAAAAAAAATAAGATAAATGAATAGAACTAAACAGCAGAAGTTAGTTTTAAATTCAAGAAAGGTGGTTGTGTCTATGTGGGGCAAATTGAAGACTCAATTTTATAATATCATTGCTTTTCACTGCTTGTTTGATAGGTCCCAGTTTCAGGTTGCCAGGCATTTCAAAACCCACAAAACATGGCTAGACGTGTTTTGGGAGACATAATTCCCATATTAAACACATGGGATTGAACAGGGGATGATGAGTACTCCTGTACAATGTGAATTTCAATAAAAATGACAAGAGCCTCTCTGTAAGGCAGCCACATGCAAGTACAGTTATATGCATCATTTTGACAATAAGCTTGCTCCCAGCAGGTTACTGTGAAGAAAAAGACTGTGCAGATATTAATAATGCGAAAGTCAGTACCAGAGAGACTCACCATTTACACCTTTGAGTGCAGTTACCTTAACTTCCTTCCAGGGTCAGTGAAAAGCCATCATCATCTCCCAGTGCTCCCTTCATGGCCCATGGAGGGATCCCAGGGATCCCTAAAACTAAGTGGGGGGACCACAAGCAGAAGTGCTTAGGGCTGCAAACACATACCAGTCTGGCTGCAGAGACTACAGGAGTGTAGCAACTCTTCCGTGCCTACATGGAGGCTGTGGGGACTCAGCCACACACTGACAGTACCACACATCATTAAGATTTTGGACATTACAGTCTTCTTACCCATGTGCCCTATATTCATTTCAGCACACTTTTATTCCTGTGGCTCTGAAGAGTTACACAATGCTCAGTTACCCTTGAATACCTATGCAAATGGTATGCTGTTTTCTGCAAAAGACTCTGCTTTGCAGAGCCTTGTGCCAATGTTATGTTCTCTCCCTAATCCCCATCAAGAAGAAAGCAGAGGTGGTTCCAAAAACTGCTGTCATTAATCTGATTCATCAAACATCTTGAAATGAAACCCAACCATTAGTTCCTTCCCTATATATACTAAGAAAAAAAAAATTGATTCAATCACGTGATCAGAGACTTATAAAAACCCAAATATGTATAGAGTAAAAACAAAAAATAAAAAAAGCCAAGTATTTCAGGGCAGGCATTCATCAAAAACTATACTGTTTATATATATATGTATCTACTAAAGACTAAAGTGCCAGAAAGATTTCAGTGAAGATAAGGAAGTGAATTCTGAGCAAAACAAAAGCATTTTTAAAGCATATCTTTTTAGAGGTGAATGCAATGGCAATTCTCAGTGCAAAGCCTGGGAACATGACATTTTGTGTTACACCATGCTGAAACAAAGTCTCGTGTTTCCAAAAAGAGTGTTACTTCCATGAGCTGTGATTTCCTTTTGCTGCCAATAATGTTTTACTTGTAGATATAATTGTCAATAATGACAGGGGCCAGAGCCTCATCCATTTCCACATGGTGCTATCAAAAGAAAACGTACTACTCCAAAATTCTCTCTCTACTTCTGCCTTCAATGGTACAGATTTTCAGCTGTTACACATTGACACAGCCCTCTTAATATCAATTCATATGAACTGATAATTCAGTCAAAAAACTAATTACACTTATCCTAAAATGGGAGTACATTGTTCTAAACCTTCACATCTCCCAGGAGCTGACAGGCCATCATAAAAGCAAGGGTTATAAACTTGACTTTATTTGAGAAAAATAAAGCTTTGGCCTATGAATTCTCTGCCTATTAAGTTAATGGGCCTTGACAAAAAAATCATCTAAGGAGCAGCTGACAAATTATCTGGAGCACCAATTTGAAAGGCGTTGGCTGGCTTACAAACATTTCAGTTGGGAGAATATAGCATCGTGTTCCTCTTCCTCTGGAAGAGTCATTTGTCAAACTAAATTTCTTGCAGATCAACAGCAGATTCCTAATATTGGTGCACTGAAATACGACGACAACAACAACTGAAGTTACCAAAACAAGTAAATAATCCCTGTTCCCTTCTCCCCAAACCTGAGGCTGACAAATGCTGATGAAGAAGAACTCTTTCTAGGAAGCCTGCAGGATGACAGTGGGACACCATTTTATTTTTGACTGGAGTTTATTGAAGTGTTTAATGTGGAGGAATAGAGCTTTGAGAAATTCAGGTGAATAAAGTGAGACCTTTCAAAATACCTGGTCAATGTTTGGAAGATTTTATTTTTTAGTACAACTTCCAATAAAGATGGTGGTATTGCAGCTGTGGATTTAAAACAAGGGCTTTTGGACTTTTGGATTAATTCTTCAAAATACTGAACACAATACAGTCCTGAAACACACTGCATTTGTGACATTTAGGACTGCATACATTGAACACTTCCGCAAGAACAGACACTCGAATCAGGGCTAAAATGAGATCAGGACTTTTCTAAAATCTGTTCTCCAACTGTGAATACTGAGTCCATTTGGAAATTGAATCATGATATGTTGTAAAGCTGTCACTTTCCTCACTAAAGGCATTTGGTGAAATATTATTTCAAATATCGTCCTCCACTCCTGAGGAAAAGATGACAGTACTGAGAACATGGAAAACTGTCATATTTTCCATCTGAATGTTATTTCACAGTGTGAAGGAAGTACAAATCACAGTAATCAGTTGCCTCTGCAACAGCATGTAGCAGAGTATATTGAAGAGCATTTAACCATAAGTTGTGTCTTTTCTCTCATTTTGTGTTCTTTTTGCAGCTTTTGTTGGTCTGTTGATTTAAACAAACCCATTAAGTATAGAGGGACCAGAGCTTAATATTACCTCAAGAGAGAATAGAGATAAATTAAACCTTGCTCTTAAAAGAGAATTGATAACTGACACTCAGTAGAACAGCACCCAGCTTTCTAAGTGTTGATGTCAGGTCATCAAATATCTGATGACCAAGTATTCAATCAATCAACAATAAAGCAAAAGAATGTACTGAATTATACCTTCAGGTGGCAAAATGGCTTAGTTGTCCAAGGCTCCATGGATTATTGACATCTAAGTATGTGGTTGCAGGAAGTAGCCTTAACATATTAATCCTTTCCCCCCCCGCCTCTCTCCATAGTAATGAGTAACGTCTACAGAGACTGACTATTTAGCAATGAATTACCTCTCTCCGTGGTTAGCAAGGCACATAAATCCATGGCCCCAAAATCCCTCAGAACCCACTCATTCAACTTTCTAGTTGAAGTTAGAACCTTCCATTCTAAGGGGACCATTATAAGAGTCTTTCTATAATGAACTCATCCATTGTCTCATTCTAAAACCTCAGAAGCACTGCCATGCAGAGATAAATTACCCATATGTACACTGTACCTAAAGTCCCGGAGTAATTTTACTACTTTTTGCCCATTATTCCATTTAAGGTAATAGTAGCAGAGAAATGAAAATATTGTGGGTAGATCTGTTAGTGCCTGCCACCCTTGTGAGATATTTACACCTCTATAAGGCATTGTACTAATCAATCTGTTTCACTCAAACTTGCACTGGGCTGAACAGCCTGACTAATCATTTTGACCAGTGATTAAGCATCTTTTTACAAATTCTAGAAGCTACATAGTTTTCATTCTAAGAAACTAACAGCTTCTGCATCGTTTTGCCATATCTGTAACATTCTTCATCAGTGTTTGTCTTCTTTGCTTTTTTAGTGGCGTTTTCTATTTCATAGCATTACAATGCCTGTCACAGCTGTCTTCCTAGTCCCTGGGGTTTCTTTCCTGTTAGTGTATCTTACATTAATTTAGCATTGTACTTTCCACTTACACACTTCTGATCTTCTCTTCCCACCTACTCTTTGCTTTGAAAAAAATGTTTTCTGTAAAAATGTCTATGATCGAAGTTCCAAATGCAACTATTTTTCTTTTACTCTAGAATATAAAAGACGAACAATGAAGCACCCTTGAAAAATTGTGCTTAACTCTTCCTCTATCTCCCAAATATTGTTTGTAAATGGTTTACTACTACCCTTGTAATCTACAGAAGAATAGCTGGGTTATACTAGCAAACAGTTTTGCACAATCTGCTTTTCTGTATTCAATATTTACCAAGAGGCAATCACTGACAATATTTTATAGAAAGATCTTAAATTATTTCAGTTATGGAAATGTTCATAATTTTAGGTTTTAATAACTGTCATCTCAGACCACAGCTAGCCTAGGGAATACTAAATTTTAGATGCATTCTTAACCATGATTTGGTGAGGGAGGTGATTATTTTTTGCTCTATTTCTTCTGAACGGCTTAGGCAGCTGCCCTATAAACCCAAAGATGCTCAGTGAACTAAGTATGCACAACAAAGGAATAAAGTGACTGAATCAAAACAAATTACTACCGCTTTTCAGTGAAGTCACTTTCCATATTCACAGAGAAACAAACACTGAATTCGGTTGCAAAATGTGGTACATATTATGTAACCTATTTTAGAGCACCATTCCAATGGATCAAAACATTGCCTGTGTTCATCACTGGATTTTGGATGACCAAAATTATATACCAAGGTAGCATATATTTTCCAGTGGTGCAGATGTGAAAGCATGGTTAAAATTAAGCACAAGCTGTAGAAAAAAGAAGTTCTATGGTGAAGAAGCAAACTATGAGATAAATCCAGTGATGTTCATGCATTCTAACAAAGGAGGTGAGGAAGAAGCGCATGCAGTACCTGGTGATCTCAGAGTCAGGGAGCAGGCCTACGTGGTAGTGGGGATAGGGAGCTGTAAGAAGGAAGCTTTTGTCACACTCGACAGGGGAATAGTGCCTAGGAGAAGGTGGTTTATCACACAGTTTGTTCACAGTGCTGTAAACAGGTTCAGGAGGCCTGGTGATACAGAGACAAGAGATCAGGTGCATATTAGTTGCTGAGAATATAGAGAAAACACAGCAATAATTTTAAAAGCATGCATAGCAAATCTGACAAGACCTTTTCAGTAGGACTTTTCCAACAAGTGTGCTGTTAAAGGAATCATTAGAGTTTGGTAACAATAGTATGGCATTCAAGTAGCTGCATATAAAGATAAACACAATACAAGTGGACCATAAAACTGCTCTATGGGAAGTGTGGCACTGAAAGTAAATATCTCTGAAGTTGAGAAAGTGAGGCATTTTCCCTCATACTTTGCTTTTTTTTTTTTTTTAATTTAATCTAACAACATTACTTCCACACATCTTTTTGTGATCATAATTTTGAGTACAGCATAGAAGCAAATCTGTTTACTACCTGAAACTGAGTATATTTTACCCATTAATTTATAATATAGATGAAGTAGATATTACTTGTTAATATAAGACACTCCTGTCCCAGTGAGTTGGAACTTTGCAAGTAGAGCTGTTATCAAATTGACCCATCTCCTGTAAGAACACTGATGACAACAAACTGTGAGCAATTAATCTCATTGGCAGGCAATTCGTTGAAATTCAAGAGTTCCTTGCACTCTTTCCAGATTCAGCCTTCAAAATCTGATTATGCAGACCACATCTGAAACAGGTAAGCTCATTGCGAAGGCTACTGCAATCGCACTTGTAATGCTGCACCAAGTTGCAAACAGCGGCCTGTGAAGTTAGATACAAAGAGTAAAATCTTAAAACTAAAATTTCTCTCCTGCTGCCTAGAGCCACCTGCCTGGGAGAGGCAATACTTACCACATACCTTCCAGGAGCTGTCTGGGAAAGGGGAGAAGGGAATGCAGCCTTTAGTAACAACCAGCCAGTGATCCACAGGAGATGACCAGTGAGCAGTTTACAAAAAACCCACACCACATGCAAAATACGTCTCCCACCTTGTAAATTCTCTTCATTGACCCCAGCAGATACCTCTGGGCCCACTGGAAGAGTGCAACTTGACTCATTGTTTCCTGACATTTCTGCTCTAAAGAGTGCCAGGGGTCAATTGCTATCATGTCCACGCTTCTGCCAGAAGATCCAGGGTATGCCTATGTCTTTAATCACTGTAATACAATATTAGCTAGATGGAAATCTTATTTCGGAAGCCTGAAAATATCAAGAGGCCAAGAAGTTAATGAACTTTTTTTTTGTTCTTCTGGCTGCACAATGCCTCACATGGGTGTGGGTTTTGCTGTGACTTTCACAGGTACCAGAATTTATTACAGTCGTGGATGTGCTGGCAGATACAGAGAACTTAATTTCCTTTGTTAGCTTCTGGGTTTGTCCTTTGGGGGAAAAGGAGTAGCTGCTTTACTTAAAAATTGGTCTCACTCAATGCTAATAGCATTATTCATAGCAATCTGACACATGATTTGAGAACTCTCTGTGCCTGACTTTCCCAGGGAAAACTTTATAGCTACAAAAAAATGGCAATTTAAGATTACCAAATAGCGAAATAGCAAAGCTGTCACTCATTTGGTTATAAAGCATTCTGTCAAGCAAAATCCCTTCAAAAACATTTAAAGTAGCAATAATTTTTTATCAGTATATTTCACACCTGTTTCAGAGGGCTGGATTTAATAATTTATTTACTAAATCAATTGCTGCTTTCAATTAAAAAAAAATCCAGAGAAAAAGTATTCTATTTCACTTTTGTCCTATACTGCCTTTATTCCCTCAGAAATCACTTTTGCTTTTAGGCAATATATGAAAGAACAAGTATAAGTATTATATCAAATATAAATGACACCTACTAAGAAAATTGAAGAAATATTGCCCCAGTGCAGGAAGATGAATAAAAACGAGATTTCTCCATGGCTTAAAGCACTAACCAGTCTATAAATACTTGTTAGTGATCTATATTCAAGCTGTCTTCTCCAAGTTGTAGATGACACCAGAGTGTTACTACCCCTTGGATATATTGTGAATGCTCAAACTACACTGAGTCATCAGTCAGTGATCACCCAACATTGTGCTGGGACACAAATCATGCTGCAGAGAGGGGTAGATGTGAGGGATTTCTTTGTTAATTAACAGTTACAAGCTGCTTCCAAATGCAAAATGAAAAACATTCAACATCTACCTAGATACTGAGACCAAATTAGTCCTTCAAATATAAACACAGAGTCCTAACAAATTGTCTTACAAAGCCCAGCAAATTTTAAAACATTTAGCAAATGTTAGCATGTTTTAAAACATTTTTGAAACATTTTTCACTCCATTCAGTCTTGCTGGGTGGTAAGATAACAGGAAACTGGAACAAATCATTGCTCTGAGTATAAATTCCTCTACTCATTGGTATTATGTAAGTATTATTCTGACCCAGTTAACACCATACCCTCCGTATTTGAGCTGCAGAGAGAGGTCTTAAGGTTAAGAAAGGAATTCATACTTCTTATCCTTTTAAAACTTGGAAAACTTGGACTCTTTGGTTAGAATAGGATTCAAGGTATCAGCTAATTCCAATTATGACTGCACTTCCTGTAAGGCCTATGAAATGGTCTGAGCTCACCATAGACACCTACTTCCCATCAGATGTCACTCTCTTGAAGGTCATTGAGATTATGGACTGCACTGGTCCTTTAGATGCCTCTTTACTATTCAGATGAATAGGCTGACAACTGACAACTGCATATCCAGGCCCTGACTGCATATTTTATTGGCACAGAAAGGCAAGAATTTGAGAAAAAAAAAGGAGTACATAAGATCCAGTGTCCAGGATAAGTACAAACCTATTTTCTCTTTCAATTTGGTTTAGCAAAAATGAATTAAGTAGTGTAAAAATATTTGAAAACTGGGATAAAAAATATAAAGTAAAAGAATGACTAAAACATATGGGACAGATCACTGCCCTGCTCATACAAACTGTGTTCCATGCAGGCTATTAATCACAAAAAGTAATATGAGATACTTCCTGCAACAGCCTGTCTTCAAATATCCTTCTGATTCTTACCTTCTCCATGGCAAACTAGTACTTAACTACAATGGCACCCACCTACTCTGGAAAAAAACAATCCCCTATTTTTAAAAAAGAAGATTATGAAGACCACTCAGCTTTATTAAATAATTCTTCTAATGCAGCATTTTCTCATGACATTTACATTTTTCTTCACAGGAAGAAGAAAGAACCTTTTTTTCCAAAGGGATCAGCCCACCTGATAAATCCTGTCTCGCACATCTTCTCCAGTGCTGTGACAGAGACAGATTGTCCTCTCTCAAAGTATGGGATAATGAGAATGCTATTTAGAAAAAGTTTTTAATGTGCCATTCTGAAAAAAATACAGTCAAGGTCACCTCAATGTTTCTTGCAAAAATAATTAGGAACCAGACTGAACATCAACACTGAGGCTTTATTTTATGATGCATTAATTCTTCAAATGAATTTAAAAACATGTAGCAGGTCATTTAGCATGCTTTAAAAAAAGTGTAAAGGCTAGATATATATTATTTAAGGACTGATTTGCTGTAGTTTATGTGCAATTGCATCATTTTCAGATACAGCAGGTACAGCTTCAGAGGTTTTATTTAAAAATAAATGCTAAACAGTTTTTGAAACTTTTATTATGAGGAAGAACAAAGAACTACATTATGGAATTTCTTTTGTCCATTATCTTCATTTTGTCAATACTTACACAAAAAATCCCCTCAGAATGTCAAATGCGTGAACATTAGGGTATATATCTTTGATAATTGCAATCTCTCTTCTAAAGATTAATTATGTAATATGTGTCTGCTCTGAAAAATAACTAACTACTGCCATAACCTCTAAGTCAGATCTGCTCTCTTTCTGCCTTTAAACTGTTTATCTAGTGACAAACACATTGCAAGTTTTTGTCGGTGAGCTAGAAACAAAACTTTGTCATACAGGAGAGCAGCAACTACTGGGTCTGGATGGACAGCAGCAATAATGTTAGCATGGTAATCTGGCACACAACAGTAAAGGCAAGGCAACAGAAAATGTAAGTAGTGAATGTAGAGTAGCAGCACAGTGTGGCTTGAATATGCCTCAGCAGACAGTTCAACCCACAGCACAGAGAACTGAGTCACTTAATACCAAAGGTCAGTTTTTTAATGGTAGCATGAAGAGCAGAGAGCCACAGATCACTTTACCAGGAANAAAAGACCAAAAAAAACTTTAACAAGAAAAAAAAAAAAAAAAGGCAAGAAAAAAAAAGAAAGAGAAAAAAAAAAAGGAAGTTGGAATTGTTATTCAGTACACAGTACAGACATAAGAGCAGTGAGGCACAATTCTCCCAGAAAGGTAGAGCTAATTGGTGGAAAAGATAACAGTAACAGTGGGAGGTAGAAAATTAAGCTGACAGTGGTTTTATTTATTTATTTCATAGCAGATTGTGTAAAGAAAGCAAATCTTCCTTGTTGTTTGCAATCCTTATTATTCCTTGTTTAGATCATCACTGTGTTATTGTATCAGGCTGACTTAATTGCACAACAGAAGTTATAAGAAAATGGCATTATTAAAAACCATTCTCTTCTCAGCATCATGCAGAGTCCCCAGTTTAAAATTAACTTTTTTTTTTAATTGCAGAATCCTGTTTGGGTTCAGTTGCCAACACATAGCACATTAAATGTTAACAGTTTCAGGTTTTAAAACATTTTGAAACCTTTTATGATATGGAAAGAAACCAGCTCAGCTCTCACAGCATATTAAGTATGCAGGGCTATAGCCAGAAAATAATCTGAGAGAAAATAAACTGAATCTGAGAGAAAATAAATCTCCCAATGTTACAAATTTACTTTTTTTAAAATTTAATACAAATGAACTCTTTCACTTCTAATAACCAGGGATTTTTTAATACATATGTCTTTTGACTGAGTTTCTTATTCATGTAACCTTCTAGGAGAACCACATACCTTTTTGCTCAGTAGGGTAATTAGAACTGAAATTTGATTTTATTATATAGGTTGTGTCCTGTCAACTTAAATGAGAGCACATGACTCATATGGCAAGTTTATTTCAACTAAATGAAAGACAGACAAGGAGTATGAAGAGCTGGAAGAAAATACCTGAAGTACAGTACCTTAGTTCTTTCTGGAAATCCTAAAATTAATGATTTCTCAGTTTTTCCAATATTAACTGCTACTTTCATATGCCTTAAAGGTTTCTATAACTGCAAAACAAGTGGTTTTTTAGCACAGTCATGAAGAATAAGGATTGCCTTGTTCCTCTTAACAATACTATTTTAACATTTTAATCGAGTTTTCAAATGAAACGGTCTACAAGAAGGCATAAGTATAATTTAGAACTTTTAATATTCTATACCCAATTCTATACTCATTCTTAACCATTAGGAATTAGGCAATGAAATGACTGCTTAATTTGAAAAAAAAATCAGTAATGATTTTCTGTTGCAGTAATGGAAAAGAAGGCTGTTTCACACAAGAATGGTGTGACCGAAGACCGAAGGCCCAAGTCCCCTGCAGTGACTATTTGCTAAACAGGGACCAGCAAAGAACGGCCTTTCCCTGCTCAGCTGCTGAAAACCAGCAAGGCCCACATAGACCAGAAACTAAATCCAAGAAAACTGTAGTCAGTAGGCCTATCCACTGTGAATCAGCACTTATTGTCAGCCACATTTGAACATTTTTATATTATTAGGCTTCTCAAGCCCATTTGGCACCGAACCCCACAAAATGATCATGACATACCCAAAAAGTTTTACATTTGTGTACTCTAAGCCTGTTACTTGGTTGTACATTCGTAACATATGATAACATTTAAACAAATTCTGTTTTCTGTATTTTAAATTTGGCAATGCATTGTAAACTCCCTGTATCTGAATTGTAAAAATGTGCCAACAGCACTTGCCTTTGCCTTTTTTATGTCATGGGTACTTTTGGAGATCTCTGTTTTATCTCTCTCTGACATCTTTTTTCTATACTGGAATTATTTGTTATTTTCTGTGTGTATTATCACTACCAACCCTACAATCTTGTTTCAAAAATCTCCATATGAGCACTAAAGTACATTCCAAAATTTGATTAATTTTTTGGTAAGTGTTAAGTACTAAGTAGCTTCCAGTAATTGTATTAGAAATAGTCAAATCCTATTACTTGGGTATCTCTGACAGGTCTATTTAAATATGCAAGGATAACTCTGGAATAACAGATTATCTGTGACTTGATAATTACTAAATTTTTACTTTAACATAAATTATTCTCCCAAGTCAAGACTTATTATACTTAAAATAAATCTGGATAACAAAATGAAATAGGCAGACAATTATGCATCTGTAAAGTTTCACAATTAGTTTAACATGAATTTTTTATATTAATTACATAAAATATAAACCAGTTGCTTTTCAAGTTAGCAATTTCAAGCTTTAATCTAAGGAATATATTTCATCAAGGGTCCAATTTAAGGTTATACAAACTTTTTTCCTCCCTTAACAGAACATTCAATGTGTAACTCAAATAGTGTTCTTTTAATTAACTTTTTTTTTTTTAAATGATTCTTTAGATTAATCAAAGACTAAACCAAGAAAGAAACTCTTTTTCTGGGACACCATACTGAATTCAATATAATCATCAGGAGGGTGGCCAGCTCAACAGCTAGAGCATGAGAACTTGTGAGAGACAGTGAGTAATCAGTCGCAGAAGTAGGGTGGCCTCCTCCAGATGGACAGACAATGAAGTAACGTGACAGATGTCTGGTGGGATCACACACACATCATAAACACCCCAGAAAATTTGGGTGCTTCTCCATTTTCCTAGAGAGAGATGGTCTGAGCCTGATCCTGCCAGCATCTTACCAACAGCTTTTCCTACCTGCTCTCTATCTCTGTTCCTTGCTCCAGTCTACTTACCCAACACTTGATTATCCCAAAACTCATGTCTCCCTCTCTGAGAGATTTGCTGGTTCAGTAGTCTGAAATCCACAGCTCCCCTTCTCCATTGCTTCTTCATGCCTCTTCACCTATTTTTCAGTTATGTTCTGTCTTCTCCTGAATTCCCTTTCCAAATCCATTTTCTTACCTGATTAAATAGGAGTCTTCCCTTATTGTGATTTCCATTCCCACATACCAGTGACAAGTTCTCCCTCATTTTCACACCCAGTATCACCAAAATCCATTGCCAAACACACTCCCCCTCTTCCTCCAGTCTCTTCAATGTCAAAATCTGACAGGGCTGGGCATTCAGAGCACAGAACAGAATCACTCCTGACTATGTTTCTGTGTCAGAAAGGGATGGAAGAAACAAGTAAAGAGGAAAAGGAGCTTTGGCCATTTAATGCTGTGCTCAATCATGCAGGCTTTTTAAAATAATCTAGTCAGTACGACAAAATCATGAGAAGCTTTGATATACTGCAGTGTGAGACAGAATCTGAAAGAGTTCTACTGCAAAAACATATCAAATACATTTTGGAGGATAAATGAACTGCAGTTTTTCCAAAGACTTACATTTGTTGGCTTTTAGATAGATTTTCATAAAGGCAGTAGAAATACTGTGTGGATTCAGTTTCATCAGCTCCCATAACTTAACACTCTGAACCTACGTATGGAATATTATTGTATGTAAAATATAATAGCACAGCAATTTCTAACAGAATAGACCAGAACATGAACTAAGGCATGCAATTCTCCCTCGATCCCTTAAATTATAAAACTGGTATGATTAAAAATAAATGCAATTTAATTTAATAACAATGGTGATTAATTAAAATTACTTTAGCAACAATAGATATATTTTACAGTAAATTTTAAAGCAAAACAATCATAAAACCTTTGCTATCCCTAGATAAAAAATCCAGCTCCAGGCAAAAACTAAGCATGAAAATATTAACTGGAACATCTAATCTGCCAAACTTACAAGTTATTTAGTAAGAGGAATAAATAAAAGGCATTATCAGTCTTCCCATATTACTGTGTATAGTTTCTTCTCCTTAGGGTATGCTGTGGAGGGCTGCCAGCAGCTGGCACTCTCCTTTGGAGGAAAGATGCCTGAAGGCCAAATCCCCAGAGATAAGAACCCTCCTAAAACTCACAGTGACCAGAGGTTACCCCCAACATGCCTTGCTCTTTTTATGGTAATAGTCTGTATCCTGTTGGCTAAACTGATGTCCATCCCACCCTGCCTTCCCCATATAAACCCCCTGTGAGCACCCCTGACTTTCAAGGGGAAAGCCTAGCCAGGGCCCTTCACAGGGATCGCTGAATAAAGCTTACCTGTGGAATTTACTGCGCTAAGGCTCCTTCGTCTATCTCTCTGTCCCCGGGCCTGCCCGGGTGGTCTCTTACTGAGCTGATATCACAAGGAGCTGAATCACTAGCTGAAATCACTTGTAGCCATAGCGGCTGCACCCTCTGAGACCACCCGTCGCTCTGAGAGGTTGCAGAGACCCCTGGAAAAGCTTTTCCCTTGCAGGAGGCTTTTTCTAGGAAGATTGCAACTCCGGTTAGCCCTTGGGCACCCCCTGGATAGGACAGTATGCTGAGTTTGGGTTAGATATGGCGAATTATTGTTGTGATCTCACAATTACATCTGTTCATATAACTCTGTCAGTGGACTTCTATGTCTCTTTGACTCATCACATGTATGGTAACATAAATATGGGGTAAAATTCACCATTTGAAAGTTCTACCTCCAGCATTTGAAGACATTCTTTGTCTGGGAAACATGAGTGTAAACTCTGTTCCCACGCAAAGACTGATGGGAAATGCAGATAATCCCTTTCAGCAAATGGACACTTTTAAAACACCCAGATTATCTTGTGATCTAAGGCAACTCCATGAAGATTCCAAGGGAGCAATTTTCAGTGCTCCTTGATAAAAGCTGCAATTCTTTTATCCTATTGTTGTGCTGCCTAAAACCATTGTCAGAAAACTGTTAATGATAATTTTACTACACACAAACCAAAATATTAGTTGTAATGGATTAATACTACAGTCAAATCTGTGTATCAACAGAAATTTAGAAGCTTTTCCATAAAACATTACCAATTCAACTAGCAGGTTGTAAAGGAGAAATAGCTGAGGAATGCTACTTTCAATACAGGGAAAAAAAAATCCCTCAAACTTCAACTTAAGGGTTCTCTTTTCCCTTCCATGCAATTCCCAGTACCTCTTCCCCACTGAGAAAATGCTATTTTGCAAAAATATGTGTAAAAAAAATCAAACTTGCTTTACACAGCAAAACAGATAAGTCAGCTTTTTCATCCATGAATCTTTAATATCTAACCAGAGTTAAATGTTAAAGTGAATTTTTTATCAGTAGAAGCACAGAAGTTTGATGTCACCACTATCTGAAGCTAAAAAGCAAGTAAAAACTCAAGATGGTAGTTCTTTATTTTTATGGAACTTTTCCTGTTGTTGTTCATTAAAGACAGAAGAAATTAACGTCTAAAAGCTACAAGATTTTTAGGCTATAATTTTAATATTTCTGAAAATAGGAAGGCAGAAATATGTTAAAGAAAAAATTGTGACATCTCTCTGTATTAGTAACAAATGTTCCACAAAATTACTAAAACAAAAAATAACTTGTTTTTTTCTTCCTACTACCATAGAAAATTTTGTAAATTTGGTTGGAATGTATCTCTACAGGTCATCTGAGCCAATCTTTTGCTTGAATGAGGACTATTGACAATACAAGATAAGATCAGCCACAATTTTACCTAGTCAAGTTGTAAAAATCTCAAAGGATGGATATTTCACAACCCTTCACAGAAAGCACTATTCCAGCATTATTATACCCATCTGATGTTTTAATTTCTTCTTAAATTGAAATCAGAACATCCAAAACCAGTGCTTGTTGCCATTGATGCATCTATATTCAGAAGAGTTTGGTTTCATCATCTTTGCTATTGAATTCTTATAGGATGCCCTTAGATTGCCCCTTCATCTCCCCTTCACAGCATTAACCAAACCCCAGCTGCCTCAACACCCCTCTAACCTCCATGTGATTTGGGGCTCTCAGAATCTGATGGATTCTCTCCACAGCCCTCTTGAAGTCAAAGAATGGGAATTGGTCACAGTCTTTCAGAAAATAACATCTTTTTCTTCTGGCCATGTTTCTTCTAAGTTAGCCTGGTATGTTGATTACCTGACTAGCAGCAAGAGTACTCCATGTTCAGCCTTGTGTCTGCAGTAACCTCCAGATCATTTCCAATGAAGCTGCAATTCAGATGTTTGTTTCATGGTCCGTACAAGTGTGCAGCTCTTCCACCTGAGATGCAGACTTCGTATTGAATGTTATGAGGTTTCTTCTGGCCAAGTCCTCAAGTATATCAAAATCCCTTTAGAATACAGCTCTGCCATTTGTCATGTTAACCACTCCCTCTTAATTTATTATCCTCTTGAAATTTGCTGAGGGTGCATTGTGTGTCATGATCTAGGTCACTGATGAAGACACTCATTGACGTCCCAGGTACCATGAGCTCGTCTGCTCATCACTGACCACTTGACAGATGCCTAGTGATGATCATTACCCTTTGAGCTTACTGGTTGAGTCAGTTCCCAACTCAGTCTCTTTTAGTCCACTCTTCCTCGGCCTTCAAAGAGTGCCGTGGGAGACTGTGTCAAAAGCCTCACCAAAGTCATTGCATGCAAATGAGCATAGCCATGCTGGGAGAAGGCTAACAAGCAAGGCATGCAGCATACAACCCAGCAGATACCCAAAAGGCTATCCAAAAGGTTTCCAAACCATTACAAACCATATTTCTTTTCAGCTATAATTAGGTGTACATGTTCATTCAACACTTCCTCATGGATGAGAGACTGTTGGAAGAGTTTTAAAGGGTGCTCCCCGTGTTACAGCTTTTCCCGCCCACAGAAGAGGTGTGAAAAATACCTTTGCAGCCACTCCCCATGACAACTGCAGAGAAGAGGAATCACCATGTGCCCCACAGCAGATCCCAAATGCACATTAGTGGGAGTTATGACATGGGCCAGGTATGACTGTGGAATCAGCTCTGTTTTCATGCAGCAAAGAGGCATTCCTGCTCAAGGCAGCACCTGTGCTGTGGCACTGCTTGGTGCAGGGCAGCAACTCCTCTTCCCTCATCCAAGCAGTTAGCAATTTCATCAGGAAAGGCAACCAGTCTGGACAAGCAAACAAATTGCTTTTAGTAAATCCATGCCAACTATTCCAATTACCTTCTGGGCCCTTAAGTGCCTGGCAAAGATCATGTTGAGTACTTCAGTTTTTTCTGTATTATCTATCACTACATCAACTTCCCGACTTTTCATCACCTTTTTCCTTCCTCAAATTTAACCTTCATTTATGAAAGTAGCACACACCCGCAGAATCACTTTCTGTTTTCTTTTATGACTCTTGTAAGTCTTAGCACAAATCAATCAGCTTTCTGAGTTTTTCATTAAGCAGTCAAGCAATACTTGTCTATATCTTGCATTTTAGGTCACCAGAAAGCTCTTTGCTCAGCCATGAAGACCTTTTGCCGAATCCCACTCCTTCCTGCTCAACAGGATGGTTCCTTCCTGAGTTCTCAATAAGTTTTATTTAGAAATCATCCATCTTTCGTGGACCCTATGTTTCTATGGCAGCATCCCAAGAGATTTTGCTAAGCAGCTCTCCAAAAAGGCTGAAGTCTGCTCTTCTGAAATCTTAACAGTCATAATTTGCTGACTATGTTTCCAGACTTCTTTTGAGTCATGAACTAAACCAACTCATGGTCACTCTGATCCCAGCTGTTGTTTATCACCACCCTTGCCACTAGTTCCTCCCTTCTTGTAGCAGCAAGTCAGGCAGAGAATTAATTCTGGTTCTCCCTTCTAGTAGTGACAAGGATATGGTCAGCAAGACAACCAACTAATCCCCTGCACTCTCTGCACAACAATATAATCTTACTAGAAACTAAAACAAATAAAGTCTTACTTGTGATGTGTACTGGTAGAATTACTTGACATATAATTTTTATCCACTTTTGCTCCCACATTCTACTAACCTGAAGTTGTGTTATTTTATTTAAAATGTAAAGGTGACAAGAGTTATAAAAATATAGGAAGACAAAGTGTCTGTTCTGAATTAATTGAAAATAAATCCAGAAAAATTAAGAAACAAATTATGCCAATCACTGATAGCATTTTGTACCAATAACACATCCAACTTACAAAAGGTCAGTAATTAAAAGACAACATCCAGGTTCATTAAAACTCGTGTGTGTAGAGGATTTATCACTTTTCTATCATTTGTGCTTACATTAGGCTATTTTTCCCCATGGTATTATTAAGTAAAAACTGTACTGATACAGTTTTTTCAGACATAGATCCAATATCAGACCAAAAATTACAAATTTTTATCAATAAAACCCCTTATTTTTGTTAGGCAAAATAGATGTATATAGGTAAAAAATCCTTAGAACTGGAATGAACAAACAAAAAAAATGCAAAACCAAAAAGCAAGAGGAAGTGGGCAAATTGAGTTGAATGTTCAACTCTTTAAGCTTGACTGATACATTTATTATCACAAGTAAGTTAAAAGAAAGCTTGCCATCTGCCTCACTCAAATCACTTGTACAGAGAATTCCAAATTTGCAAAAGCCTTTTTTGGTGGAGAAGTTACTGTTCCAAATATTTTTAGCCGGCACAAATGAAAATCTGCCAGAAGTGTTGCAAGACTGCATGGGTAATAAATTTCCTTATCCGAGCACAATGTAAATTAGCCCTGTAAAACTATTACAGCAAGTACCAGGTAGTTTTAATGGATAGCACTGCAGTAGTTGGCAAACATCTTAATTACAAAACATTATGTGAGAAAACCTAATTATAAATGCTGCAATCAAGACATCTATAGGTTTTACTACAGTTATCAATGTGATAATTGGATTCCCAGAAGATTTTCTGAATTGGTCAGCAACAAAGACTTTCCAAATATCTTCTTGTTTTAATGGCAGAGTCATCAGCAAATCCTATGGCATTGAACAGAAAGAGTGCATCCACTATTCCCAGTTTATAGCTGTGAAAATCACTGTGAGAATTAACTGTTGCATTTTCAGTAATCCCATTTGAATCAGTAGGCAATAATCAGACACATGGACATTAAAAAGAAAACCTCAGCAGAATTCAAGGGTTAAATGGTTTGGTTTTTAAGGTCAGAGCTTTGTAGTCATTGTAGTCAGAGAAGAAAAACTGATCTCTGGCTCTTGTTTGGGTGTGTCTCAGATAGTGCTGTATAGTGCTTGTCCAGTGAGGAAATACAATGGCAAGAAGTGTCATTTGTCCTATGACTATGTTTGTCCTTTTTTTTTGTGTTTTTGTTCCCTGAGTATCAGTGTAGCATGTAGACTATTATCACTAATAAAATGAAGTTCATAATAGCCTCCTCCTTTTTAACAGGACAAAGTTAGCACTTGCTCAGACATATGAGATTTCCATCTGATTTGCCCTGTGGCATTCAGAGCCTGCTCCTATCACTTGACACCCTGATTTCTGCTGGTGCCACATGCCTGCCACAGGAAGTCATGCTTTTAGAGTCAGCCCCTCCTCTCAATAGTGCCAATGCCACAAGAAGATTTTTGGATATCTGACCTTCATAGGCAACATTAATTTGGAAATCAAGACAGGAAAAAGAACACAGGACAGGAGTATTTCACAGAATATACACAGCTTCTCTGGGCATTCGTTTTTTGCCCCAAGTAATACAAAATGGACATTGGTGTGAATACCTCAGACAAGAAACAGACCATGTCAGTACTTCATTTTTCCCCCAGGATATAAACCAGAGGAAATAACTTGTTTAAAAATATACTAAAACTATCAGGATGGGAATATATCTTTCTTAAAAAAAAAAAAAAGGTCAAAAGGATATCCTAATTAATTTCAATACATATCCTGCATGGTTCTCTTAGGCTTCCTGCTGGATATCTGCTAAACTATTGGCCTAAGAGTGTCACTGCCTTCCCTTCTACAACTATTTTTTCTTGTCTTTTTGTTTTTTTTTCAGAAGTAACTAGAAAGTTAACATCAGCTACATGAAACACAAAGAAACATAGGACTAACAATACTTCTTTGTCACCTTATAAACCTTCTAATTGTTTAAATGGGTTTTTAATTGTCAGGACAGCTTAACTCCCTGTTTAGGATTAATCCCTTCACTTTCTGCAACTTCTTGATGTCCTTAGCTATTATTTATTTTTAAAGTTGCATTTTTTTGCTGTTGTTAAACTTTGCTTACTCTTTCTCAGTAATAATGCTGCTGACATCTCATTATAGAATAAGACAATTCAGCACTACAAGCTTATTGACAAAGCCTTCATCATTGTAACCCAGATATTTTAATGTTGGTATTCTTCCTATACATGGGTATTTGAGAAATTACGAGATCATTACTAGAACAGGTAAAACCTTGATGCAAAATTTAATGAAATAAATGTTTTAACTATTAATTAAAAATGTAACTTGTTGGAATACTTTGGAGAAAATCCATCTGAATTGAATGTCTCATAAGCTGAAGGAAATCAATTTCAGATTTGCATCCTCAATCAAAACAAAGGAGAAACTCTTTTAGCCAAGACAGGGAAGAAAGGTGTGGTTTCCACACATTTATGTTCTGATTAAACACTGTATCATGATTTAGTTACTCTGAATCTGTCTGATCCAACAAGTTAAGCTGCTTGAGATAGTAATCACACGCAACAAGAAAAATGAAATGCAAATTAGAGGGTTATGAAGCTGATGAATACATAAGTAGATGAGATTCTTTGACTTGCAAGACACAGCAAGTCAGGTTAGAGGATCAGAACAGCCCCCTCCTAGCACAGAAAAAAAAAAAATCTCATTTTCTGTGGCATTAGACATTATAATGAGGGTTCGTTTTACAAACTGAACAACTTCTGTCTTCTAAGTGAATGGTAGTGCTCTTTAAACAAAAATACACACTGTCACATCAGTGACATTCAGCATTCATCTAAAACAAGGCATCAAAGAACCCTCCCAGCATTTTCCAAAGTGTCTCTTCTACCTTGAAATTAACTACGCAGATACAATTCTGCAACTGTGGTTCCATATAGTAGTCACAATTCTTTGGGGATTATTAACAAAAAAAAAAAGATTAATAGAATTGTACAGCATGCTGTATTCTCTTTGAGATGCACTGAATGCTTTACTTGTGTCCTCTGCAATTGCATGAAAGGCAACAAATAAAGAGAAGCATCTGACCTGGTGTACTCGTCCTCCACAAGCATGTGCTTTGGAATGGGTGAGTATCTTCCTGGTGAGATAGGGGCCAGGGATGTCTTGTATTCTAAAGTGCCATTGTTTCCAGGAGAGAGTATATGGTTTTCCATTGGTGGAGAATAAGCTGATGGTAAAAATAAGAATTTCTAGTCAGCAACTTTCATGTTTCATTAGATGGCACAAGAACAATTTTTTTTTATTTAAGTACCAAGAACATATTAAATGCTGGAAATAAGATCAAAGCAAAAAATCCCTGCCTGAAAGAGTTTAAAATATAACAAAAAAAGAATGAACAGCTGGAATTTTCCTGAAAATAATAACAACAACACCACCAACAATAATAACAATAACAAAAACAACAACAATAACAACAACACCAGCAGCAGCAGCAATAATAATCATCATCATCATCATCATCATCATCATCATCATGCTGGCTCATTTGCAGGGATTGACTCTTTAGAGGATATTCAGTTCCTGAAAAGGGAACCTGAATAAGGTCTCCCATTTGGGAAACAGGAAACATTTTCTTCACTTAGGACTGACTTGAAGAAGGAAATACAATTATGAAAGAACGAGATTACAAGCACACTCCTCTTTTTGGCTCCAATATACAGCAATGGGAATAATATGATAAAAATTCAATGCAAAATAAGAGCAGGAATCTTATGTGTGGCAAGAATTATGTATACATTCAAAACTGTGATCCACTAAACATGGTCAAATCCCCAATGCAATGGAAATTTCATTATCAACACAGACGGTATTTAGACCACATTAAATACGTATATTTAAAATAGAAAATGGATTCAAATATCTTACATGTTATTGATTAATAATGAAAATTACAGGACCGGGTTTTCTGTTTATGTATTGGGTTTGCCGGTTTTGCTTTTGTTGTTTGTTGTTGTTTGCTTTTTGCTATTCTGAAGTTATCTGGGATATTTATGACTGGAGAGATGCAATGATAGTTGTAGTCTATCTCTAGTTAATTTAATCAGAAAAAGAAATTATAAATAGAAAAAAAGATACATGCTTCTGCAATGAGCTGCAATTAATTTTCTCATAAGAACACAGCTAAACTTTCTAGTATTAGTTTCAGTCTTTTCTTCAGATGCTGAGGTACAGCATGCTTCAAAGCAAAATCTCTGTACAGGGAAAGGCCATTATGCATTCTGAAATACTCTGAACATGTAGGTATAATGAAAGGTTCTCTGAGGATAAACGAATCTGTACGCACTAACAGCTTGGGAAGGGCTACTGCAAATCTTTCAACCTTTACTCTCTCTCTGGAATTACTTCTGTCTTCTCATATGATGCTGATCTATAATCTGAGATAATAAACCATGCTGTTTTAAAACTCCCAAATTGTTATTTTGGAAGTATTATAAAGCAGGAGGTTGGATAGGGAAATTTAGCATTTTTACTTCCTGGGCTTTGCTAAAATCCAGACCAGGCTGCTCCTGAACAATATTATTCCCATCTGTTGCAACATTTGCTAAATAAATGGGTACTCTCACTATGGTTGAACATACCACTGACATGCATGTTACAAAACTTCCCTTCTGTTTTCATGGAGCAGTCTGAATAAGGAGGATTTGGAATATTTAGCTTTTCCCTCAACTTTGTCTGTCCACAACAATGACACTGCAAAAGTGCAGAAAAATTTAAAATCCTTAGCATCTACTTCCCTTGGTAAATTCCTCAGCCCTTAGTTTGCCTTAAGCACCCACAGAATTACTGGCGGGAAATCAAGATGGGTACGTATTGATTGCTGAAGCTCTTGTCAAAAATTAAATTGCTATTCAGTTGTCAGGTGGAACCCAAGGCAGACAGTTTTTATGAACAACTAATGAAGAAAGGGAGTTTTAGTAATGAACTGTTTAGACTAATGGGCACCAGTGGTATAGAGAGCTGCAACTGAAACGTTAGGGTTGCTGTGAATGACAAAGGAATGACAATGCCTGGGTATGGACACCAAGAGGACTGGCAGGAGCAGTATAAGAATGGCATGTATTGACAAACCTAGATTCATCAATAAGTCAGCAATACTCAATATAACTACATGTAACTTGCCAGGAAAGCCTACGCCCAAACCAAAAGAAATACTCAAGCCATTAAGAGGTGAAGGTGGGAGACAAAGTCTAGGTTGGAGCCTAGGACACTCAGATAAGGAGACAAAAGAGAGGTGAGTAAATCCTAAAGACATGCATAGTAGGGACAGATGGCAAAGACAGAAGATCCTTATTGATGTAATCTCCTTAAGAGTACAAAAAGCACATCAGCAAGGATATTGTCAACATAAAAATCTGTATGTGTAGAATAAGAACACCACAGCCAGCCACCCACACTCGTACATGGTCACATCAAGGAGTCCTGGGGATGCACCTGGATAGTCATCCTTCTACCTAAATTCTGGACATGAGCCTAGATGATTTTGAGTGCAGGGATATGACAGCCTGATTGAAATCAGTTTGTCTTAAAATGAGGTAATCTTCCTGTTGCCCTGAGTTTTGCAGTTCTTCGATGTTTTCATTTTTCTGTAACAGTTTCTCACGTACTTTCTGTAAACATAGCCATGTTTTTCTAACTGTCTTCTATTGTTTGCATTCCTTTCTCCTGGGCGGAGATATCTGATGGACTTCTCCTTTGACCAGTGCGATTGAGGGGGGCAATTTCTCCCTCCGATCCACAGTCGTTTCTAAGAGGACATATAAATAAAGTCCGGACCCAGTCCGGAGCAGTCTTGGCTCCTCTCTCTCCAACAGGTGTCTGCTTCTTTCTTTCATGTCCAAGTGCAACATCTTCCCTTCCTATGGGATACTTCATTGAGCTTTAGCATATTATTTAAACAATTTTTCCTACAACAGAGAGTGCACTGAATGCAAAGACAAATAAGGGCTTAATCCTCATGTCAGATCATATATAACATCCTAAATGTCAGATGAACATATATAAAGTCAATGGACAGACTGAGAACAAAGCGAAGTGGAACAATAACTTTTGAATTCTTCACTAGGATAATGAAGCATTGGAACAGAGAAGCTGTGGATGTACCATCCCTGGAAGTGTTCAAGGTGAGGTTGGATGGGGCTTTCAGCAACCTGGTCTAGTAGAAGGTGTCCCTGCCCATGGCAGGGGGAGTGAAAACAGATGGTTTTTAAGGTCCCTTGCAACCCAAACCATTCTATGACTCCATGACTTGGATGTGCACAGAAAACAGGTAAAGTTTTGTAAGTAGAGCAGTGATTTTAACATTTCAATTAAATATTTTATTCAAATAGGAGACATATTTGCCTCAGGCTTTTACTAAGTTTTTACAAGATGGTTTGCTACTTGTTCCAATTTTTCAGTGGACAGAGGACTCCAGGCTAAAACTCTAATCATATTTCAAAATACATTTGCATATACTTATTGCTGTAATTTTCACAAGAGTTACAGTTCAGTCTGATCACCTGGACAATGGCTAATTGGAATCAGTGCAGTTATACATCTTCAGCATTGCTACTTTTGCTGCAAAAATAGTTCAGCAGAGTTATATTATTTGTAATATTTCTTGAGTGTAGCATACTTAGGTGGCAATATACATTTCATTTTTGTAGTCTTCCAAGCTGTTTCATAAACCTTAATGGGGTACTTTGAACAAGGTATGAAAAAACACAATCATCTGACAAACTGATCTCTCTTAGAAAAAAAAGTTGCAAAAGTAACTTACAGTGAGTAATATCCGGTGGGCCATATGGATCTGTCATGTAAATGGTGGTGGGCTTTCCAACTTTCAGATACACTACATCTGATGTGTTCTTCAATATCGCTACTGCCTCTTCATGGGTAACTTCTTCTAAACTGTAATTATTTACCTTAAAGGAGAAATCACACAGGTGAGTTGGAATGCAGAAATAGACATAAAAACAGACATAGCCTTGCAGTTTTCAAAATATTGGGAAAATTTCTGTAGACAAGAAGCACTAAAGATTATAAAAGCAATATTGCTGCAAGGTAGAAAATACAGTTTTCTGTAGCACATGCATATTCAAAGACTGATGTGGCAGTATTGATACACAGAATCAAAATAGGTAAAGAAGGCACTTGTTTTTGACAATAAAAAAAAATTGTGATATTCTGCTACTACTATAATAACTAATATAAAACTATATTTAATAATAATTTAGTAACACCACATCAGTTACAGAAATGGTTTACATTATTTGACCTAATAAGGTTAACTTCCTTAGAGAAGTTCATCTCTTAGCCTGCAAGGCTGGGACCTCAGAAATACCCAACACCCCCAAATCTTTCCATCACTGATATAACATTGATCATTGAAATAATAAGAGGTACAAAGTAGTACATAGAATATCTATGAGGTGCAGGAATTGAAAAAGGGCAGTTCTGAATGGGGAAAAGGTATTTTTCAGTGTGAAAGTTTGTCAGTATTCTGGAAGCAGAGGAAACAGACATTGAAAAAGTAGGAGAATGTAGTACAAGTTCTAAGTGTTTTTAAAAAAGAAAACCACTTAAGAAACTAAGATAGTAGAGGACCAGAGATAAAATAGGGAAGGAAATGGTGGCAGTAAGCATTACCTATTTATGCTTTACTCCCACAGAAAGAAAATCAAAAGAAAAGTGTCAGAAGTGGTTTATTGTAAAGACATATAAAATTTATTCACATATAAATCCACTATATCCACAGAATGTCAACAATAAGTTGTCGTCCTATAAACAGAACTGTGAATGTTCCCTGCCACAAAAAATTTATAAACCTCCTGAATGGAGAAATTATAAGATAGGGGAAAACAGTAAAGGGTGTAGATGCAGGTTTTGGACATGTGGTGTAAGCCAACAGAAGAAACAGAATCACAGAATACCTTGAGCTGGAAGAGACCCATTAGGATCATTGAATCCAACTCCCTGCTCCTTACAGTACTACCTAAAACTGAACCATATGACTAAAAGCTTCGTCCAGCTGCTTCTTGAATTCTGGCGGGCTTGGTGCTGTGACCACTTCCCTGAGGAGCCTGTTCCAGTGACCTACATTTCACAGTCAATGTTGTATATGAAACATTTTATTGTCACTTAAATCATCATCCTCCAACTTCCACAGTTACTGCAAGTATTCCTTTTAAACATTATGCAAGATGGAAGCAGAAGTTCCTCCTCAGCTGTAGTATAACTTAACAGTAAATCACAATAAAAAATACATTCCTCCTAGGGAAATTAGTATCAATATTATCAGAAACTTGAATGTGACAATAAGCTACTGCCAAAAGGTTTGGCAACTGGAAAGAAATCTAGATACTATGAACCACTGGAGAACTCTTCATATCCAGATTATTTCATCAGCACCAAGAAAGAACGATTGCTATTGGACAGTATGGCTAAATGTAAGGGATTCTGTTTATTTTTTATTCCTTGTATAATTCTCAGATTTGGTTTTAAGGTTATTTAACAAAGACACTGGTAGCTATATTATGATAATTTGACATGAAGAGCAATGAGCCTAACACTCAGAAGGGAGCTGCTGACACTGTATGCTGTATTTTGACAGGTCTTCTATTTAAATAAAAATCTTATACCTAACGTCTATAAATTTATTTTTCTTTGTTATGAACAGCAATAACTTAACATTTACAGCTTTAATAAATAAATATCTTAATAGGTTGGCAGCAAAAAGAAATGACTGAAGTTAAGCCTTTCTTGTTTATGTTTTTCAAAACTGCCAGACACTTCAGGTTCACACTTTTAGAAATATGACCACAAGGTTATTCTTTATCTCTTCTCTTTCTCACACTGTCTGTACATTGTATCTACCTTTTTATGTTTCATCCTAAAACAAAGTTTTTTTGAAGTAGAGAAAATCTCACATAATTTCACCCATTATACTGCTGTCGTAAAAAAAAGTTCTCAGTCAAAAAAAGATACAAAATTAAACATCTTAGCACTGTCTGGATTTTGAAATTTTTGGCTTTTTAGAGTGAATAAAAACAATTAAGACACAAATTGACTTGATGCAACTTTTTTCCAAAGGTGCTGAGTTTTGGTTTTTTGGGGTTTTTTGGCAAATCTAGCTGATGGAAATCACAGTTAGGACTGTGAACTTGTGCATTAAGAAGACAAACAGCCATTTCAGAAAGAGAAAGTAAAGTATGATAGATAGAAAACTCATATTTTCTATGATAGGTCCTAATTCTTATCTGTCTGACAATAACTTTATGGCACAGGTATTTTACCAACACTATTTACAGATTATTGAAATCTTGAAGTTAAGACTTAAAGAATCCAAGAAATTCTAAACTAAGATGTAATTTCTATGTAGTTCTGCATTATTTTCATCTTTATACACTTAAACATCCTAGAGTTCATGGCAAAGTTTATGTACAATAATTAATTTTGGCCTGGACTGCTAAATTGTCAGTAAACAAAGAAAGACAGACTCAATGTACACCAAAGAGAAAATAAACAAATGTGTTGATTCATTGCTAGAAAACAAGATCCTCAGTGGTGCCATAAAGTCTCTTTTAAAGGGGAGTTCTTTGAAAAAGAGATAAGATCACTTTCCTTATTCATTTGCCAACATCGATTTAGAATTGCAGTACATATACTATGCATTTCCAGACTTCCTTCAGAAGGCAGTCCTTGCTTTGGATCTGCAATTCCCACTAATAATCTTCTGAGCATGTATCAATATTGTCTTCTTTCTGATCATAAAATAATGATTACAAATAAAGACATATGTATGTATTATGATATACAAAAAATTTGAATATGTAGAAGAATTATATTGTTCAGCTCTCTAGGTATTACAGCAATGTGACTGCAGTATGTAATTTTTTTAATATGAAAAGCTCTGGACATCAATCCTTAAAACATTGTACCTGAGATATTGATAAATAGGACATAAGATATTTTAGTTGTTTTTTTATGGTAAGATTTATATATAGAGAAAAATCTCTCAATCTCCAAGAAAGAATATTTCTTGAGCAATTCTTTCCATAAAAGATGCCTATTTTAACAGAATTTCAAGTACTAAATCTGTTTTTTTGCGGTGGTTGCAGCACAATAAATGCATCATAGTAAAGCTTTACTTTCTCCTGTTGAGATGACCTTATATATTTTTTGCATAATTCTTGCAAAAGAAGGGTTGATTTAAAGACGGTAAAGAGTGGGAGATGCACACAAAGTAAGAAATCAAAGAGTAATACGGCATGCACCCCTCTAAGGCAGAATCTTAGTGCAGAAGGGCTGACATCAATCTGAGTGGGTAGAATGGGTACTGCATGCCAACTTTCTGGATCTAAGAAGCCCATTTAACTAGCTAGTAATTAGGGTGGAAAAAAACTCTGAGGCAAACGTTAAAAAAGATATTTATATGAGTGGTCAGTTACACAGTCGGATATTAGAGACACAAAATTCTGCAACAGGAGCTAAGGGAGAAGAGTCAGAAGAAAAACTGGCATGGAGTGAGTGGGGCTTTTCTAATGGGAATAGTTCCATGCAGAGAAAATTTAAAAACCCAAACAGCACCTGATGAAACAAAATTAGGAAAGCTTTTTCTTTAAATAGAAAGTATGTGATACAAAGGCATACCAATAATATGAAAAAAAGAATGAGAGAAAGAAATAATATAGCAGTAGAGAAGGAAATTAAAGATAGAATTCCAATCAAAGAAACTATTTGAATGATGTGGGAAATCAGTAAAAAATGGTGCAAAGAGATATAAAAAGACTTGGTTTAATTTTTTCCTAAACAGCATAATCAAGGCAATGAAGTATAAACCTAAGCAAGAATATTTTATTTGGAAGTTTTCCTAGATTCATACTGGAAAACAAAGGCCCTGAAAAGCATCTAGAAAAAACTTATAATCCCCAAAATGACTGTACAAGTGCTCTAAAGAATAATTTAATTCACAACAGTATAAGCTGATATGAGAATAAGAGCTCTGGAGGAATAAGTCTGTTTTATTTAATTTTCCTTTTTAAAGGGGATTCATTCCTTTCCTCTATTGATTTAGGCTAAGAAAGATTTGATTCACTCAGTGAATGAGACAAAGGGGTGATCTTTACCTTCAGAGTGGTAATGTTTTCTTTTCTACAACATTCAACTTTTCATTCAGAAAGTGGATTTTCCTGAACATTTGCTGGCAAACAGCTGTGACCTGCCAGCTGTAAATCTAGAATGCTGATGGCCTTTTTAAAAACTCTGACACCCTGACTTAAAACTCTGCAAAAAGTGAAATGTTTTCTGTCGCAGTATCGACACAAGAGACAGAGACACCTGTTACCAGCAAGGAGGAAAGAGCAGGAACAGGTGAGCAAGACCCGCCTTCTTTATTTTATATACATTTAGAAATCACTATTCATTGGAGGAAATGAGTTCTTCCTCCCTCAATCACAGTGGTCAAAGGAAATGTCCATCAAAGTTCTGTGTCCAGGAGAAAGGAATGTAAATGATAAGATACAGTTACAATAACATGGCCATGTTTACATAGAAGAGTGTGAGAAACTAGCTACAAAAGAATGACAACATCCAGAACTGCAAAAGTCAGGGCAACAGTTTTCCAGTGCTGAAGACTAATCATTTGTAGTAAGAACATAAATCTGTTTCGATTAACTAAATACTTTTAATTCTGTGGATTTGTGAGTTAGTTGTACAAGTGCTGGACTGTTTTCTAAAAGACAATCCCACAAAGACAGCCAAAACCACTTTAAAAGAAAACCTCTGATCAGAACCAAGGGCTAATCTAGATGCATCTTCAGTTACATGCTCTGATCACTTTAATACAAATGTGATCCGGCATTCATATACAATCTGAAAGAAACAGATACTGGTAGGGACCCTGTAAAGAACACATCAACAATTGCAGAATCACAACCCCATGGCAGTCCTATAAAATCACCAGAAAGTGACACTTTTTTTCAGCACAGAATTGGGTAGAAAGAAGCCTATATTTCTAAAAAGGAAAGTGGCTCCTGTTTCTTCCTCCTGTTTTCATCAAGAAAACAAAATCAATTTAAATCTCTTGTTATACACAATCACTGATCTCTGTGACTTACTTGGGCCAAGAAGCAACAGGATAAGATCCAAACATTCAAGGCAGCAGCTCTATGGAAAAGTGCTTGGGGCTCCTGATGAATGGCAAGCTGGGCATGAGCCAGCTGTATGTCCTGGCAGCAAATAGGTCAACAACATGCTGGGCTAGATGACCAGGAGCAGAGACTGGAGAACCTGCAAATGATTATTCCCCAATAGTTGCCACTCATTAGATTGTACCTGGAAACTACGTTCAGTTTTGGTTCCCGCACTATAGGAAAAATAACAAAAGGAGGCAAGTTGAGAGGTGTGCTACTGAGATGGCTGGGGATGGAGCACTGACCTGGTGAGCAGAAAATGGGGGATCTCAGCATTTTCAGCCTGGTGAAGGGGTTCCTCTGAAGACAACTAATAACAGATCCCCAGTGTTTACAGGAAGATCATCAAGGCAGAGCTACGCCTTTCAGAGTCACATGTGGTAACAGGATGAGAGACAGGAGGCAGATGTGGAAACAAGAAAGGGTCAAACAGGTCAAACTCCATCCCTGAAGATTTTTGAGATTCAATTGGATAAAAACCTGAGCAAAAACCCTCGTCTGGCCCTGTAGCTGACTCTGAGTTGCCATGTTGGTCTGTGATGCTCTGTATGTGATTTACTTTTGCTCCTTTCCAGCGCAAAGAGAAGCAGCACTACTGAGACACCCATGGCAGTGGGATGGTTGCTGCAGACAATACCACCAGCAGTAGAAGACATTGACACAAGCTTTACCACCAGAACACAGTGAGAGAATGTTTTTCTCCTAGCTGTAAGTACTCAGAGCAGAGCTATGATATTTTCATTTCATGTAAACCTAGAAAAAAAATCACTCAGTTTTTGGCTTAAACACTCATGCTTTCACCAGTAATTTTCCAAACAGGTACTGTCGCAAGCTGACACAAAAGAAGGACACAGACACCTGTGGAAGAGAGAGCAAGAGAAAACTGGGCCCAAACTGGGCCAAACTTTATTTTACAGTGGATTGGAGGGAGAACTCGCTGCCCCTCAATCACACCAGTCAAAGGAAATATCCATCAAACTTCTCCACCCAGGAGAAAGGAATGTAAATAATAAACTACTGTTACAAAAACATGGTTATGTTTACAGAGAATGTGTGAGAAACAGTTACAGAAGAATGAAAACATCAAGAACTGCAAAACTCTGGGCAACACAGGTACCTCAGAATTTTCGTACAATGGAGCATTTTCCTGTGCAAGTGCTCAGGATAATAAGACTTCAGTGCAGGTTTAGTGCCACAGACACATAACTGCATAACATGCCCTTACATATATTTCACAATAATCACAATGCTCATTATTTACATAATACATCTTCTGAAATGTTTAACACACTATGAGCAATCTGCATTCAATAGCAGTAGGGTCATCAAGCTGCAAAATTCTCAGGTGGCCCATTTTTGTTTTACATTTCAATAATAGTTTTGATTTTGCAGCATCACTTTTATTCCAAATTAAATTTAAATTTGATTTGCATGTTCTTTGGGATCTGAAAGCATTTCACACAAAATTATCTGAACATAGATACAAAAATTAAACTAACTCCCCAACAGCTGCTGAGAATTCCAGGAGGATGATAAATTCTGTTAAATTCTATAGAGAAATGATAGAAAAAAACAAAGATCAAGAAAAGATACACTACTGAGAAGAAAAAAAGAAGAGGAACTGTTCAAATGCATAATCAATAAGAAATCAGTGAAGCAGAAGTAGGACCATATAGATTACACAGGTAATATTTTGTTGAAACACTGCCAAAAGAAAGTAATTAATTCTTTCACTTACTCTTCATAAAGAACATGAAGTTAATGCCATGACCTGACAGATAATTCACAAATTAGGGTAGAAAAATATTGGAGGCACGGAAGTTAAAAAAAATAAATAAATTAGAGTGTCTTGTTGGAGTGAATCAGGAAACCTGGCTGCAATCTGCACAAATTTTAGTAACAGATTTTGATCTTGTAAATGTATCTCCAAAAATGTAATGGTTAAGGTATACAAAGAGTGAGCTGACTAGTATTTCCTTATGCAACACTGAAAAGGTTGGTCTGGAAGCAAATAATTAGAGAAGAACAATATTTTGAATTTTTTTTTTCTCATTTTACATACAGTGATAAAAGGAGACAGCAATAAGTAAAGAAATGGCCCAGACTGAAAGAAAAGAAGAACAAAGACATCAAACACAATGCAAATGACCTCTGCTTGTTTTCAGAAGTATAAACTTGTCACACTGAAGAAACTTCTATATCTGACTGCAGTGAATCACAAGTTTAAGGCTGAGATACTTAACAGACTAATCCTATAAAAATCTGAAAAGAATTCATTTATACACAGTGGTATATAAAATAATTATATTTCTATTCAAATTCATCCTGATTGAATTACACTGGAGAGAGTGAATGTTGTGGGGTTGCTTCTGTTTGGTTTTCCTTTTCCTAATATGTATTTTTACTACCTCATGTGAATTGGAATAAATTAAGAGTAAACTAACCAAAAATTAAAGATGACACAAAAACTGCAAGGAATTCTCATCAGAGAAATAAACAACAAACAATAGTTGAACAGAAGCAGACTTGCAACAAGTTGCAAAATAACTAAAGTGCAAATGTGGCAAATAAAAATAGACATTTCTACATCAAAATAAGCCCAAGCTTCATTATCCAACAGTGACTTGAATTTCATTATACTGAAATTCTGCAAAGAAAAATGTCAAAGAAATTTTAAGTTCTAGTTTCATTTTGCTTTGATTTTGCTAACACCAGTTGATCCTTAAGCTGTTTTATCCATCTGCTCTGGTAAATTAAAAAGGCAAAGAGTCACCAACCCAGCAACCAAGTGCCTTTCCAGTTCTGTTTAATACCCTGTATAAAATGAATGGTCATCCTCATATGTGACTGGAACACAGTGTTCCTAGCCAAATAAAGACAACCTCAATTAGGCACAGCTTTCCAGCCAGCAAAAAAGGTTGTGGCAATCTTTTACTGCTTAAATATCACATCACAAAACAGGGCTACTCCAGTACAAGGTTTTTTTTTTCATTGCACTTATTAAAGAAATAATTTCTCTACCTGTTGAAATCTATGCAAATGCATTGACATGAATAAAACTTCACAAAGATTAACTTGTGCTGATTCACCAGGGTCAGGGTTTCTCCCTCTGTGAGTGGGAAAGCATTATCTACATGAAAAAATGAACCAGCACTGAAAATAGAGTTCCATCAGCAGAATACACTTCCTCAAGGGAAAATTTGGAAAATGCTTTGTGTTTTGTTTGTTTAACATCTAGATGGAACATACACATAAAGCATTCCTACATGTACTGAAATGTATGTAGTAGTCCCCTGACAGTGGCTACATGTGAATCAGTTAGTGGCATGTATTGACATCTTACAATTTGCTTACAACAAACAGTAGAATCAGTACTACCATAACAAACAGTTTGTCTAAAATCTCTCAAAGTTTTATGGTGTATTTTGTCGTGTTGCTTATATGCATAATACATTTATTCTCTTCTCTATAAAAGGTTTGTCAAAGTAATATAATCTATTGCCTTCACTTCATAAAACGTTGGTTTTTCAAAGGAATGCTTTTTTAACTGCAGTCTTAAATATATATATATATATATTTATATATATATATAAAGAGTGGGGAAAATGAATATGATGAAAATATAACTCATAATTATTAAGGTCATTTTATGGGTTACCTTCAGAAAGATATATGGTCAATGAAAGTCCTTACATGAAACAATTTTCAGCCAACTAAAATTGGATTTAAATATATCATGCTTACCATAAGAAGTCTATCTCCAACCTGCAATCTCCCATCTTTTTGTGCAGCTCCCCCATCAATAATCTTGGTGACATAAATGCTGTTGTCCCCAGGGATGTGTTGGTTTCCCACCCCTCCTGCAATACTGAATCCTAGACCTGGAAAAGATATTGTAAACAAAACATTAGCAATACAACATATAACAATAAAGAGAAGTGCAAGACTAGCATATATACTGTAAACTTTCAGGATTTTTTACAGAAATACAAATAACATACTCTCACTTTCCTTGAAAGGCCAGGGACAGAACTGAATTAAGGAAATTCTTTGCCATTTACATTTATAGGAAGGTAGAGACAAAAATTGAACCAGTGATGATTCTATACCCCTCCTCAGTGGGGTCTAGTGCAGCCTATGTCAAGATTTTATGGCTCAGCTTACCATGTCTAGCAATAAAACTCCGAAGCTTGAAGTCTATTTGGTTAAATATTGGCATAAAATACATCACCATCTCTCAGAACAAAATGAAAGGTGTTCTGATTGTCCACACAATTTGAAAAATACTTGGAGAGGTCTACTGCAGGCTTTGCAAGTTTATGTAATATCACAGTGAAGTGTCAGTGCAAGTAAAAGAGAAAAAGTGCAGATGTTTGGGGGGGGCTTTCTTTTCTAGGACACAAGTATCTTTGGCCATAGATACACAAAATAAAAAAGCAACAGTCCTTTGTACGTATAGAATTTCTATTCAGTGATCTGTGAAATTCCTAGATAAACACTCAAATACCCAAATGTTGGAACAATGTCAATAATATATACTGATATGATTCAAGAAAAGGAAGGCAAAATAAATAGAAGTTGGGGGAAGAAAAAAAGACAGTTTTCCCCTTTTTCTATTTTTCTTACCCTCTGACACATTGCATAAACAGACAAATCATTGATTTAATTTATGAGAACATTTTTAACTCTCTGAGAAAAGATAAAAATGACTGTGATGATTTCCATAAAAATTAACTTCATATGGTTAATTTTTCAGAGATTTTATAGCTAATGGGAACTTCCAGCTGAACAAACAAGCTGTTACTGACAATAACCTGCTTAGATTATTGCTCCAATTAGGGATTTCTCTTTTAGGTGTACAGAAAGTTATACCTATTTAGAGAGTAATCACTGGTTTTATCTATGAAATCTATGCTGTTCACTCATTCCTAAAAGAAACATGCTAGTAATAACTGCAGCCTGAGCAGTAAAATACAACAGTGAAAAGTGAGAGGCCCAAAATTTGGCATTTTAAAACAAACCCAACAGCGAGACTGCTTGGGCAATAAAAAATAAGGGAACGGTATATTTAATACACACAACATTTTTTTTAGCAGCTGCATGCGTACAGAGATAAGGGGGGTTTCCAGTGAATTAAATTTTAAATTTTTTTTTCTTCACATTATTTTCATTTGATCATTATTTTAGCTTCAAAAAGATGTGAGGTCAGATACCATAATAGACATTTAATGGATAGTGCCAAACCAGTAAATTACAAAAAGAAATCTTTGAATTTATATCTCAAATGGAAACACTACTTAATTAATTGACCATTAACAATACACATGGAGTTAATTCAGAAGTGTTGGATAATGAGAATAAAGTTTCATTGAATTTCCAGCTAAAGCTAGTAATCACTATTACTATTTATGTGCTACTGTCAGGACAACTATCAGGATAAAAAGATTACAATTTTTTCATCATGGAAGAATTTTTTCCTGGGAGTACTAGCAATGAAGAGAAAAGAAATTTTAATAAAACATCAAGAATGGAAATTTTCTTTAAAACACTACTAGAAGACAAGGAACATTGATTGAATAATATTTCTTGGTGACATAAATATAATTAATTTGATTCAAACCCCATCTGTACATGCTTCTACCAGTAAAGATCTGAGAGTATTCCAGAATGATGATGGGAACAAATGAGTGGGCTAGACTGCAGCCAAAGGGCTTTCTTCAGCTCCATTGCTCACCTAGGGCATGACCTTGGGAAGATTAGGTTGTGGTATGCTTCTATCCTCTTCTCTGCCCTTTATCAACACTGTACACGTGTAAAGGGCAAGGTAATTTCTGGCCACACAACTGGTCTGTATTTTGCACAATGTGAGTCCTAATTCAGTCTGATCCTGCTGCACTATAAGCATAGATAATCACTTGCATTTTTGCCAGTGCTGAGTGGGGTGCTTGGCTTGCTGTTTGTTTGCATGTATCACAATAGACGTATGAAACCTTAGAACAAAGGAGAACTAACACAGGCTACTCCCATTACAAAAGGAGTAACTTTTTCTACTTCAGTCTACATAAAATTTAGATGTGCTACAATGCATTGGGCTACACTGTGTTTGTAAGCAGGGTCTGCCTTTGGGCACCCAAAAAACCAGTAGTGATTATAAAAAGGCTTAACTAAGCAGAACAAGACAGGGGATAACACTGTTGGGAGCAAAGGGAGTGTAAGTAGGAAAGAAAACTGAAGAAGTGAAAAATTTTCCATGTCTTTCCTATCAATAATGATTTAATTTCATTGTTTAGTCATACTTGCCTTCTTTAAAAGATTTCTTAGAAAGAATGGGGAATGGAACAATGGCCCATTTAATTTTTTTAAATTAATTCTGCTAACTGCTGGGGCACAAGGAAAGTATACTACACAAAAAAATTTGGGTAGGATTCATATGGCCAAATGACATCAGACAACTATGCTAATCGTTTATGTTACCTGTACAAGAAATGAAATTTCATTAAGAGCTTTGAAAGTATGATTAATCTCATCTCGGCGATGTACCTGAAAGAGATGAGGTGAATCACACTCTTGGTTTCTGAAAGACTGGGGTCTGGATGTGGGAAGAAGTGAGTGGGAAGATCAGTGCTATGGAAGTTCACAATCTGAGTTGAATTCATCTAGACTGAAGGTTTGTGTTTTAAGACTTCAGAAAGGTTTGCTCAATCCTGGTATGCACCCCTCATCACTAACTACATCAGGTTAATCTCATATCAGATTCTTACTCTGTTTTAAAAGTAGCGAATCATCTGAACAATTGGGAACAATGGAGAAAGGTATGTTTTCAAAATGGCATTTTTCCTTGTTCCACCGAAAAAAAAAAGTCCCAAAATAAAACAGCATATTTAATTGAAGAACCTTTTTTCTTATTGACTCCTGTGGATAGGAAAACATTTCCATCAGAAAACAGAAGATCAAGAGTTAACCACTTCCTCTTTTGCTGATGTGCAATCTGCTTCACAGAAACAGCTGGGCTTGGACAGAGTGCTCAGATTTCTTACATAAGCAAATTTATCCTCACAAGATAAATTTAGAATGGAGTTAGGGCAGAAACATTTTATGATGATGGTGGTGAGGCACTGGCACATGTTGCCACGAAAAGTTGGGGATACCCCATCACCGAAAGTGTTCAAGGACAGGCTGAATGAGGCCTTGAGCAACCTGGTCTAGTGAATGACAGGGTTGGACCTTAAAGATCCCTTCCAACCCAAACCATTCCATGATTCTGGGATTCTGTGAAGAAAAGATTGCTTCAAGACGAAAAAAGAGATAGAACTGGGTTTAATACTGGTGCACGTTCAAGTCAAACTCAGTTTTGTTCAGAATCACTGAAGAGGATAGAATGACTCAATGTGTAAACATTACACATTACACAAACACAAGACACAAGAATGACTTAATGTGTAAACCAGGGATGTTGAGTCAAACCTCTTTCCCTTCCAATTCCACTGGATATGTGTTTGTAAAATTCATTGGCCTTTGTGTTCCACAAATGCTGATCACTGATCCTGTGAATACTAATGTGTAATAATCTAATGAAACAGCAGATATTACTGGTATCAGAAAGACGAAGAGAGACAAGGGAAAAAGCTATTCCATCAAAATGAAACTGTAGAAAAAAATGCTGCTATTAATAGGTCAAAGATATTTAGTCATATCTTTTCATGGCAATATGAGAAAAACACATTAAAATATTTGAAAGATTAACGATGCCATAAAGAAAAAAAAAAAAGAGTTGCAGTTAAAAAACATTCTAAAGCTTCCCAAATCTCAATCATAGCTATTTCAGAAAAAAAACCCAACCTGTGACTATTTACATCTATTTTGCATTATTTGCTGTACCAGATACATGTTTTACATACATCACATTTTATATTAGTAAAAAACTATGTTCTAACTACTTTTCTGGTAAAAGTAGGCTTGAAGGCTCTCCCTATAATTAGTCCAGCAAAGTTGCCTCTATGTGACAATAATAAAATCTCTGCTTTAGACACAGTGGGTGAATTACACTGCAGGCACACCACCAGTAACCAGAGAGGGAGCCTAAAAGATCAACTGCAGCTACATAATGTCAGCTTTCTAATGACAAGTGAAATTAAAGAAACTCAGTCACAATCCCAAAATGGATGTTGCATTTTGCTACTATCCTATATGGAGAACCAAGCTTATTTTTAATCATCAAACAGAATGAGGATTTTAGAACACAAACCCAACATGAGTTTCACAGTTCCAAATAAGGGAAATACAAAAAAAGTAGTGTTTAAGTCATAACCTTAAAATATAGTTAAGAATTGTTTGATTTACAGGTAGTTAACCAAAACAATGTGCTTTAAAGACATAAAACATGTAATTCCTAACTCCCAGCTATACCACAGTGTGCCTTACTTCATAACTGACCTGTGCACATAGAGTAACATGGTGAAACCACATTGAAGGCACAGGACTTGTAACAGAAATATTATCATATTAACAAATGAAATATGAATGGGAATATGAATATAAGCACTAGAAGAAAGACCAAAGGTTAGAGTAATCGTGTTTTGACAATACAGAATATTCCTAGCAATAAAAATCAAAATGAGTAATTTCTGTCAAGCTTGGACAGAATGTCTGGACTCTGTAAGACCACAGCACAGGTGTCTTGTCAGCAGAAGACCCTTTACTGTAACAGAGGATGTTGGCAGCAAGATTGCAGTGGTGACATATGCCATTCTCTTGTCTGAAGCCCAACAGGGAAGGGGATTTTATCAGTAAAGGTTTCTGTTTACTTAATGAACAAAAACAGCAAATGAGCTGCCACCTTATCTAAGAGACTAAAGAAAGGAGTATTCAATATAGAGGACCACCCATATCAATAGACTGCTAGAGGGTGTAAATCATTTCTCCAAAAATCAGTTAGTCCGTGTTTGCCAATAAAGACAATGTCAAGAGTTGTGGTAAAGGTTCAATGTCCCATGTCCTTTCTGTCACACACAGGTGAGCCAGACCACCTCAGCTCATGCATCCTGGGGCTTGTGAGGATGTGGATGAAATGAAGAGTGGATAAAATACATGAAAGAAAGATCATAACTGGTTAACTTGCTTGGAGATTTCATGAATAAACGTCACTTCCCCTTCCTATTCACTCTTTCATTGCTTTTTCCCACAATCATTTTCTACAGGTGTGAAACAAACTGATTTGCTCCAAAGCACTGTGTGAATTCAGATTTTAAGAAACTATTTCAGGCAGCAAAACAGAAAATACCACCAGAAAGGACCCATGCAACAACTTGCCCCGCTGAAGCCCTTCCCTGACATTGCAAGCCTGGCTGCTCTGTGGGACATGACACATCATCCATGCTCCTGTGAACAACCGGACATGGCACTGAGGAACCCAAACTAGGGCAACTCCTGCCTTTCCAAGGATCAGCCACTTCTACAACACTCAGTTACAAAAGATGTAGCTCGGTGTTGTTTTGTTGTTTAAATTACTTAAACCTATGGAGCCCATATCGATACAGTCTCTTTTTTCGTCCTAAAGGGAGACCAGTACTGACAAACCTACCAACAGAATTGTCAAATCTGGAACAATGAAGCCCAATCCAGGCATTTAATTAATCAAATTCCACTTGCAAGGAGGAAAGGAACATGGGTAATATAAAGTGCTTTGACTGATACAATGACTGACTTGTTCTGACAGGTAGCACTGTTATGTCCAGTTTATATGAGTAAACAAACTATAAAAATGTTAATTATAAACAAAGGAATACCAGGGAATGTCTCCCCTTGCCCTTTTCTCAAGCCTGTAGTTACCAATTTCAGCTTTCCTGGAGGAGACATATAGCACATATTTACAGTAACACCTCACAACTGTGGACATTTAATATGCTTGTTATAGCTATGACTTATGATTATTGTTCATTATCGACAGCAGATTTCTCTTTTATTTGGTACATACAGAAATAAAATACAGCACAAGACAGAAGTTAAAATTTGTTTCACAATAATTATACACTGCAACAAAGAGGGACTGATCTTCATCTACACATCTCTTTCTTTCAGTCTTTTTTTGTCATCCTATGAATCAGTTCTTGAAAAACTATTAATCCCAAGTATATGAAGTCACTTTATCTATCTCATCTCCTTCATGTTGTAGGGGTAGATTCAAATATCAATTTATTTGAGTGATTTTTTACAACAGTTCTTATTCCTGACGCATGTGACAGCTTATACCAGAAGGACTTACGTGAATAAAATTTGACTACATTTTGTTCTGTGGATGAAAAAGTCAATCTAAAGTACAGTATGATTCATGAAACTTTTACTAATATTCGCAACATATTTAAAAGCTGTCTACTTTCAGACCCTGCTCCCAGATCCCTTCAGAGGGCTCTTTTTGTAGCCAACAATTTGACAATAACCTAGGCCAGGAAAAAGGCCCAAGTCCCTACACATCTAACAGAGCATATTGTTATCTGGTTTTTCTTTCTAAAGGCCTTGGGTTAAAACTTCAAGCATCTTCCTTATTGTTTTGAGATTTTCTATTTCAGAAATATTTAGTGTTTTCAGTTATTTCCCAGTTGATATTAGATAGAATAAAAATGATGTACCATGCCATTAGGTAAGAAGAATATTGTCTGAAACCACCTTACACAAGGAGAACATAATTGTTCCCCTCACACTCTGTACCATTATATATTCATGCCTTCAGATATTTATCCAACAGTTTTTACACAGTTCTTTTGTTCTTGCCCACAGCCATTTTTGTAGTTATGATTTTCATTAATCCCCATGTTCTGGCTGCCAGTGCATCACCTTTCTACACTACTGAAACAAGACAGATGCCAGATTACAGCACAGCCTCTGCTGAGGATTAAACTGAGCAGCACACACACACTGAGAATGGTCAGTGTGCTCATGAGAGATGCTATGGCTGGACATAGTTTGGCAGCTGAGAAAATCCTTTCCTTGGAAATGATCACTGATTGCACAGCAACACTGGCACATCTCCCTGGGGAATTCCCTGAGGAATCTCTCCTCTGTAACTTCAGTGAGACAAACTTAGAACTTCTCTGTATGTAGGCAGACTTTGGTTGAGGTTTTAACAGAAATTAAACAGTAAAATTTTTTATCTTTTATTTGCCTTTATCTGCACAAATTTTTAGCTCTGCAAATTCAATTTTTTAAAATACATTTTAATAGTATAGTTAGTTCTAATTTAACTATTCTTGATTTTAAAAAAAGAAAAAAAATTGACATTTAAAACATTATAGTAACCAAACTTGCTGCACAGCCCAGTGCAAGAATGTGCAGAGGTGAGTCCTTGATGCTTGATGAAAACAGAGATATTGATCTCGCTGGGATCAAAATAGCTTCAAGACAGTGGTGCATAAGTACATTTACACTATCCCAAAGAGTTCTCTGAAAGACTGAGGGCTTGGAAAAATGGCAGCCAGCTGTAAATCCTCTCGGAGGAGAGACTGGTGGTAGCTGCTATCTGGTGATGCAGTGATGGCAGGCTGATTTCCATGCCTTTGACTGAGAATATCTAAGCAGGTTTTCAGAATATATAATTTTAAAATTTGGCTACCATGCTGCTAACTATAGTTCCTTATATCTGTTTCAAGAGAGCTTCCTGCTGAGATGTCCTGGAAAATTCCCTGCCCACCACTACATTCTCTGAGCTTGCTCTCTTCTGCTGGGGACAGGGGAATGTAAAGAATTACATCTTCTCTTTGGACACAAAGTGTTCATCAACATCACCTGAGACCCACAAAACTCAGAAACACAGCAGAGTCCAGAATAAGGAAAAGCATCATCTGTATAGTTCAGGGATTTTCTTGCTAAGTTACTCTGCTCTAGCCTCAGAAGTAAATATAAATAATTTCAACTCTTTTCCTACTACTTTTTTATTCTTCTGGGCATTAAAATCAATCATTGCAGCCAAACTCATTGGGTTACAACATGAAAGAAAGAAATCTGTTCTCAGGACACAGTGTTAAACTCCTTGGCTTAAAAAAAATGTTTACATTTGCAGTCAGAAAGGAAATGATGGGAAATTAAGATTATGATGCAAATGTTAATAAAGCTGTAAGGCAATGAGTGTATGTTTTAAAAACATTCATTCTGTAGGTACAGTAGATAAAGCATTGGCTTACATTATCATAATAGTAAAGCTAATATTTCTATAATCTTTAATAAAGCTTTGAAAACACATCTTGTTAAATTACACTGCTATTTGTAGGAATTTGTAAAAAATTCTCTAACAAGCAAATCAAAACAATGTTTTATTTTCTATTGTTTTGCAGCTAAATGTTTTTGCCACTATGATTTTTTCCTGCATATATTTATCCCTAAAGATACATTCTCTTTAGGTGTAGTAGAAAAGAAAGGAAACACCAAGTTAGGAAAATACACTTAGAGCCTCATTAGAAGTTGTGTTTATTCTATATTTTTACATTTATTCAAAATAATTAGGAATAAATTTCCCAGAAAGCACAGACAACAAGCAGTGACCTAATTACAATTCTCAAGAACACTTTATAATTTGACTTGAAAAGATTAGGGAATTTTCTTAATCATTCAAAATAATCTGACTTCTAAAGCACTAATGAGGATTGAAGTTCACTGAAAATCACATTAAATCACATTGTCACAATTTTAGCAGTGTAAGTGCAAGAAAAAGAAAATTATTTCCTTTTTGACATATACTGACATCCCAAGAATTAAGCAAGCAGTTTTGTTCTTTTATAAAAAACATATGATACACCAAGTCTAAACATTTAATGTTAAAACCACTTGAATTTGGTTTTTTAAAAAGTGAAGATTAGTGGCACAAAACAGAAAAGTCTGAAATCTGCCACTTAGGAACAGGATTAACTGCTTATATTTGATGTTTTTAAATGCCTCCCTCTTCTCACCTCTCCATATGTCTACAACTGAACTGAATGAAAGGTGACTTCTTTTTCATGCAGGAAGTATTTGTATATTTTTGGTGCACTCACAAGGACAAATAGTCTTCAGATCCAGAAACTTTATTAGGGTAGACATCATCAGGCTGGCTGCCTGTGTGACAGGATCATTTATATCTTGCAGGGAATAATGTTAAACACAGCATAAGTGGAGTGTATGGCTGAATGTGATATGAACAGACTGATAAAGACTGTCCATTTTTTTCTCTTTTTCTTTTTTTTTTCCCTACATTACCAGTATTTTTCTTGGCAAGAAGCTTTTGGCTTTGCTTTATGTTTTGTCTTGTTTTTTAATCCCATCTCAACCCTGCTCCTTCATTCACTTGGGCAAAAATCAGCTGGACTATACATGAGTACAGATGAAAAAGACATGCTGGGAAAGTGTTCAAAGCCAGGTTGGATGGGGCTTTGAGCAGCCTGGTCTAGTGGAAAGTGTTGCTGCCCATGGCAAGAAGGATGGAATAAAATGATCTTTAAGGTCCCTTCCAGTCCCAAACATTCCACGACTCTAAGCAGCCAGTTGTCCTAATTAGCAGCAAAAAGCCAGGTGGGGTGTTGCACAGTGCACTTTTAAGATTGTTGCATGATGACCTAAAAACTCACTAATGCCAAAGAAGGCAGATGTGCTCCCTTCCTTCAGCCACACTTTCCCACTGCCTCCCTCAGCCATGAAAAATCCTCTAGCCAAATGGCAAATTGAAAATGGCATAAAAACCAAACCAAATTTACCTGAATCACAGACCAGGTGCATAATGACCAGCATTTACAGAGCTAGCAGCAGTAAGAGCTGGCAGGATGAGAATGGTGTTGGGTTCACATCCCCTTTTCTGGCAGCAAGATTTTGTACGTGACCCCTCATTATAGAACTGTGACTCCTATGGAGAGCAGTACAAGGTCATCACTGCCCTGCAAACTCAGTTGGGAGGGTGCGGCAAGAAGGAAAGATGCAGGGACAGGAGCAAGTAGCTGAAGTGAGTAGGACAGAAATGACTGTTTGGGCTAGTAATGCACCTGATAAAATGTCAATAAAAATATGCCTTTACAACATGAGTCCTACTGGGAGTAAAGGGAAAAATAAAACTCTCCTAAGTTTAAGAGAGAGAAAGAGAAATTAACCATCACAGGTTTGTAATGCTCTTGAGAGCTAAGCCAGATCTATAGTGGAAGAAAACAATGTAGTAATAAGAATGTTTATTCAATATTTCTGCAATTTTTGTTTTTAAACATACATTGGTACTATGACAATTTCCTGGCTAGAGAATTGACCACCTTTGCATGCATAGTGAGAATGTCTAATCTAGAGCATAGTTACACATGCAGGTTGCAAGCGGGGGGGAAATCAAATTATCTTTACTGTCACATTTTTTTTCCAAATTTTAAGGCAATTAGCCTCATTACCATAAATATGCTCTTATAGCTGCACTTATTTTAACCGGATCTCCTGTTAAAATTGTCATTTTCCATTAATATTTAACCAATAATCAACCAGCTCTCTAAGGTTTTCATTTTGAGAAGTATCTGGAAATGGGACCAGCATGGCAGATCTCAATCTCACTGGTGTAAAACCAAGAGAAGTCCCCTTTCCCTGACTGTCTCCTCTCTCCAACAGACAATTGGACAAAATCTTGGAGGTTTTTTTATTTTTCCTTTTCACTGGCTGTTCATGTTCTTAAATTTCACTTGACCTTATTTAATTCCTGATGCCATATAAATTCAGACACATAACATTTGGGCAAAGGAAAAAAGTAACAGCGCATGGCTTCTCTACAGCACCAAGAGACAGGCAGGCAGTACAGAAACCTGGAATGATTGCAGTGAGAAGATCCAAAGAGTCTGCTATTGTTTTCGCATTATATATTAATTTGGGTTCAAATCCTGAAAGACTTTCCATGCACAAAGTACACCAGCTGTTTCAGGTGTAGGAATCAAATTTATGATGACAGTGGATCACAGTTTGCCAGTCATTAACAAATAGTACCTATGTAATTTTTTGCACAAATTACTGTAATTACTGACAGCAGCACAAGTGATTTCATCTTCTAATAATGCAAATGAAAAGTATTTGCTCCTGTAGATGTGCACACCAAGATCTGCCTTAAAGTAGTTATTACTTTTTGATGAGATGTTAATTTTTGTAAGTCTTTGCACTATGTAAAACTGTGCTTTTCCTGCCATTTTTGTTCTGATATAGATTCATTTTTGAAATCTACAGACTTGACACAGGAGAAAATTATTCCAGTTCAGGAAGAAATCCTATTTGTTTTATATAACATTAGGCGATATATCTTTAACTGCTTATAGCTGAGTCTCTGCTTTCTAAATTGAATGGCTCTTTGAGACACATATTTAATAATTTGTCACCAATAAAATGGAGACAGAAGGAGCAGTCTGTCAGTTTGTTATCTGTTTAACAACCATATATGTCAGGGACAGACTCAATTTCTTTTATTTGTCCTCCATCTGATGATGGAAATTTAGCATTTACCTCCTTATTCCTGTTGCAAAGCTGAACAGGAACACTTTCTTGAAAAGCTTTGTGTCAATTATGTTGAAGCTTGAACATACAAAATGAAATCAAAGTTCATCTTGAAGCCTCTTATCTATTTGCAATCCACCCATAAATAATCAATCTGTCATTCATTCAGTTATTTCCTTCTTAAAAAAACAGAGAGAAATCAAGGCAGAAATGTACATGTATTTTTACAAAATGTAATTTTGCTTTTTTATGTAAGGCAATTTACAGGCCATGATATTAAAAGTTGAACAGGTACATAAATGAAACAGAGAAAGAAAATAGATGGTGCTTATTGAACAGAAGCAATAAAGCAAAGACACTCTGAAAATGGATTCATGAGTCATTGCACTTTGCTTTGATTCTTTTTGTCTCCCTGAAACTGTAGTTTGGTCCCTTAGTTCAGTTTACTGATGATGCTGTCTTGCAGCACTCTAGGAAACAAAGTGGAACAAAAAATGTTTTATCTGCCAGTGAGAAGCACCCTATACTCAGAATAAAATCAGTAAAATCAGACACTTGTGCCTTTTTAAGAGAGATGAGGACAGCCTTCTTAGTAGGGCCTGTAGCGTTTTAAACTAAAAGAGGGTAGATTTAGATTAAATATAAGGAAGAAATTTTTTATGATGCCGGTGGTGAAATACTGGCACAGGTTGCCCAGAGGTGGTGGATGCCTCATGCCTGCAAACATTCAAGGCCTGGTTGGACTGGGGTCTGAGCAAGCTGATCTAGTTGAAGATGTCCTTGCTCATTACAGGAAGGCTGGGACTAGATGACATTTAAAGCTCCCTTCCAACACAAAATATTCTTTCATCATTGTAGGATTCTATGACTTCTCAGAAATTATGCGAAATATTTGCTAGAGGGAGATGTATTCTAGCATACCTAACTAAAAAGAAAAAATGAACTCATATTTGAGACAGAATTACAGATTTTTTTCAGACCGATCCCAGACCATTAAAGATTTTCTAAGAGCTTGTGCTTAGCAGAATTGAGACTCAGAGTATAACACTTAAATGTGGTTGTTCAAGCCTGAGTTACAGCACAGATTTACTGTAAGACTTTCCCTCTTAATGAGATACAGTATTATACAAGACCCTGCTGTTAGTCCCTTGAGGGATTCCAGCTAGGAGGAGTATTAACATGGCCTTTCCATCAGCTATTTCAACTAATAATAAACCCTGAACTTTCCTGCAATGCCAGAGCTAGGGTGTAGGTCAGTCTCTGGGAACTATATATGCAGCATTTCCAAAGAAAAATGAAACCCTGGGGGAAAGAATGAATGTACTAACATCTTGATTTATTCACAGACCATTTCTAGGCCCCATTTGGAAAATTTAGGCTGCTATTTGGATGAAAAGATTCATACCAGTGGGACTCACAAATGTAGAACCCAAAGTCTGCAAGACTGATTTTAGGTGTAAACTAACTCAGCTCTGCCTAGAGCTGGACAAAATAGTTTATATGAAGTAAAGACTTAGCACTGAAAGACTTGGTGCAGTCCAAAGCAAAGAAGTTTTTAACAACCTCCAAATACTGAAACCTGCTGTGATAACACCCTTTGGTAAAGAACCAGCCACCCATCAGATCAAATTGTTCCAAAAGAGCATGATCCTAACTTGAGCAATAGAAAAGTTGAAAAGACAGAGAAATGAAGATTAAGACAGCAGATTATCTGTTCTAATATTCTTTAATATTTTCCCATGCACAGAAGTTTCTTTTCTAAAATGTTTTATCCCTCTTAAAGCAAAAAAAGAAGGAAATGAAAAATATTAAATTACTATTGAGGACAGGCAAAGGAAATGTTTAGGTTTTTTTGTCTGGAAGACACCCTCTTGATTTCTGCAGAAGCAGGATTTAAATAGTCCTGTGCCTACTCTTCATCTTCATAGTACAGTGAAATGAGAAAATTTTGTTATGGTTACTGAATCTTGGAACTGGAAGAAACTCAATGGATCATTAGTCTTCTCAGCCTCAAGTAGAGCCAACTATATTTGCATCATGTATAACAAATGGCTGTCTGACATACCTGGATATTTCCCATGCTACAGACCTGATGTCCTCCCTGGTAATCTATCACATCACAATCCTCTCTTCTTCTAAATCCAGTACAATCTTCTTTACTATTTGTCTATTAAATTTTGTTTCACACCCTCCCTAGGGAGCAAAGAGAGCAAACTCACTCTTCAAAGATGTGCTGCAAGGCAAGATTGTTATCAGGTGCCCATAAACTGCCCCCCACCACCCACTTAGTCTTTGGTATTTCAGATAAATTACTTCAGATCACTCATTTATTCATTTTAGGACAGACTTTCTAAATCTCTGATCATTTTTACAGATTTTCCCTGGAGCCCCTCCAACTGGCATACACCCTTCTTGAAGTAAAAAGCTCAAAGCTTTACCTGTAAAGGATGAAAGGAATGCTCCTATGTCTTATAAACCATACCTCAATTTATAAAACCAAATATAGCATTTGAATGTTTCATCACAGCAGGATGTGTAAGAGACGAGATGTTACAGCTAACAAAGTTCTAGCTACTCTTCCACAGGATTATTTTCCCAACAATTTTAGGTGAACACTATTTATCAGATTATGTTGTTATTTCTGCTGAAAGCACCTGGCAGTTGTGCCTGCTGAAATACACCTTTGTTTTTTCCAGACCATTTTCAGTGTTGAACCCTCCCAGCACATGGAGTCACCTGAGAAAAATAAGGAAGAGTTGCAAAAGAGAAGTATGGTCTCTTCTGGTAATCATTGCTCTCCAAAATTTTTCTAGATACTTATAAAGAGATTTTCTACTTTTTCCAATATTCTTCTGAGGTTCTAAAAGCAAACTGATGGCTTTATAGTCCCTTGCCTCCTCTTGTTTGCTTCAGTGAACATAAGCTTTCATCCTAATCTTCCCAGTTTTTCACCTTACCTTCTCGACATGGGTGTTCAAACCCAACCATTGCCAGCACTCACATTTCATCAGATCAATTTTGGTGGTCTGTCAAGACCACGACAACCTGCAGGTGTCTGAGTATCTAACTTCCCTAAGTGCTGCCAGACCTATTGCTTCTTCATTTGAGGCTGTGGTCATCCCTTTGCTTCTGATTTTAATCATGATGGCAACCTTATCAGAAAGAACCTTTCTGTGAAAACTGAGGCCAGCAGAAAGGTAGGCACTTTTCATATACTGTCTTGAAAGCACTTACAATCACAGTATCTCTCTGTAACTGCCAAGTACATCTCTAAAACTACAATCCTGCATTACAGAGGGGGTCTGATTTGCTATAGTAGCATTTAAAATTATAATTTAAAAATAACTTTCAGACATTTTGGTTATGACATTTGATAATAGTTCAAATTTAGAAATTATACACATCTGACATAAAAACCCCTGGCCTACCATTTAGAATAAGTTTATTTTTCAATTACAGTATATAAAATATATATGTGCCTACAACAAACAATTTTATTGAATGATTTGTTGTAATTTTATGTTTCCTTATTTCAGTTCTCTCTGTTGGAGTGGATAATATGCCTTTCCGTTAATTTCATAAGACATTCTACAAATTATTTTGCATAAGAAACAAAACAAACAAAAAGCAAAACATGGTTTTGAGAAAGAAGTCTATAATTTCCTTATTTGCAAATATTACTTTCCAAAATAAACACGTCAAGTGTGTCTTGAGGCCACTGTTCTTTTAGCTTATGCAACATATCTTTTATCATATCCTGAAGACTTTTTGTGTCATTATGCCCTTTTTTACATGTCATGAAGCTCTCAGATCTTGCTTTTCAACTGTTTCTTCCTATCAACCAATAATGATAGGACTTTTTTTTTTTTTCCAAAGAATCCAAGAGCAGGTTTGTTACTTGTTCATATAAATTACTACTTAAAATTCAGAAGCCAGCATTCCAGGTAATGAACACAGAGTTTTGTGTTCTTGGAATTTTTTGGATACATGATCTAGTGTTTACGGTTTCATGAAGATTCCCTCCACAGATATAATTTGCTTTTCCAGGCTTTCAGACTTGCATTTTTCTCTGAATTTAGCCATTAAAGATATAAGCATTAAGCTACCTCATTGCCTTTCTCATATAACGTCAGCCAAAATCTGTCCTGAAAGAGGTCACAGTAATTTTTTCCATCTACCAAGCACACCAAACGCTTAATGTTGAGAAAAATGTATCAACTTGCTATTGGACCAAGTGACAGAGTTTCTGAATGAAAAAAATCTTAAATGAGTCTCTGCAAGATGAGAAAAACAAGTGATAGTGTCATAAATCAGTGGCTGTGGCCACTAAAAAGAAGTATTGAAGAACAGCTGCCTGTGCCTCAGGGAGCACAAGCCTTTGGCACAGCAAGACTCCAGTTTGCTTCTGCAAGAAGTTTGATCTCACTGTATCTGAAATACAGGAACCTTGGAAATAGTAAAGGGAAATTTCTTTTTACCAAATGTATATTTTCTTTTGTTTTCATTAAGGATAACTACAAGTTTTTCTAGAATTTGGGATACCAAAAATAAAATGAGGATGACAGATTTGCAGAAAGGACTAGGGTGTAGTATTGGAAATAGCCAAGTGAACAACTATTGCAATTTATCATTTTGCTGATGTTTGTTTTCCAGAAAGCAGATTTCTCAAGAAAGATCCGGACATCTAAAAACAATCAAGAAGAAAAAACTTGCTACATAGATAATTAACTAAACAATAAAGGATGAAAACACTGCTCTGTAGCTTCACGTGACTAATGTGCATATTTGGCTTTATATTCAAAAAAGGATGAAGGTCTCCAAAGAAGGAAATATAGGGATTTTCAAACTATTCAGGTGAAATGACAGATGTTGTATCAATGAACATATTCCACCCAAGAGGTTAAAGCCTTAATATACCTTCTATTGCATCAGGATGTCACATCCGGTTCTAGCAATATCTATCATATAATTGTTTATTAATAAAGTGAAAGATCAAGCATAATCATTCTCTAAAATTTCCCTGAAGAGTTTAAAAGAAGAATTAGATATGTAGTGAAAAAAGGCCAAGAAAACTGACACACCCTAGGAAATTCTCACTACAGAGAAAACAGAAAAATGTTGGCCTCCGGTCTACAGAAAGACTTCTTTCAACATTCAGCCCAGTAGCCTAGCAAATGATGCCACAGTTCTTTCTCATATTTTGATTTATTTTGTATCTGGACATACAGATGAGACAATTAACACACTGTTACATGGTCTGTTGCATCTCCTCTAATGCTGACCTGATGAAAACAGCAATGGCAGCAGGTAAGGAAAGGGATCTTCTCTAACTCCCCTTTTAATTATTGCACAGCACTCTAGAATGGGCAGGGAAATGATGAACTGATCTCTGACCCAGAAATTTACAACCTAAAGGAAAAAAGGGGTACAATGGCATGCTATAATGACAAAATTATGAGATTTAGTGCATTACATTTAGCCAGGAGAAAGCTTTAGAACTGAAAAAGAAGCTGGCCAAGATCCATGGGGAATTGTCCTCACACTTGTCACAGACCAAAAAAAAAAAGAAAAAGGCACTTAGTCTTTGGTATTTTAAAAAGTTACACAGAGTAAAAGGACACAGTGTCAAGTAGAATCCCAAAGTGCACACATCACAGTTTTTCATACAAGCCCAAGACAAAAGATGTTCCAAGAAACTTTTCAGCAGTGTGCTGGAGATCATTATGTAACTGGGAAATCCATTCAGAAAGGAAGTTCCTTTGAAGCATTTCCATAAGGACAGGATAAATCAAATACAGAATTTTTAAATGGTCTGCTTTGTTGTCACCCAGAATGACACCATATGAACCAAAAAGTCATGACAGAGAATGATAAAAAACAAGGTCAACACTGGTGTCTCTACTCAGACCTGATGAAACTATTCAGGCAACTGGATAATAATACAAAATTCCTACCTAATTCAGAAAAGACAAGCACAGAAGATTTCGTCAACTGAAATGTCAGTGGTCTACTTAGCTCCAAAGTTGGTTGAAATTGGCCTGATGTGACAACAATTTCATAGCACCATCTTGTGCCATTTTACTGCACTTGTAACAAACAAGATGACAGTTGCATTTTCTTTCCCCACTGAAACAAAAAAGCATCCAGGCAAAGCTTATTTTTCTAGAAACGAAATCTCCAGTTTGTTGGCACCCAAGCCTACCTGCACATCCATCTTTCCCTGAGCTGCTGCTTTTGCTCTATTGCAGCCACAGTTCATTAAGATGAAGTGTGTTCCATTGAAGCTGCCTCATCAGTAAGTATTGCTGAAGCAATTTAGTAATGATCTTAATGCACAGTGCTGGATTTTTATAGCCATCTCAATCGGCTATTAAAACACAGCACTGCACTTTGAAATTGCTACTGCACCACTTCAGAAATAGTTAGCATGATGGAGTTGAAGAAAGCACTGCTCATTTTAACGGAAACCTTACTCTTTGTGAATGATTTCTGGAAAATGATACTTAAAATCTACTATGAGATTAGATGTTCATTTTGCATATGAACACAGGATACTTATGCTTGCTTGGAGAGTTCTTAAGAGCTAAATGGTTTCAAGGGAAAAACAGGCGAAATACATGCGTATAAAATTGCTGCACAGTCTTCCCAGTCATGTTTTTTATTTCTTAACTGCTAATGGAAAATGACAGTTAAATACAAAAGGGGAAAATCATAGTTATCACGAAAATATAAAAGACTTCAAGCCAGTAATATCCTACAGCTCACAGGATAGCTCCAGTTCTATGTGAGACAACCACCCAAAAGGAAGATTTTGAATTCCATTTGAAATTATCCTTTTTGATTTGGAAAATAATTTCTTTAATGATTGACTACTAATCTCCAAAGATGGTTGAATTTGGTCTGATGTGACAACAATTCAAGTCCACCACTTCCTGTCATTTAACTGCATTTCTAACAAAAATCAAAAACTATGATAGATTTACCTCCTTTCTCCACTAAAGACAAAAAGACTACAGCAAAAGCCTGAAAAATTAGACCTGATGAGCCAGTCTAATAACAATAGATATTATTATGTGAAATTGTATATAAGAACTACTTTTCTTCAGGAATGGAAGAAACCACTTCACAGAATCAATGTGGGATATTTTAAGTAAAACTTCATATATGGTAATTTATACAAACGAGATGACAAGTCTTTAGTGACCAAAGGCAGATAATATGTTTGGTATTTTATTTATACCATAAAGAAGAATATGATAATAGCAGATGTATGCAGATAGCATCATTTAAATTAAAGAACATGATCCTCAGTCTGTGAAACACAAAGGTGCAGACATAACGCAGCACTTTTACCACATCCGGCATTGGCAACACAGAGGTGTCAAAATATTTCTGGAAAACAGCAAAGGCTTTTATAGCACTATCACAGAGCTTTCTAATTTTATGATTTTCAAGAGAATAAAATTTTCATGTGATAAACTATCGGCTACTCACATATTCTTACATTAGACAATCCTAGCCTGCAGGGAAGCCGTGTTTTCTAGTGACGTTAACTTATCAATGATGGTTTGAGTCACTATCTTAAAATTCGAAAATTATGTATTAGTGCTTGATGGAGCACTTTCTGCTAATTGGAGGAAATACGAGTCCCTTCAAGCACATACATTTCACAAAAAGTGGTAATTTGGTTTCAACTGTCATGGCTTTTTATTTATACCTGCAGTAAGTGATATTGTTACAACAACATGAAGTGAAGCACTTTAAATTAGAGTTGAGAACTGAAATAGTTTGTTAAACTCAGGTTTGAGAAAGTTTGCTTGCTTCCTCCTTTTTATACAGCTCTGTCTTCTAAGTTGCCCCATTTTGCTCTGTTTTAGATAAAAACTCACAGAGCACAGAAGGAAGAGAACACAGAAAACCAGAAGTAAATTCACAGATTATGAGATCATAAGGCTGAAATTCTTAGAAGACCATAAGAAAAGTTGTATTCAAAATGTGAAAAAAACAGTGTTGTTGAAAAGGCTTAACAAAACATTTCTTAATTTCTTAATTAAGGAAATATCTGCTTAACTTGCCATAAAACCCCCTATTCCCACATGCTAAAATTTGTTATGGCATATTTAGTATCTCTTAAATTATAAAAAATAGACCACTAAAGTTGTAGAGGCAACTGCTGTAATAATAAAAAATTAATAAAAAAATATGTATCATCATCAGTCTGAAGCAAGCACTTGCAATCAGTTATCAAACGGCAAGATCTGAAAGCTGTCACTGTTCTCTCAAATTGGGAAATAAATAATTGGGGTTCTTTGTTTGCAAAAAGCCCCTTCTTTAATTTTAAGTGCTGTAGCTATTACCTGAGACAAAAAGGCAGCTTCTTACTTTGCTTTACTGGATAAAAGTGATAAGTTTCCTCCATTCCTTACTGAAAGCAGCACTTGTAATTTTTTTTCTTAAACCAACCCTCTATTCTACTATTCTGAATTGTATAATTATTTTTTAGCAGACAGTTTTGAAATACACATAATTCTACTGTACTTTTGTGACTATTTCAGTTGTCACTGCAAGTTGGGATACTATCTGTGCAACAGAACACAAGATATTTCCAATAAAGCCATCGATCCAAACTAAACTATTTCTATTCTTACAATAAAAGAAGCATGAACTTCTAGGAAACTACAGACTAGTAATGGACTAAAGGACATTTCAGTAATAATCCAAGAAAAAACCATGGTTAAATCATACCTTTTATTGATGGTGAAAAATCTCTGCATCTTCTCAAGAAAATTCCGTAACTCATCAGGGAGTTAAAAAGTACACTACTTAAACCATACTGATTCTTTTCTTAGTACGGTAAGAAAGCTTCATTACCATCCACTGATTTTATTCATTATCATCAAGAATAAAAAAAATAGTTATGGGAAAAGGAGATCTACCATGTGCCACAGGGTTGCTTCAGCTCAGCACAGAACACAATGAAATGGAAACTCTGGAACTGGTTATGCCCAATGACGTAGTCTAACATTTAGATGAATATACATAACTCTCAAAATAAATGCGCATTTTGCCCTTTATATTAATCCCATTTTATTTTTGGGTATTTTATTGAGATATGTGGTTTAGGAGCTTAGTCTTTGCTGATTAAGAAGAAAATTAAGATAAGGGGGATAGATGTCCAGAGGGAGATACAGAATTGGGCTTAACAATGCTTAAGAGAGGCATTAATTTTTAATTTAGAGCCCCAAAACATAATAACACTCCAAAGGGATCAAAAGAAAAGTTTTGATATGGACCTAATTCTGAGAGCAGAAAGAGTAGAGAAATAAGTGCCCCTAAACATGTAATGTTAAGTGCCCAAAGTAGGATGGGGTGAACCTCATGAGAATGTACCACTGGATGAATTTATCAGGAATGAACAAAAACCATGTTTACAGACAACAAAAAAGTGACAGAGGTGCTTGTCTGTCCAGAGCCTTTTCATCTAAAATACATCAACAAAAAGGCAGCTCTAGTCATCACGCCAAGATTCCGACACAGCCGAAACACTGTAATGATAGGTACTGCAGAATTATCACAAAGGGTCTGGAAAAGTAATCATGTTTCTCTATGACTTTATACTCAAGCCATCAAAATATCCAGGTAGCAGAATTATCTGTCCTTTATGCTCCTTTTTTGTGTGTTTTTAAGCCTGACTTTTCTCCACTCAAGTTTCCCGGTACTCAGCTGTTCTTCACATACCCTGAACTTCACTTCTGCAGTTGTGCTATCTTTTAATACACCACATTTCCTATAGAACTGAGGTTAAAAGTTTATTATCGGCTCCAACACTGCTGTAGTTACTAGAATCCTTATTTTCTGCATTTTTTTTCTTCTGGTACATTATATTGGAGCTTAAATTATCAGTTGATAAGTAGGTAGGTAAAATATTACATGACCTCTGTGTTTACCAAGTTTCTGACTGCCAGAATTATTTTTACGATGGTAGAAATCCATTTTTCTGCTGATTATTTAAAAAATGAAATAAAAATAATCAAGTTTAATTTCTAGAATCATAAATTGGCATACTACGCAATGCCTCTGGGTGTAGTAAAAGTATATTTGGAGTGTGACAACACAGCATGAAAATCTTGAGATCAGTAGGACTACTTTGATTTTAAATCCTCCAGTCAAATGCAATGAAATGGACTTGAGCACTGTAATCCATGAATAGTGACTGAAGTTCACAGTTCACTGCCCAGTTCACAGTTCTTTGTAGGGTCTTACAGGAAACTGCTGCAAAGTTATATTACAAGCCAGACATCACCATTACATTGCTCTGTCTTGAATGCCTGCATGTTTGTTCCCCAGGAATACACAAGCAGAATACACAGGCCATGCCCTTTATTGCTAGCCATGTCTCAATACAGAGCAAGAAAAGCATATTACTTAATGACAGGATTTTCAGTAGTATCTAAATCCCAATGATTTTCAATAAGAAAGCTCCATATACATCCTTCCTCTGTTACAGCTGTCAGCCACTGCAGAGATGCTGGCTGCTGAAACCTGCAGTGCCCTGGGAATGACTGAAATCAACCACTACTAAAAGGTTTGCAAAGCCATACAGCAAATTGTATGCCTGACTGAAGAGACATACAAGAGGCATACAAATGACAATCTCCCAAGCACATGAAAGAGAGGAAGATCCTTCAGTGATGATAGTTAGCAATTACCTTCAAGACACAGACTATAGTTATCTGACAATATTAGCAGTGAGGTGTGGCAAACTGATGAATGCTCAACTTTAAATGCCTACACAGCTGCAGGTCTGTTTGAATCCTTGATTTTTCTACTATACAACTAATTTGGGTCTTTGTTTACCTCTTTTCCCAAAAAAAATAAAGTTCAGGGGGTACAGAGTTCAGCACATATGACACCAGGAGAGCCTTTTTGTAAAGCAACAGGAACAATAGCATGGGGATCAGCATTCAGGAGGGACCTCCTGGTAGCACTCTACCATGCCCTCCCCCCTGTCATATGCCCAAAGTAATAGCCAGACAATGCTTATTTAACTTCTTATGTTCAAAATACATTCACCAAATTAATCTACGTTTTTTATATGGTGGTTGCTAGCTAGAAAAATTTACACACATTTAAAAAACCCCTGACCTCTATGTGTTGCCTTACTTTTGCTGTTAAAAATAGCTAGTTCCACACTAGCTAGTTCTCAAGGTTATTGTTCTGTAAACATAGCCATGTTATTGTAGAATTATCTTGTTATTGCATTCCTTTCCCATGAACACAGATCTTTGATGGACATTTTCTTTGACCACTGTAATTGAAGGAGGAAGTACTGATTTCCTCCAATGACTACTAATTTCTAAAAGAGTATTTAAGAATAAAGAAGGTGGGTCTTGTCCTTCCCCCCTTCCTTCCTTTCCTCTGAACCTGAACACAGCTGTCTCTGGCTCTTCTTTCTGCATCTCCAGCATTCCAGCCGCGATACTCTATGGACTAATAACTCGTAAAAGCCCTAGTACTGAATACCTGAGCCAAAATTAAAAGGACCTTTACATAAAAAAGCCTTGCAAATTTCCTTCTTTACCAACTTCAAGAGCTGAAAGATATAATCTACTACACATGGACAGGCAAGCTAGGGATCTCTCAGTTCACCTAGTATTATGGAAGCCCATCTTTGTGTGGTAAATTCTCAGGGCAGTGGGGAATGAACTCAATATAAGCTGAGTTATATACTGACAGAGACAGTCAGGAAAAGAACCGAAAAGATATTTGCAACTCCAAGTTTGATATGGAACAATGTTCTTGTCTAAAACAGAGATTCACTTTCTTTATTAATTCAGTGAGTAGGAAAGAAGGAATGCTGTGGAAACCACCGTGCTGTTTTTCAGGTCCTGCTCTGGACACCAAAACATATCAATTTCACTCTGAGAAGTAAGAAACACTTTATATAAATATTAAGTGGTTCTTACATTGCATAGTAATGGTGTAAAAGAGCAGCTCACAGATAAATCACCTGAAATATGAGGAGATAAGCATCACATGAGTCAAGAGTCACTTTTATTCTCAACTTCTGCTATGAGTTTGATGCCTCTCAACAGACAATTTATTTTTCATGAAAGATTTTCAAAAAAATCAAAGGAAAAGTGCTATAGATATGAAAAATAGTATTGATAAGATTTTAATTCCACATATATTTATTTTCTTCATTTTGCTTTTTCATCTTTGGAATATAAAAAGCATAATAGAGCATGCTTCCTTACTGCCTGAATTATGAAGGTTAAAACCCTGTCTTTTGCAGAAAACTAGCCCATCAATGTTTTTTTAATCCAGGTTTCCAGATAACTTATTTCTATAAAACTGAAGTGAAAAGTAAAAAAAAAAAAATATTAAACTTAACAATAAAATTCATTATTTATAACACTTATCTGTAGTAAACTTCACATAAGAATATAGCTACAAAATCATGTTTGCAGCAGTAAGCAGCAGTAGTTCTTTAGCTTGCCATAAAAGGCACTTTTTTTGGTATCCATTCTGCTTTAGGAAAATAATTGTAAAAAGAAATCGTTTCAGGCATACAATCAAAACAAACACGATGCAAAACCGCTATTAGATAATGATTGCCTCTCTTGTCCATTTCCACAATGTAGCAAAAATTTGGGAATGGTGAAGAATTTTTACTGTTTCATCAGAACCAGAAAGGACATGTTAATCTTTCTTTAGCCTTAGGTTACTCGAAATGACTATCATATCACACACTTAGCTTAATTCCAAATCTTTAAAAACACTGCCTGCACTTCTACTCCGAGTTCATACATATACAAAATACCATTAGAGATTATTTCCTATTAGAAAAACAATCCAGCATTGTAATTGACTGCAAGCATCCTGACTTTTGGGGATTTAATGTCAGAGGCATGTTTAAATATATATCTTACTGTTTTCCAAGATTAGAGCATAATGAATATACTGCAGTGTCAAGTAACTGTGGTCTACATAGAGAAGGCATCGTACAACACTGAAAACAGAGACCTACTTTCGCTGACTGTGAGTGGTCAATCTCAACAATATGTCCCCATATATTAGAAACAAATATACTCCATTATTGATATATATATATATATATATAAACCCAAACTATGTAAAAGCATATTGTGATATTCATATCAGAGGACACGTAAGAGAAGGCACTGAAAAAGCTACAGATTATTCACTATAGATAAAACAGGGAGAATAATCTCATTTGCATAGCATATATTAAGTACATGCAAATTTCTTCATTTTATATATCTATATACACATTTATTAAAGACTTGCTTATGAAATAGCTATTATGGATCCAAAAATCTACTGCTGTTCATTCTACTCACATGTACTGTGAAAATCTGCATTTTCTTTGTCCAGAAATTAGCTATGAAGAAAAATGCTTCTAGAAAGGAATTTGGCTTTTTATTCTGTAACCCAAAGGTTCTGCTGGAAGTGATCAAGCTGATTTAGACTAGTGAAGGTTTTGTGCTAAATTTCCACATAATTTTGTTGAAGGATAAAATAAAATTCTCCTTTGTATTTGGGTAAATTGGTATTCTTGTCTTCATGTTTCAAAGATAACTAGAAGAAACCATCATGAAAGTAAAATGGGTAAGTTGGATAATCAAAAAGCCTTCTGAAAAAGGGAGAATTCAGAAACCCTGCTTTCAACAGCACCCTAAATGAAAGTCAAAGGTCTCAGTAGAGGAACTTGAGAGGTAGTATATGTGCTGCCAATGTAAAGCACAGCATCTGTGTGTCTCTTCAGAAGGTAACGAGCCATCTCTACAGTAAACATCAAACAAAGCAAACCACAACTCCTTGAACTCCTACATATTTCAGGAAGAGAAATATAACCGTGAATTCAAGCAGCCCAAATTAATTATGTTTCAGTGTTTGACAGGTCAATCAGTTAGCAAATCAGGAAGGTCACATGCCATTTAAGCTACAAGAGAGGTTAAACATCAGGTTTAAAACGGTCATCTTTTCATTTTCTTATCTACCTTTAGGTCCTTTGAACAACTTGATCTCTACCACGGTCTCCAGTATTGGTCTTCTTCGCCGGACGTACAACCGCACTATGGATCCCGCCTCCTTCAGGGCCTCCACGGCTTTGCTGTGTGAGACTTCCGACACGTCAACCTCGTTCACTCGCAAGATGCAATCGTTGACCCTAGAGCAGAAACACAGAACCAGAGATACTGAATGCTTCAGCTGTTACTTTGGGTCACTAGTGCTGTAAAATGAAGAATACTTCACTGGGAATCACAGTATCACTGAATATGCTGAGTTGGAGGGGTGACACAAGGCTCATTGAGTCCAAGTCTGCCAGATGACAGACTTAATGCAATATACTTCACAAGCAATGAGACAGAGCACCTAATCTTTCCAAAAGGGATACCTGATTCAAACTGGAGTCTACCTAATTACTCACACCTACCATCCTCCTTCATAAAGTGGGGCTAAATACTCTAGAGTGATAGAAATGAGTAATAAACAACTTGTCTTTACAGACTTCATTAAAACAGTTTTGACTAAACAAAATAATTGATTTACAACACTCACTACACTCTATTACTACTACAGTTACTCTTAGGGAAATCACGTAGTTTAATACAAAGAATTCTAAGTTGTCATAGTAAAAATGCTGTCCTACAAAAAGCAGACACTGTAAAAGAGAATGCTTGATGCTAAATAATTTACCTGAGTTTCATTCTTTATATTTTCGACATTGACTGTAGGCTACAAGATCTGCTGTATGGTAATAGCATTTTTTTTTTAATAGCATACCAATAAAATTCCCTCATAGTCTTATTTTGAGCATTTACTACAGTATCTCAGGTTGAATGTCCTGGATAGAGAGAGTTGTATTCTCCTTATCTGAGACATTTGTCCCAGTTGGAAAGGAAATTTACAACTTAAGAACAGTAAAATCCATCTCCAAAGCAGCAGGCTAATGGCTTAACTACTAGGCCATCCTTTCTTCACAAATGAGGGCAAGTGAAAAGAGCAAATTCCAAAGAACTGGATTAATTGAGACTCTCTTGTTCTTGAGCAGTACATTTATTGTGAGATGCTTCTAAGTATTTTGGGTACAGAAGAAAAAGGCATATGTAGACAAATGTGTTCTTCTGCATGTCTGAAAGGACTGCCAGCAAAGCAAATATGGGTTGCTAAAAATATTCCCCTATCTGCTGTTTCTATACATAAAAATCAACTATCAAATTTTACTCTTTACAGCAAAAGAACCCTTGAGCTGAGTATTGATCAGGAGTCTTAGCACAAAAAGGGAGAATGAAGCTTTACCTAAAGTTTATTGGAACTCTGAGAATTTAGGTCGATTTTTTTCATGTCCTTTTGCTGCTGTTTTTTTTTAAAACAAACCCAAATCAAAATAACAAAAAGAACACAGTTATTTGAAACTGGCCAAACTTGGCAAGGACACACAATTGATACTTTCCTTCTGAGAAAAAGTAGTACACCACAAAGTTTCCAGAGGTCATTCAATGGTCGTTTTTGGTGGTTTACTCCAATGCCAGAAGTATTCATGGTTGGGTGGGGCTTCAAGCAACCTGGTGTAATGGCAGGTGTCACTGCCCAAGTCTGGGAATGTTGGAACTACAGGATCTTTAAGGTCCCTTCCAACCCAAACTAATCTATGTTACTATGATTCTATACCTTCTCACACCTGTAGCCTTTTTCTCTCCCTCATAAAAAGATGAGTTTTTAATTTTTAATAAATACAGTATTGAAGAACATATATGCACATACTTGTATGTCTGCACGTATATATGTGCCTACAGAGTTCTGAGGGCTTGAACACCCTTTTCACAGGGCATGCTGACTCAGTACTAGATCAAGTGAACACAATAATGTCAGAGGTATACTACTATTCTTCGAGAATATCAGCCCTCTAAAACAGCAGGTGCAATGAAATAAATTACTTAAGCTGGTGAGATGACTAACTTTAACCATAATGACTACATTATTATTTTATTATTATTAATCCAGAAACATCAGAATATTTTTTAAAATTAGAAACAGAGTGCACTTGGAAGATAAAAAATCATTATTCACTAAAAAGAAGACAATTTCAGAAAAGAGAATAAAACAAGAGAGATGAAGAACTCTGCTCTTTCAGTGACCTCTAAATGCTTCAACAGTAAAAGCCTTAAGAAATAACAGCAAAAAAAAGTCAATCAATTAAAAAAAAAATATTTCAGATGATTAAGTGCATGGTCTTACCACTTAGGGGTAAAGTTATTCAAGCCTTTGCAAACAGCTCTCCAATGTATTTTCCTGGCTTTATATTCATATGACAAGTATATGGCAAAAGTTTATTTCAGTGATTCCTTTCCCCATTTATCTCAAAATGTTCTTAAGACCTCTAGGTGGGTATATACTATAAATTAGTTTCAGGTGTTTACAGACCTGTGCCAAGGAGAAGATTGGCCTCATAATGCAAGATAGTACTATACAAGTCAAACAGAAGAGATCCTTACAGTTTCACTACAGACAGTAGTTGTATTCTCATATAATCATATAATCAGAGAAAGGTTTGGGTTGGGAGGGACCTCATACATCTCTATGGCCCTTCTCTATACTTGTTCCAATACATCTTTTGTTAGAGGCCCCCAGAGCTGGATGTAGAGCTCCAGGTGGGGTCTCACAACAACAGAGCAGAGGGGCAAAATCCACTCCCTTGCCCACACTGCTCTGGATGCAGCCCAGGATATGTCTGGCTTTCTGAGCTGCCAGTGCAACTTGCCTGGTCATGTCAAGCTTCTCATCCATCAGTATTCCCAAGTCCTTCTTCTCAGCGCTGTTCTCACATATATTTCTCCTTAGGGCTGCTCTCAAATATTATGCATACACTTAAATTTATTCAATTCCTTAGAATTCCCCATGCAGGTAACAGCCAAATTAAAATGAGTTAGGCAACTCTTCATGTGGTCCACTGGCTCATCTAAGTTCTTTAACAAAATTGACATATTCGACAAGACTTTTGTAGTATAAATGAGATAAGAAGGACCCTAGATAGTTAAATATAGAACAGTGTGATAATCATGCCAAAACAGTTACAACTGATAGAAGGATATCAGATAAGAAATACTTTGTTGTTAAGGGGACAGGTCAGGGACTCAGAAGTTTACCAATAATTGTTGCTATCTTCAAAGCAAATTAAGGTCTTGTGTTAAGAAAAAAACCCTAATTTTAAGGGCTTAAATTTGACCATCTTAATCTGAGTTTGATTTTTACTATTTTTAAGGAACTGTGCAGGCATCCTTGAGAAGCTGATAAATGCTTCAGTCAACTTGTAAGTAAACAAGACGAGTACAATCCTTAGGCACTCACTGGACATATAGTAGGTGACAACTGGTAATGATCATTCTGTTCCCTTGTTCTGTGCAATATGGTGCCCTGGAGGGAAACCCAAAGCAGCGCAGTGTGGCGGCTAAGAGCCCCAGAAGACCAAATGGTCCTGCCAACACACATTAGCCCACTTGCAGCTCCATAACAGAGCTAACTGGAACCAACCATAGACTCACGGACAAGGGAATAATCTGTACTCTATGGATCAACATCATGACACTAAATCCTGAAGTAATCCACAGGTTTTAGTTATCATCCAGACACCTCCAGGCTAATTGGTATTAACAGGACAACTCTGCTTTCCACAAATAGAGTTACCATGCCTTCCATTGCAGAAGGCCAACATTAATAGATCCTTTCTAATCAAAGCTACCTGGGTTTTTTTTAGTTGCCTCCTTAGAAAATCTAAAATTGATACTTATTTATTTATTGATATTTATTTATTCTTAAATGACAATAAATGATCTCACGTTTACTACAGCAGTCTTCAGATCTGTCTCTCAAACTAGAGAATATAGAGCTAACACTAAATGCCAATGATATGTATGCACCTTAGGGCACAGTTTCCTTACGTATAATGATCCTTAAACACATGATCCAATTTCTGTAGCAAATTAATGTGTACTCTCAGACCCCCCTTCTGACATTGTAAAGTAGTATAAAACTATTTTTATATCTATTTAAAAATTAAGGAGTTAAAACTTATCAGTGGAAGAAAATTCCTGTCTATTTCTGGAAGCTAGAGAGGAACTAGTGCTTATGAAAATGTCTGATCAAGGTAACAGCCAATCCTAACTCAAAATTTGACACATATGTGGTTTATAATGAAATTCCAAATATCTCATTGAATGGTTGAAAATACTGAAAATACTACTTGATAAAATTTATGATCAGGGGAAGTTTTAATTTATGAATGACACAGAAGAATAAGAACTGAACTTAATACAAATTTGAAATCTTAGTATTGATTTTGATTTAAAAATATGTGCAATTTTTGGTGCAATTAAATGGTAATCCAACTGTATTTAACATGAAGGCACTATTTGCAGTACTGAATCTAACCTATGCTTTTAGCAAGAACAGAATTATCTTTAGTTCTAAGGAAAGTAAATAAGGACTAAACCCACAATGTTTCATTTCTGAGCGAAAAACATCATTCTTCAAGCCTCTGAATCAATGGCATTAATCTCTTGCAATAAAATAAATTCAATAAAATATAAATTTTCCTCCAATAATGTTGGCCTGGTGCCACCCCAACTCTTCATATGAAACCCTCAGCAAGTTCTTTTTTTCATAATCTACAAATGTAGGATTAAAATGTCACCTGCATCCCACTTCCTTTGTCTCCTGTTTACAATCTAAATAAGCCTTCTAGAGGAGAGTCTACACCTTCTTGGCTCATCTCAAAGAGGGACTAGCCCTCACTGCAGCCTCTAGGCATACTCAGCATAAACATTGGATAACCAACCGAAACAGCTCCCTGCCTGTTCCTGGCTGCACTTACCCTTGCAACAACTCCTCAGAAGCGAGAGTTGAAAGGCAAACATCCCAAGCATGCACAAAGGCTCCTCTGTGTGTGTGTGTGTGAGCAAAGACAAGAACTAAACTCTTGGACAGCATTTCTGTAAGTAGATACACCCAGGAAGATGCTTTCTCCCCCTGCCTTGGCAAACCAGTTTCAGTGTGTTAGCCTCGGTTGCCCAAAGGCTAGTGGATGGCTGAGCTAACAAGTCTTGCTGAAAAGCAGGATGTGCTTGCTTAGGCCTACTGCAGTGTTTCTGCAGCTTCACAACTCATATCAGCAACTGGGACAATTATCAGCCCAGAGACTGAAATTAAAAAAATCTTATGAATGTTTCTCATTTAAATATGTGTGTAGATTTTACTCCAACAGAATGGAAACCCTGTCTTGTCCTTTAGAATACTACCAGTCTTCAGCCCACAGCTGCAGGCATGTGGTTTAGGAGGGCAACTTGAAATAGTGTTAGCTACCCCCATGGTTCACTCCTTTGAAATTTTTTTCAGTATTTTGGGCATAGACAATAGCCACTTATGCTTCCAAGTGAAAGGTGATCTCTTGTGTATTCCTGCCTAAATGGCAGATGATGAAAGAAGCAGAAGAGCATCAGCAAAAGCTTGTTCATGTGGATCCACTCTCTCCAGAGCAGTGCAGTCTCAGTCACTTTATTGATTTCCATATACAAGGACATGCTAGTACTAAGTCCTACGTCTTGTCCTCCCGAAGGCTGCATGTGAAATGAAGAAGGACAAATGAAATTCCTCCTCTGTATACAAGGAGTCCAGTGATGGTTTCAGAGGTAAAAGTGCTGAGTGTAATGCAGTCAAAAATTTCAGGTCACATCCAGGGGGGTCTATAGGTCACACCAGTGTGATCTGCAGGTGTGCCACCAGAGGACTTTGAGCTTTATTTCACTTACAGAACAGAGGCTGGAGCCCACATTGTCAAGGAATAAATCAGATTTAAGGAAATACTTCTGAATTTGAGAATGTGTTATTGCCTGAAATGAGTGTGTTTCCATACCCAGTTCAAGACGTGACCTTGCTGAGACCTGGGACACAACCAGCACAGCTACTGAAATGTCGTAAGACATTTACATTGATTGTCCTTTGCTACTTAGTTACCCACGGATTTTTTTTTTTAAACAGCCTCTTATTGAAATGCTGATGTATTAAAGGGTTTGCATAACAGTCATTGGATTTAAAACCCAAGACTGGCTACAACGTCAGTAAAAATATTAGAAGAGCAGCTTCTTATCATATACGGTGTCTCTTTATCCCTCTCCTTGTGTTTCATTTATGACTCTAGCTTCTATTTTTGAAGTTGTAAGTCAGAAACAGACAGCACACTGCACTACATAATTAGGAATGGAAAAGTCCCTGCAGCCTTTAGACTCTTGGAAGAAAATATATTTAGAAGCTTGAATATGTTCCTATTCACAGAGTTTCAATAGAGGATGCATCAGCATTTCCTTTTTTCTTTTATTTCTCTGGTTTTTTTTTTTTTTAAAGGCTTTAAACTCAGCTGTAAGACTACTCCAGACACAAATTTGGCTAAAAAGCAGTTTATTTATTGTTTAAAAGAGTTTGGATCTTTCCTGCATTGTACTCTGTTTCTGAGAACTTGCTGGGCAAAGCTGGGGCTCTCCCTCAGTTAACCCTTTCTGCCACCCCAAACAGATCCTTTTATCCTTTTAGGTAGTATGTCTTTATTACAGGGTGTCTGTTTGTTTGGGAGTGCATATATATATATACACCTCTTGGCTGAAAATATCCCCAATGCTAATATTTGGAATCTGACCTCAAAGACAGCTCATATTACATCAAAACTGGCACAGTGAAATCTCATGCAGAGACATCCAAGGCAGCTCAAACACCAAAAGTAGGTCTAGAATAGAAATCCACCCGGATCAATATCTTCCATATGTCTACAGCCAATTACCACAGGCAAATGGCCATATTAATGCAGCTCTGCAATGAGCTCATTTGGCACTACCTTGAGCTACTGCACATCCTGCCATGCAGTGATTGATTTCAAAAAGGGACCATTAATGGCTACCAACAGGAACAGAAATAGAAAAGGGAGCAGTCCTTGCACAAACCTTTAGTGCAAAAACCTGTCCAAAACATTAAAACCTTGGCCCCTGCAGCAGGATTGCTGCAGTCACACACTGAGGCATCAAGGCAAGACAGCCAGCAAGGAGGCTTGCACTGGAGCTGCCCTGCTGAACTACTGATCGCATCCCTACCAAGAACACAGTGGCTCACACAGAGCCACTGGCTTAATGGAAACAGAGCTGCCCCTACTGACCACGCTGCTCAGAGCTAAAATGTGTGAAGTCAGGTGTTCACTCATCTAAAAGATAAAAGCTATATGAATTTTTACCCAGATTACTTTCTTTTTAAAAAATTTAATATCCCTGAATAAATTATTCTTACACAAATGTAACTGTTTACAAAACTCTTGCAAATGTTCAACACCCACAGTGTTCTCTGTCAATGACTCTCATAGCTTTGCTACCAGTTAAAAAATTCTCCTTACGGATTTCAACCTGCTGCTTATTAGTTTAATTTGATGTCCCCACATCCTTTTTTTAGGAGAGCAAACATAGGTCCCTGGTCATCATAATTGCCTACATCTGATTTTTCATCATAAAAGGCCTTGCTAGACAAGCTCTTCAAGCCAAAGGCATATAGCTGAACTACCAGTAACACTAATTAAGTATCAGAGATGAAAACACCACCACCCAACTTTCTATACATCTGAATGCCTCTTGGTTATAACACCTACAGATTTACAACTGAACTCTGAAATAAAATGCAGTTACGCAAAATTGGTTTTTATGATGCTTTTTTATGACAAAAATGACATTGGTTTATGTTGAATAAATTTGCCAGTCTAGCAAAAAATAAATTTAAATCTAATAATCTCTGAATGAAAGCAAAACCGAATAAACGAAAAGATTAGACAGTCAGAGAAACAAAAATCAAAACAACAATGTGCTGTCTTCAATATCACCTCTCAGATAAACACTTTGCCTCTGTTTCCATCACTGAACCTGCTGCACTTTGTATAATGTAATGCTCTTCTTAAACTGCAGTCTTAGAATCCCATTACTCAGGGGAATATCCTCAATCACAGGATGACAGAAATTCTGCCTGTTGCTTTGACTTGATGAACTCTTTATACATTACAGAAATGTACAGGGGCACATAGTGACAGGCCAGGGGGTAATGGCTTTAAACTGAAGAGGGTAGATTTAGGTTAAATATTGAGAAGATACTCCTTACTGTGAGGGTGGTGAGGCACTGGGACAGGTTGCCCAGAGAAACTGTAAATGCCCCACCCTGTAAGTGTTCAGTTCCAGGTTGGATGGAGCTCTGAGCAACCTGGTCCAGGGGACGGTGTCCCTGCCTATGGCAGAGGGGTTGGAATTGGAGCATCCTTAAGGTCCCTTCCAACACAAACCATTCAATGGTTCTGTGTGATAAACTCTGACAACAATAGTAATGTATGCAGTCCATGTAAGAATGCTGCTGAGCAGTGCTCAGGGCACCCATAAAGAGGAGACCCTGGTTCACAGCCTCTCCCTGACTTTTAAAACACCACGCCCACTGCAAGGTTGTTCTGGTCCAAGCAACCTTTACTTGTTTTTGAGGAAGTGAAACGACTTTGAGAGGAAAGAATAAAATACATTGATTTCATAGCCCCTACAGTTTAGTGGTCTGGCTACTTCTCTGGAAGATGGAGCCTCATGATCCCCAGAGAGAGAAGGACAGTGAATGTGGGTTTCTCTGGAAGGTGATTTTGTCACTACTTTTGTGAATGAGAGCAGCCCTGATTTACTCTTTTCCCTTTGGCACATAAAAGCAATTTGGACCTAATTTTGTATTTTAAAAAATGTTTGCTCAGCTTCAGTATAATATTCTTAAGTCTTTTTAGACCTGGAATTTGTAGATAGCAAAATTTATGCAGAGACGCAGCCCCAGTACTCCACTGAGAAATGAGCACAAGGGCAAGGGAGACTTAAAATATAGGTTGTTTAAATTATTACAAGCCAAATAAAGAAACAGTGTAATTTGAATATATTGGCACATTCACCAAAAACTTTAAAAAAAGTACTACTTCCAAATACACTAAGTATTTGTAGCTAAAATTATTGATTTCC